>CM053591.1:174533741-174551328 GCA_028646515.1 Pseudochirops corinnae
TTAAATATCTTGCATCCCAACTTCCATGTAAATATTCCTATATATCATATCTATATTATAAATGGTATGTGACACATAATATATCATATATGTATAGATATGACATATACATATGTAAGCATACATATATATTGCTGGGAAGTCTTTCCTAATATTAATCCATGATCTACGGCTCTGCAACTTTTGGCAAAAGGTAATCACATACTACAATTAACAGCATGGGTTGTAATAACTAGAGGATGTTAAGAAAGACATGATTCAAACTGTGTTCTTGGGCTCAGAAAGTCAGAAATAGGAGCAATGGGTCAAATCACAGGTAGACAGATGTTGGCTCGATGTGTAAGGCCAAAGAGAACTACCTAGCAATCAGAGCTATCAGAGTAGGGAGTTCCATTTCAAAGGAGGTTTTTAAGAAAAAGAGGAATGACCACCTTGGGTAAGTACCCTGGAGGGGATTGCTGATGCAGGTATGGATGAGACTGGCTGGTCTCTGAGGACCCTTTTAACTCTTGAGATACTACGACCAGAAAACAACATTTTGCATCTAGCCTTCCATGAAAATTATTATCATTCTCTAACTGAAGTAAAACTTCAGCCTAATTTGTATCTGAGGTCTTTCTTTCATTGATCTGCAATAACATCTTTTAAAAAAGACAATATGGCATAACAGATAGTCTTAGACTTGGAGACAAAAAGATCTGGGTGGATTCAAATCCTCCTTCTGTTTCTTACTGGCTGTGAGATGCTGAACGAGTCATTAATTCTATGAGTTTTAGTTTCGTCTTTAGTTAGATAGAAACAGTAACATCTATAGAAGTTGCTCACGGGTTCCTGAGAAGATCAAAGATTATATTTACATGGTGTACCAAAAGTCAGAGGAGTTTTAAATTTAGTAGCTTAAATGGACATATGCATGCAAATATATTGTGCATTTTATGTGTGAGTATGTATGTATACATATATTCACCAATGTATGTGTGTGTGTGTGTGTGTGTGTGTGTATATATAAAATCAACAGTATCAAACATATATTAATCATCTGGCAAAAAATAGTCTCTGCTCACAAAGAACTTACATTCTAATGGGAATTGTATGAAGGACTGTGAGAAAGGTAAAGTAGTTCATAAATGTCATTATTATAAATATCATAATTATTATTACACTTTTCCTTCTCCTCACAATAGCATTATGCTGCAATTTAAATTTCGCAAAACGTTTTACAGATATCTCATTTTATCTTAACAATGACCATAGGAAGTAGGTACTACCATTATCCCCATTTTACAGATGAGGAAACTGAGGCACACAGAGGCTAAGTGACATTTCCAGGGTTAAACAGCTAGTAAGGATCTGAAGTCAGATTTGAATGTAGATCGACTTGACTCCAAGTCCAGTCCTCTATCCACTGGGCCACTTTATTATTCCTTATTATTATTTCCATGATCATTTTCTTCTTTTTCCCCCCAAGAGGGCTTAATCTAGTTATCTGAGAATTGAATTTTAACACAAATTGTCAACAGTGATAAGTTAACTAAGCCTTGTTTTGGATTATTTGTATTTCTACACAAATCATGCATTATTATCACAAAACAGGGGAGAAGGGAAAACTTCTGCCTCATCCTAAATTTCTCTTCAAATGGATTTTAAAAACAAAGCAAACAACCCTTTTGTAGTATAATACAGCATCTTTAAACATTGTTCACCATGATCAGTAACCTGGTTCACCTCAAGAGTTAGGGCACTGCCGTACAGAAAAGGGAAAACAGGACCCTGTACCTAAAGGAATTCACAGAATCATCAGATTAAAAACGGTGAAAGGACCTCAGAGGTGATAAAATTCAAAACCTTACAGACTTAACCTTGGCAAGTTACACAGTTTGCTCAAGGTCGCATAGGGTTTTTTGATTGATTTGGGGGGTTATATTTGCATATCTATCTATCTGTCTATCTATCTAATTTCCTTATTTATTTTTTACTAGGAATCCAGTCCATAACCTCTGATTCTATATTCAATTTCATTCTATTAAAAACAAAATAAAACAAGGCAGAAAAACTCTTGAGATGCTAGGTTAAAGGAAGATAAGGGGAAGTCAGAAGGGTGGGTCAGTAAAAAGAAATGGGAAAACACAAGATAAATCAGGAGACATGTATTGGAGTGACTAATGGGTTAGATGCCTAATGGAATGACAAGTAATGATGAAGATTCCTCCTCTTTTCAATTCCGGTAAGTTCAGATGCTGGTTGACACATGAATGGAGTGATGGGTATGCCTCACCCCCCCATAAAACCCCTCTACTGAAGCCAAAACTTAAGAAGCTGATTTAAAATGGAAAGGTCAATACACAGATAACTTTCTGGGCTATTTGTTCTATGAAGAAAGAATAAAAAAAATAGTTGCCCCCACAGTTTCCTAATATTAATTTTTTTCACCACTAATACATTGGGACCCCATTTATTTATTCAATGATTAATTCTTATATCCATATGTTTTTAATGTCTGGATGCAGTGTGTGGTATACATCTTTATTTATAATTCATAAATCGACTAATATGTACATGGCGTCTATCCAAGAGGTTGGAATAAAAGCTTGAGCCATATTTCAGCACGCTGGCCTTCCTGACATTATCACTCTTGATCAACCTTTTCTCTCTAAATTTCAGGAAGTAATAAAATACCGTGTAATATCTGCTGACATGAGAAAAGCCCAGATGGTTTGAACTAGGAGTAAAGTATAAAGTCCATGGTTTTGAAGAGATATACGACTTTTCCACAAAATACATTGAAGCAATAGATTTACTATGTGTTTTAACCCAAATGGGAAGGTTTTCAACTAAAACTCTCATGCTTTCAATTAAAGGTGTACTTTCCATCAAAAGCATCAGCATTTTACAGCAGAATCTGAAATGAAAAGGGACATTAAAAACCACATTAAGGCATTCTAGCTTTCAGGCAGAATTAAGAGCAGCAAATTCTGTTAGATAGCCAGAGAGGCTGCCTTTTCCTTAAAGCAGTTGCTAAAATATTTCAGTAATTGCAATGAGTAACTTTGTAATGATAAGGATAAATCTCAACAGTTAGTCTAGATTAAATAGTCATCTTGCCCTAGGGTTTCATTTAGATTGAATCCAAGATGGGAAGTTCATTTGGCATTTGGGCTGCCATCATCGATGATGTATTATTTGTGAGATGGGGATATCACCCCTCAGGCTGCTGCTGCACCTCCCCATTTATTGAAAGGATCTTCAGCGAGAGCAGTGGTCAAGAACAGAGTGGGAGGGACACAGAGAAACATGAAAGGGATGTAAGGACAGCACTGTCACCTATTCATACCATAATTGGCTCATGATTCTACTAACCATGTCCCATGATGGGTTAGCTGTAGCCAAGTGAGATATTTGGTCTTGCCTCCTATAGTACCACCAGTGATAGAAAAACCAAAAGACTCTCATCTTCCAGTTGCACTAGGATCTCACCTTTCAGCTTCCATGAGAGAGGTGAGACCCGGATTCCACACTTCCTATATCTGTACATTATGACCGTCCTAAAGGAAGCATGAGGCAAGCACCCAGTGGGCACTGGATTGTTTCGCTGTTACGCTCCTCTGTCTGCTCAATACAGAACTGAAATTGAGTATGTACTAGATATCCTTTGTCCAGGTAGCTCCTAGGCTTGGGGGAATTGCCATAACATGAGATAAGGATGAGAGGAAGGACTTGTCTTCTCAATGTAACTTTTATTGTGGCTCTGATTCAACTAAAGAAGATCTTGAGAATATCTAACCCAAATTTAGATTATCTTTAATGAAGGACTTCGTTTTTTACTCATAGAAGGGGTGGGGCAGGGAAAGGAACATAGAATCATAACCTTCAATTAGCAGGACAAATTCTATCCTTAGAAGAGGTTCTAATCACTATACCCTAGTCAGATGGGACCGAGATGGCCATCAGGTGGCCCTGAAGAGGTGATCAAAAGGTAGCAGCAGAGAGTAAAGCCCAGCAAAGATTTCCATGCCCAGAAGCCACAATAAAACTAGATTCTGTACCATCAGCTGCCCTTCCATACATGGTCAGGGGTAGTGCTCTGTGTTTTTAATTTGGACCATGCATCTATGGAAGCAATCGATACAATTTATTGTAAAGAAAAGAACATTAGTTCAGGGTCAGGGGACCCTGGCAGTTCCCATCCTGGCTCTGCTGTTCACTACCTGTGCGTGACCTTGGGCAAATCACAATCTCTCTGAGCCTCAATTTCTGATGCTGAAATGAAAATGAGAATTAGACTAAATAACCTCTGAGGTCTCTTCCAGCTCAAAATCTATAATCCTGTATGGGAAGTTCTATACAAGGAGCCACAGGGGATACAGAAAGAAAGTCAAGGCACGGATGGCCCCTGACATTAAGAAATTCGTAATCTAGTTAAGCAGATGGTCTACTATCAATTAATCAATAAAGTGGCATTTATTAAGCATCTAACATTTGGCAGGTGCTATGCTAAACACTGGAGATATAAAGACAAAATGGAAAAAGTCTGTCTTCTAGCAGCCTGTTCTCTTAGGAGAGAGAGATGGGGAAGAGGGAGGAGGAATGGGAGTGAGGAAAAGAGAAATGGAATAGGGGAGGTAGAGAAGGAGAAGGGCAAGAGGGAAGGGAGGGAAGGAGAAAGGGAGAGAGAAATAGAGAAAGAGAGGGGAAGAAAGAAGGGGAGGGGGAGGGAAGAAGGGAGAGGGGGAAAAAGAGTGACAGAGTGAGTGAGAGAGAGAGAGAGAGAGAGAGAAAGAGAGAGAGAGACAGAGAGAGAGAATGCATGTGTAGGAAGAAGTGAAGACAGAGATTACAGTGAGTCGCGTAGAAAATGATGGAGTTAGGGGAAAAATTCTAAATCTAAATTGAAACTAAACTTCTGAGACCTCTGGGGGAAAAAAAAAAAGAAAGAAGACCATGACATGAAAGACGGACCTATAGAGCAGAGGATCACCAGATCCAAAGTCAAAAGTCCTCAGTTTAAAGACAAATCTTGCTCTTTACAACTTGTAAAGAGCTGAATGACAAACCCCCAAAAGTGTCAAAACTCAGTTGACGATCACTAACTAGAAAAAAAAAGATGGTGGTAGATCTTAAACTGTACACATCTAACCAGGTCATAATGACAGAGTCTTCATGCAAGATTCCTTGACTTCCAGTTACAATCTTCCTGTGAGATTTGCATTGTTGGTTGTTTTTTTTTTTTTTTAATAAAGAACAATACTGAATCATTTTGTTGAGATGAAAGCTAGCCTTTCCACCCTGTGCATGATAAGCATGTCATACCACGTTAGAGTTGTAAAACAAATAGCCAAATAGAAAACCCATAAATACCAAAGCCTTTACATGGGGAACATCCATTCCACTAACAACTTTTGCCTTCCTTGAAGCAGTATCTCTTGAGGGGTTGCATATCTGCGAGCTTCTTTTGCTAACCCTTGGTTCCAAGGAATATCACGACTGGTATTCAAACTCATATCTTCTGATTCCAAATTCAAGTCTGTTTTCACTGGACCATAATGCCTCAGAAAAAATTTCCTTCACATTATATATCAAGAGAAGCTCCAAATGGACACATGACCTATATATAAAAGGTAATATCATAAACAAATCTCAGGAGCAATGAATAAATTACACTTCAGATCCATGACTAGGGGAAAAATTCATGACTAAATGAGGGAGAGAGAGAGACAGAGAGAGAGAGAGAGAGAGATCACAAAGGATAAAACAGACAATTCTGATTACAAAAAAAAAATCTATGGTAATTAAAGTTGGAAGGGAAATAAGCAACTGGGCAAAAATAAAAATCTTTGCAGGAAGTTTTGGTGATGAGTTGTTACCTATCCAAGATACATAGATGTGTGTATATCTGTGTGTGTATAAAGGATTCAAATTTATGAAACAAGAGCCATTTCCCAATTAATGAGTGGTCAATATGAACAAACAGTTTTCAAAAGGAAAAAAGCTAAGTGACAAAAGCCATGTGGAAAATGCTCTAAAGCATTAATAAATAATGATTCTAGAGAACAATTTGGAAATATGCTCAGAGGGTTATAAAACTGTGCATACCCTTTGACCCAGCAATGCCACTAACAGGTGTGTACCCCAAAGGGATCAAAGAAAACAAAAAGGAATCATATGTACAAGTATGTGCATATACACACACACACACACACACACACACACACACATACACACACACATATATATTTATATACATATACATACACAAAACAGCTCTTTTTGCAGTGGCAAAGAATTAGAAATTCAGGGGATGCCCATCAACTGGGGAATCGCAGAACCAGTTATGGCATATGAATGTGAATGGAATACTATGGTGTTACAAGAAATGATGAGCAGTATGGTTTCAGAAAAACCTTGAGAAGGCATATGAACTCAAGCAAAATGAAGTGAGCAGAACCAGGAGCATACACTGTGTACAGTGACAGCAATATTGTAGGAATAACCAAATGAGGAACATTAAGTTACTGTTGACCAAGATGCTTTCAAAGGACCCATGATGAAAAAATGCTATTCACTTCCAGAGAAAGAACTGATGAAATCTGAGGACAGGCTGAAACAGACTTTTTCCACTTTCTTTATGTTTCATGCTTTTTATTGTTTTATTTCACAACATCATTATTATGGAAAAATTTTTTGCAAAACTTTACATACATAATTGATATGATATTGCTTGTCTTCTCAACAGGAGGAGAAGGGGTGGGAGGGAGAAAAAAGACTTAAAACTCATTTTTTTAAATAAACGTAGTAAGACACATTTCAAATCTAATAATAATAATAAAGTAAACAAAATCATTAATGATTAGATAAAGGACAATTAAAGAAACTTTTAGATTTCTCCTCATACTCAGGCAACTAGCAAAGATGACAAGAAAAGAAAACTGTGCATATTAGATGTGCTTCAGGAAAACACACTAGTGTTTGTTTGTAGTTGTGAATTGTCCCAGTCATTGTTCTGTGAAGTAATTTGGAACTGTAGCCCCAAAGTTACTAAACTATGAATACACTGTACCAGTTTTGATACAGATTTATACGTATGCATATACATACACATATATGTATGTATGTGTGTATGTGTTACTAGTGGGCCTGAATTCCAAAGAGGAAAAGGATCTCTGTGAACAAACATTATTTTTGTGCTTTCTGGAGGGGCAATTGGGGTTAAGTGACTTACCCAAGGTCACATGGCTAATGGGTGTTAAATGTCTGATTTCGGATTTGAACTCAGGTCCTCTTGACTCCAGGACTGGTACTCTATTCACTGCACTACCTAGCTGCCCCAACAAACATTTTTAACAGCTCTTTTCATAGTATCCAAAAAATGGATCCTCAGGTTGCCCTCCTATTAAGGAATGGATAAACACATTGTAGCCTATTAATGTAACAGAATATTATTCAATTATAAGAAGTGATGAAAAGAAAATTTTCAGAGGAAACTGGGAAGACTTCTCTGAACTGAATGAGGCAGTCCAAGGAACGGAGTGCGCAGACAAGGAAAACAATTTAATATAAATTAGACAACAAAACTGTAGGAAAAAAAAAAACAAAAACCAAGAAGTTTGAAACACTTAACAATTCTGATCGAGACAGTGATAAAATAGAGATCCAAAAGACTCAAGTGAGCCCCTTCCTTATCTGACAGAGAGGCAATAAAGTTAAAACAGAGAGAGAGAGAGATAAACATTTTCTGGCCTGGCCAATGGCACAATTTGTTTCTGCTTGACTTTGAACGTTTATAATGAGATTTTCTAGCTCTGTTTCTCACTGAGTCTATGTCTCTCTGTATCTGTATCTCCATTCCAACTTTCTCTTTTCCCTTCCCCTTTTCCTTCCTTCCTTCCTTCTTTCCTTCCTTCCTTTCTTCCTTTCATCCTTTCTTCCTATTTCATGTGATAGTAGAATGTACAAATTATAAATGCATGTGAAATAAATACATATTTTTAAAAGCATAAATAAATAAAATGATAGAAAAATGAATTTTAAATGAAATTAAATATTATGGTTTTTCTCAAGCATCGCCAATGTGCCAAACACTGTGACACAAAAAGGAGATCATGTTTGTTCTCTAGTACTAATAGCAGTCCTTTCTATGTCTGCCTTTATGCCATTTTCAGTCATGTTGCTTTAGAAAAATGAAAATCTGATTTAGAAAAGAAAAGTTTTCTTATATCATTTATTCATCAACTCACTCAACCAATGCCCTGGAGCCCTCCCTCTGTTATTTATTTTCTAAAGGACACTCATTCAATTCAACAAACATTTGTTAAATATCTATCATGTGTCAACAGATAGAGATTCAAAAACTGAAACAATCCCTGCCCTCCAGAAGGTAAAATTCTATTGAGGAAAATATAGAAATAAATAAATACCAATTACATAAAACGTATCCTGCATGAGATGCTCACTACCTGTGTGACCTTCGGCAAATCACTTAACTTGTTGAAGCCTCAATTTTTCCTCTGTAAAATGGGGGGACTGGACTAGGTGGTCCTGGACAAGATAGCTCATGAGCTGCGCTTTGAAGGAAGTAGGCAGAGATGAAAAGAAGCACATTCTAAACATGGTGGACAATTTGGGCAAAAGCACAGAGGCGAAAAAGCAGGGCCCTGACTTCAGGAAATCACCAGGAGGCTAGCTGGAACAGAACAGGGAAGGCATGAATGGAGAACACCAATATAACCCTAGCACTGGTCAGCTGCTGTCTCTTCTCTCTCTACTGACGCTCTTCCTTGTGAGGCATATACATCACACAACTTACCTTTGGTAAAATGCTTAAGCCCCCCTTTAATCTACCACAAATCCTTTCCCTTTGGGTCTTTAGTAAGACTGACTCTTAAACAACCAGGATCTCTCATGATTTTCATCAGGGAGAGAAAAGAAAAAATGGCACAAGGAGATGGGATTTGGGGCAGACAGGAGTCTAGTAACACTGCAAGTACTGAAAGGCAAAAGCCTAATCGCTTCTTTTTTATTAAATCCTGGGGCTCAGCTCATAGACCATCAGCAGAGACTGGTTCAAGATATATCTACAGCACTCGCAATCTTCAACAATTCTCCTCCATAATGTTATTCAAATGAGTTTATATCTAAATTCTGTACTCAAAGTGTTGCTGCCCTTGGCTATTTAGGCTCAATTCAAAGCAACTCTTATTTCTTAGAAGATTAAAATCCTTATTTTTCTGTAACAAAAATCACTAGTTAATCCACATAGAGTTGATTTAATGTCTATTTTCCCCTTGGTCCTGTTTTTTAAAAAATCTCCTTAGTACTCTATGTATGCATGGATGTATCTCTTCACTTATTCATTCACTACAGACAGACTATCAAGATAAATTTACATACTTCAACCAATTTACTCATTCCGATGCCTTTTAGGCTACATTCGCAAGTTTGCGATTAGACTGGCTAGACAAAAAGGGATGAACATGTATAGCAATGTCTACACATCACAAACTTTTTAATAAGGGCTAAAAAAACCAGATCTGTTCTTTCATTGGTGAACTGGTATAAATGACTCCTAGTGAGGAACTCTTTCTTCCACTAAAGGTTAGTATCTTCTCTGTAACTTAAATAGTTTTAAACAGTTACCCAGGGTTGCTCAGCTAGCATGGGGCATGTACAAGCCTTTGACCCAGGACTCCCTCCCTCCATCACACCATACTACCTCTGATAATGTAAATACTGAACAGAGGGGAGGGTGGGTGGCACAGTGAATAGAGCACTGGCCCTGAAGTGAGGAGGACCTGAGTTCAAATCCAGCCTCAGACACTTGACATACTTACTAGCCATGTGACTTTGGGCAAGTCACTTTATCCCAATTGCCCTCCAAAAAGCAAAAAAAAAAAAAATATATATACATATATACATATATATATATATATATATATATATATATGTATATATGTATATATATACTGAACAGAAAATCTCCCACATAGCTCCCCCAAGTACCATCCAGTATTCAGAGCCCAGATAACATTCCAAAATACTACACTAAATATCTAATGTTTATCAGGATCAATTAACCTGCTGTAAGAAATGATGAGTTGAAAAGAACCAAGAGTACATTGTGTAAAGTCAATGCACTATTGTTTGAAGAACAATTGTGAATGACTAAGTTATTCTGAGTATTATAACTAGTCAGATCACCTACAAAGGACCTATAAAAGAAGACGCTATCCACCTCCACAGAAACAACTGATAAACAGAAACAGGCACAGTATGGTTCTCCATTATTTATAAAGCTGTATCAAATGGTAGCCTTCTCTAGGGGCATGAATAGAGAGTACCAAGGTACTCTTTTCTTCAGTCCAAAACTTAAAACGTAACTAAAAATGGTCAAAAAAAGAAGATAAAAATTAAAGTTAAACAAAAATCTATTAACATGTAATTTAATGTTAAATATTTATTTTGAAGGGCTCATTTACTACTGATTTTTTAAGGGGAGGAGAGCAGCTTGACCTCAACATATATACTATAGAAGTTTACTAGATGTAATACTTCTGCTTAACAAAAATAAAGGTGAGAAAGCCCTTCTTTTTTTTCATATAGCCAGTGGTACATTTTCTGTAAAATTTGGCTACTAATACCAAAGTCACTAAGATATCAGATTATCTTTGATAAAGATCTGGTATTTTATTTAATATATTTCAATATAAGCCTTATTAAATCTTGATGACAGAACTGTTAATTATTAAATTTTAAAAAATTAAAAGAAAATGTGTTGTTCCATGGGTTGGGTTGCCATAGTCAAATAGACCCCATCTTGTGCCAAGTCTGATAAGCATCTTGGTACATAAACCAGGCTATCATCAGTTACCTGATTCAGTCTGCCCTCAAAGGTAGACATGAAGCAATATGGTAGAATCTTTCTGAGCCTGTGTCTCACTATATAGTATGTATTAGTGCTGCTTTAGGTCAAAGACGCCAAACAATGACCTGATTTTAATCCTGGTTCTTCTATTTTCTATATTGTGGTGATCTTGGGAAAGTTACCTAAACTCTCTGGGACTCAGTTTTTTCACCAGCATAAGAAACACTGGATTAAAGAAATCTTGAGGTCCTTTCCGGTTTGTAAGATACACACAGACACACACAAAGAAATATACATTCATACATATACACACACACACACACATATACTGACTCACTATACATATATGCAAACATGTATATATATATTATATGATATTTATTTTAAGTGTACTTTGAGATAACATAGAGCATAATTTACTGCAGGGGATCAGATGTGTGAACCTTATTATAATATTGTGTAAAATAATTGCTATGTATGATGATGATGATATTATGTTTGGTTATTTTAGTCATGTTTGACTCTTTGTGACTGCATTGGGAGTTTCCTTGGCAATGATACTGGAATGGTTTGTCTTTTCCTTCTCTAGCTCACTTTACAGATGAGGAAACTGAGGCAAACAGGGTTGCTGACTTACCAGGATAAGTATCTGAGGCCAGATTTAAGCTCACTGACTCCAGGTCTAGCATTCATAGCACTGAGCTATGAATTCAGTCATATTCAGTCATAGCACTGAGCTATGTAGCTGCCCCGTAATGATGCTATTACAGAATTTTAACTCATCCGGATTATAATGTGTTCTCTATTGTTAGGATTTGTAGGATCCAAGACAAAAAAAGGCATCTAGGTATTCATTGGGGGGGAGGGGGGCAGGAAACATATAAAACTGTCATAATCTAGCCTCTAGGTCCAGTGACATAATGTGTCTGCTGTCTAAGGAACAGACTAAAGAGAAATATCACCAGTACAAAAGGGTTCATCTCCACAAGTCTAGACACCAGGCAATGATTTTTTCTTTACTTTGGTCATCATGACTCACCAAATGGGTCAAAATATAAAACCATCCTCTAGAGCTCCCTTCTGATTCTGAGATATCTATGGTAGATTGTAGAGGAGGGAAAGTGAGATAGATTCTAGGTATACATATTTATAGTAATGCATTCTATAAACATTTATCTAACTACTGAGGCATCCTTGGCCAATGACCAGCAAATTGACACATCATTAGAAGAACTGAGTCACATATATTTACATTTTTAGTAAGGAAAATCATAAAAACCTTGTCCTCAGCAAGAGAAGTAAATGCTCACCTTTCAGGGCCCAGGGATCCAGGTCAGAATTCAAGATTCCAGTGGGAGAAGTATGAAGATGATGGCCACAGAGTAGGTGGCATGGTAAAAAAAATCAAGAAATGCTGTTGAAGCCTTATCTCAGGAAAGATAATGCAGGGTTTGGGGTGGGGGAATTTGATCAAATACATGCAGAAAGGAAAAAAAAAAGCAATCTTTCCTGATAGTAAAACAATTTTAAGATATTCAAGAGATTTAAAATTTTCAGGCTATCCCAAGTGGGAACACTACCAAAAAAAATAATAGAAGAAATCACAAAGTACTTTTTACCCAAAAAAGGCAACCAGCCAATAAGATGTTAGAAACTACCAACTCAATCCATATGCTCACTTTCTCCTATCTATAAAAACATCATGAGAAAAGTATCACACCCAAGTTCTCCTTCAAGCAACATTAGGGGAATAGACAGGATTTCCCATATGATTGCCTATGGTAGGACAAGTTAATTTAGTCACATAACTGACTGAAAGGTATAATAAGAGAGATAACATTGTGTTTACTACTACTCGAATTTTTTTTTCAAAACGCATTTGATTCAGTAGAAACAAATTCAGATTTAAAGGCTCTCCCCAAACTAAGTATGTAACATTAAAATAATCCAAAACGCTGTGGCAGGTATGACTGCAGTTCATTATAGGCCTATGTTGAATGAACGACTCTGTTAACAGTTGTTAAGGCACGAATCAGGGAGATATGGACCCATACCAGTGATATTTTAGAGTTTTACAGAGCATATGCTACAAACAGAAGACAGAGCATCTATCACTACTGAAGATTTTCAAAGGCTTTTACACAGAAGTGACATTGTACTAATTGCATCAATTTGTTCAGTTGTTTCAGATTCTTTGGCGACCCCATTTGGGTTGTTCTTGACAAAGATGATTGATTTGCCATTTCCTTCTCCGATTCATTTTACAAATGTGGAAACTGAGGCAAACGGTAACTTGCCCAGGGTTACACAGCCAGCAAGCATGTGAGGTCAGGTTTGAACTCAGGTAGAGGAGTCTTCCTGACTCCAGGCCTGGATACTCTATCCACTGTGCTGCTTATCTGTGATAAAGAGACAGAGAGAAACATACACACACATACATACATATGGTTATAATTATGGTGGCTATTAAATTTTTAATTTAAGCGCTCATACTTCAGAAACTAGAAAACTCCACAAATCAGAGCTTGAGGGGTTATTTTGTTAATTGTCAAGTCTTAAAAAAATGATGGAGAAAATAGTGAAGCCGATTTAATTTAAAAGTGTGTCATGGATATTTTTCTCTTCTTTTTCTTAAAGTGCTTGTTGTTAAACATTTACTAGCATATCTACCCTTAGAAAAGCAACTTGGTAGGATGGATATAAATTTTGGACTTGAAGAAAGGAAAACCCAGGTTCAAATCTTGTTTCTGATATTAATAATCTGAGCAACCCTAGGTAAGTCACTTAACATCTATGTGCCTGCAGACACAGATGAAATACAATCAGCGACAATGGAAGAAGTTACCAGAATAAAGGATTTTCCCATGCAGACACAATAAGAGATCCTTCACAAGCATATTTTAGATATATAGGGAAAATGAAATGTAAACTGAGCCCAGAATTCAGGAAGATGCAATCAAGCTTGACCTGAGAAAACATATTATTTTCAACGATTCCAAAATTCTTACTACTGAAAAATCTGATTCCCTTAACAGCAAAATTCTCCAAGTGATGTTCCAAAGTTTCTAATCCTGGAACACAGGGATCTAAGAAGAATCAAAATGATATTTGACTGAAAGGGCAAAGACAAGATAACTAATGGGTAGAAGTTAACAATAGCATTTTGTCAACGGGAACTTTCCCACCAAAGATTTGTTATAAATAGGAAAGGGAGATGGGTTTGGCTATGGATAGAGAACGATGGACAGTAGATGGGCAGCCTAAATGAGCTTTGGCAATTCTGGAGTAATGATTTCTAACATGTATGCCACATGGAAGGCGAGATGGGAATGGCATTGAGTTATTGCAAAGGATCCGGGAAGGCATCCACAGCAAATATTGCCATTCTGATGGTAAACGTATTTCAACATAATATACCTGACTCCAAAAGTACATGAGAAAACATACCTTCTATCAATTTAATAAGTGCTTTATGCTCACATATGGAAAATTCTTCTCCTATCCTCCCAAATTTTAATGGGGATGGGGAGTAATTGTTGGTTATTATTTGGAATCGACAGAAGGAACAGACCCATGATCTAACTGGTGCTATACATAAATTCCCAATGGAAACAAAACAAAACTGCTTCTAGTAAGGCAAATTAATACCTGCAACTGCAACTTATAATCTTGGAAGCAATAAATGATTTACCCAAAGTGACATATCTAGTACATGTCACAGATGAGATTTGAACACAGGACTTCCTGGCTCAGAGACCAACTCTCAAACCATTAATCCATGATAAGTCTCTCTGTTGTCATTACTGATAAAGGTAGCCTTCAAAACTCATTGGAAGATTGCCTTTTTTCAGAGCTAGAATCAGGGTTCAATCTTTGGAGGCAGTCTTTTATGAAGTCTGGCTTCCTGGGAACCCTCATCTCTCTTTGTATAGGACCTGTCCAATGTATGTCTTGTCTATTGCCCAAAAGAATGAGCATATGGGAATCTGGGTGTCTGGGGGAGTTGAAGGAAACTGGAAGTGCTTCTGAGGTCAGTCAGGATCAAAAAAAGAAGGTGGAATCAATTCCGACAACTAATTCCTTTGTTCAGTTTAAAAGAAGGTCTAGGATCCCTCCATTAGAGGTCACAACTAGAGGAAAATCCAAAAGGTGTCAGTCACAAAACTCATTTAACGCAGAACTTTTATCACTCACTTGCAATGTAGGCACATATACCCAAATATTCATGACCCTATGGAGACACCAAAATGGTGAAACCCTCATGAGGCTGGGCTGATGTTCTGCGAAATAAATAAATAAACAAATAAATAGACAGACAGATAGACAGATGAAAGAATGAACAAATAAATGAATAAAAAGCAAAGCCTTAAAGAAATGCAACACTAAACCATGTGATTCACTTGGCTGAAAGTTCACAGAGCTATGAAAACGGGTACTTCAGAGATTAGATATGAAATTTAAGTCAAATACTACTCCTTTTGCAATCCTCATTCCTCATCTTCTTTTCCATCATTCTGTTGCAATTACTGGATAGATTACTGCTACAATACTCACTTCTGCTACATTTTCCTCTGCCTGGATGTGTCCTGGTTACAAAGTCCACAGGAATCAACAATGAGATATGGCAGCCAAGAGAGAGAATTAGGCTCTACTGAGAAGCAATGTGTCTGCGACTTGGGCAGATGACAGCCCCCTTGAGCCTTGCCCTGGTGTTCAGATCACATTTGAGGGATTGCTGAGCATCACACTTAAAAAAAAAAATACAAAGACAAAACTGTAAGGCCTTCAGAAGAGGGTTTTGAATACCTCTGAGGATCAGTAAAGGAAATGGGAATGTTTAGTCTTGACAGAATGTAAGCTCTTTGAAGGAGGGACTGTTCCACTGTTGGCTTTTTATTCTAGGACCTAGAAAAATGTTTGGCTCAAAGTTGAGAAACGCTTGTTGATTGAGAGAATTGGCAGTGACAGGATAGTTAAATTTGAATATTTTACAAGCCAATTGTGGAAATGGGATTAGATTATCCTTGCCGGCACCCAGAAGAGAGAACAAGAGAACTGAGGAAATTGTGAAGTGGCATATAGGTATTGGCTAAAATTTCTAAGATTCATAACCATCCCACAATGGAATGCGCCTCATGAGTAGGGTGCCGCCCCGTGGAAATCTTCAGGCAAAGACTGGATGGTCCCTGCTCAGGTATGCTAGAGAGGAGAATCCACTTCAAGTATGGCCTATATGACCTCAGAGCTCTCTTCTGAACCTCTGAGATCATACAGTCCTGGAACCTCCCTTTCAGCATGGCAAAGCTTGTTTTAATCCAAGGAAATAATTAATGTGCATTTCAGGGGATGGGAGAGGGCCTGGTAACTATCCGAAATAAGGCACAGTTTTATGCCAACATGCAATTACCAAAGGGACAATCTCATCTGAAATATAAAATCAGATGTGTAATTTGTGATTTATGACATCCCTCTATGTATGCCATGCATCTTTAAAACTAAAAACCTATTTTGTGGGGGAGAGAGGTTCATAACCAAGCTAACATATTGCAGGTCCCAGCAAAACCCAATAAAGCCTCTGCAACTCTTCAAATTTATCTGATGTCAAAAGCAGCAGGCTCGATACATCACACATTTATGTGATCAACTAAATGGCTGGAAGCAAATTTGACATTAAGATGATAAACACAGCTATTAACAGAAATCAAGGTCTACAGTCATCAGGTCCACTAAGCTAATTAATCTTGGCTCTGTCCTAAAGATTCCTTGAGCCTAGAAATCTAAAAGCACATTTCAAACCTGCTGACATTCAACGTCTTCTATGAATGAAGAACAAGAGGGGGGCAAGGCAAGGCCGAGATAGGGATTAACTGCCATCTTTGCTTCCTAAAGCCTAGGGAAGAGGAGTCCACAGTGTAATGAGCTTGTTCGGTCAGTTACCCACAGACAGACTACATATAATAGAAAACCATTGGAGATAATGGACTGCAGCTATGGAATGCACCATGATCAGTTTTCAGTCTGAGGAAAGTTAAGATTGACTTCAAATAGAAGAGGAAGAGGGAGAAAGGGAAAAGAGAGGGAGGGGGAGAGGAGTGAAAAGAGGGAGAGAGAGGCAGAGAGGGAGGGAGAGAGAGGGGTGATGAGAGGGAGGGGAGGGAAGAGAGAGATGGGGGAAGGATGAAAAGAGAGAGGGAGAGGCAGAGAGGGAGGGAGAGAGGGAGAAAGGGAGAGAGAGAGAAAGAGAGAAAGAGAGAGAGCAAGAGAGAGAGAGAGAGAGAGAGAGAGAGAGAGAGAGAGAGAGAAGGTTTAGGTTTATCACAAAGAGGTTTTCCTCCACAGATCATAGGGAGAGTGACATTAAGGTATGACAGTCACATACCTAACAGTCTATCTAGGATTGACATCAATAAGAGCTTGACTGCTCTGGAAGATTATAACCTTCAGAAATGCAAATTGCCTATGCCCCAACAATGGAAAACACAACTTACAGGAAAAAGGCATGCCTCTCATGATAAGGATTGTCAGGAAATTTAATCACAAACATAATGAGTTTTTTTTTATGTCAATGCCATACAAAGATTCACTTTAATTTTAAGAAGGAAGAAAATAAGAAAGAAAGAAAGAAAAAGAAAGAAAGAAAGAAAGAAAGAAAGAAAGAAAGAAGAACAAAGAAGGGAAGGAGGGAAGGAAGGAAGGAAGGAAGGAAGGAAGGAAGGAAGGAAGGAAGGAAGA
>CM053591.1:174551828-174568703 GCA_028646515.1 Pseudochirops corinnae
TATTAGCTTATTTGATCCACACAACAACCCTGAGAACTAACGCTATAATTATCTCCTTTTTACAGATGAGGAAGCTGAGTCAGAAAGAGATCAATTGCCTTGCCCGAGGTCACACAGCTAGGCCTGATCTGAACTCAGGTCTTCCTGATTCCTGACTCTCTGATCACTGCACCATATGGCTACCTCATGATCATGAATTTGGTCTGGAAGAGTGCGTGTAGTTCAACCCCTTCCTTTTGCATCTACTGAAACTGAAGCCCAGAGAGTTCAGTGACTCATCCAAGATCACACAACTCCTAAATGGCAGAGCTAGGACTTGGACCTGGTTCCTCTTTGCCAAGTCAGTGTTCTTCTCATTCCTACAGGCTACTTCTCCTAAAAGCATTGATTTAGGAGATATCAACACTTAAGAGAGTGGAAGAAAGACAATTAATTAGGGAAGGAAAAAGCAGAAACAATTAATTGGGGAAGAACAAATTATGCTTTTAGTGATCAGAGAATCCCTTTTTAAGAAATAACAGTCACGGGATGGAGCCAAGATGGCAGCACAGAAGCAGGAAAACTCCGTGAGCTCCCCCCATAACCACCTCAAATACCTATAAAATATGACTCTAAACAAATTTTAGAGCTACAGAACCCACAAACTGACAGAGAGAAACAAATCTCCTGCTGAAGGCAGCCTGGCAGGCAAACAGGAAAGGTCCATAGCAGCACATTGGGAGCTGAGCCCTGCCCCATGTGAGCCCATGGTTTTAGCCCCAGGGCAGCCCCAACCAGCAGCGGCTGGAGTGGACTTTGGGAGAGTGGATCATCAGCAGCTGTGGCAGTTTCCAGAAATATCAACCCATAAATGCTAAAGACAAAGTAAAAGGTCAGTGTGGACCTCTGTTGGAACTGTGGGGACAGAATGCGGTCCAACCTCTGCCCCCAGAGTGAGAAGCAGTGGAAACAAAGCGGCCATCCAGCCATCTCCACGTGGCTGCTTCAGAGAAGTGGAGAAAAAATTCAGAAGAGAAATGAGGATGATGCAAGAAAATAATGCAAAGAGAATCAACAACCTGACTGAAGAAAATAACACCTTAAGAAATAGACTAACTCAAATGGCAAAAGAGGTCCAAAAAGCCAATGAGGAGAATGTCTTAAGAAGCTGAATTTGCCAGATGGAAAAAGAATTTCAAAAGTTCAGTGAAGAGAATAATTCCTTCAGAGTTAGACTGGAGCAAATGGAAACTAATGATTTTATGAGAAATCAAGATACTATTAAACAGATCCAAACAAATGAAAAAATAGAAGGCAATGTGAAATATCTCGTTGGAAAAACCACTGACCTGGAAAATAGATCCAGAAGAGATAATTTTAAAATTATTGGACTCCCTGAAAACCATGATCAAAAAAAGAACCTAGAAATCATCCTTCAAGAAATTCTCAAGGAAAATTGCTCTGATATTTTAGAACCAGAAAGAAAAAAATAGAAATTGAAAGAATTCACTGATCACCTCTTGAAAAAGATCCCAAAAAGAAATAATAGTCATTTCTGAAAAAAAATGCAGATAAAAAGATATAAATACAACATTTCCATTTTAAATCTTTGATTTCCTGAAGCAAGACCCTGTAACATTCTGCCTCAGACTACACAACTTAGGCTATGTTTCCTTTTAGAATCTCAAGTCTGAAGGTTGAAGTGAGGGCATTTTTTCAGTCTCTGAATTCAGTGAGGATACTTGCCAACCAAGATGGTAACATAAGTGTTTCACTACTATGCTGGGGTTCAAAGACATCCTCTGTGGGTTGTAGAGTCCTGAATTTCCTTCTTTTTTCTTTTTAATTTTAACTCATTTGAAGTTTAATCCAATCAAATTAAGTTTAATTAACTGATTCCATTAGTTTAATTTTAACTTAAATTAATTTTGACTTTTTTTCCCTTTTAAACTCAGTCCAGGTATAGTAAATGTTAGTTAGCTAAGAAAGGAGAATAGCTTGTATATGACTGGACCAATGGCAAAAGACAAAGCCCTTTATGTTCACCCCAGTGCAGCCCAATGGGAAGAGCACTGGTTCTAGAGTCAGAGCTCTAGGGTTTAAACTCCAGCTCTATAAAACCATGAGCAAGTCTTTTCTCTCTTTAGGTCTCAGTTTCCTCATCTCTGAAATACAGTTAGACTCAAAGGCCTCCAAGTTACATAACAGGTCTATTTCTATGACCCCATGATCCCCCAAGTGAAAACAGTTGATTGCACTTGAAACCAGGGTTGAGTTTCCAAAGACAGTAACCCTGTACCTTAGTGATGTTCTGAAGTCCTTCGCATCAGACCTACATACCCTTTTTTTCCATGAAAGTCCATGACTCTGAGCTATAATTTCCAGAAAGATGTTGACTAGTAGGTCTTTTTCCAAATTTCAGGAAAACTTTATTTGGATTTCAAGACATAACCTATTTGTCTGTGTCAAATAACTTCCAATTCTTTGGTCTTTCCTGTTCTTTATGGACTATTTTATAATTGATTTTCTATCGATTTTTCAACTTTCTCCCATCCCTCTCAAAATTTGATAACCCAAATTGAGCACAATAGTCCAAAGAGCTACTAATGCCCAGGGAAGATGACTTTCTATGTTTGTAAGGCTCACTCCTATGAATAACTCTTATTAGTATTTTTTAATAATGATATCATGGTATCACCACTTCTTTGTCTGCTAGTTTTAGTCTAGCATGCTCATCTCTCCTCCCCCAGCTGTGCCTTTTTGTCAAACTCCCCCATGATTTTAGAGCTTCACAACACTAAGACCAGGGCAATTATATTGGCTCCCTACCTGAAAAAAATGACTTTGCTTCTCACCTACTCATTAAAGTATATTTTATTTAGACACATCAACAACTTGTTATATAAAAATAAAAATGAAACCACTGATCCTTCTTGCACCCTCCCCCCCAAATCCCTAACATTTCTTAAGGCCCTTTTTATGTCTCAAAGTTCCAAAACCCCCCTCTAATTTTCAACTTGTTAGTGCAATGCTATTTATTTTATACTCTGGTTCTGTTAACTTTTGACTATCATCAGAATACTGGAAGGTGTTCAGTGAGACCCAGCGGGCAGATTTCATTTTCCCATTAAACATTCCATGTATATCCATCAAGTCATTACAATATTCTATATATCTGTCAACATTTGCTAGCCTCACACACACACACACACACACACACACACACACATCCATCAAGAAGACTCTCATGAAAGATACATGAACATTTGCAAGTTACAAATTCTTCTCATTCCAGATAAGATTCGATGGCAACACTTTGCAGAAGAAGTGAATGAGAATTCTTCTCAAGGAATAAATGAGTCCAGATGTACACCCTCTGATTTCATGCAACACCCAAATTTGGGGAAGTAGATTCAATTCCATTGCACTGTGTTCTTTGATTTAAAAGTTGAAGGCTGTGGCTGCAGGACAGCAAACATACTGATACACCAAAAAATGAGTACATTTGGATGAAAGGTGATTGACTTGAACAACTATGCCAATGGATGAGGCAGCTGTGGAGCAGAGGAAAGAGAGGAAGGCCTTAATAAAAACCCTGCCTCCCTCTGTCTAACCTGTGTGACCTAGGGCAAATCACAGAAACTTCCTGGGTCTTAGTTTCCTCAACTATAAAATGAAGGTCAGGGTTAAATTCACTGATCTCTAAGGTCTTTTTTTCCATTCTCAGTCTGTTACCAATCCTACAAGACCTGAAGTAAATTAAATCAATTGTTTGATTTCAAGTAGGGCATTGCATTGAGGCAGAAACAATTTTGAAACTGGGATCTGTGATTAACAAATTATATGTTTCTGGACAAATCATTGCACCTCTATGCTCCTCAGTTTCCCCACCTGTAAAGTGACAATGATGTAACTAGAAGAGCTCAAAAGACTGGAATGATGAGGATGGTGTGTTTACTTCCTCTTCTTTCCATATGATTTTGATTTCTTCTACCAGGAGTCTATAAATCAAGCTATTTTCCTTCCATAGAGTTACACTTGGTGTAGCAACAACTGTTAAAAATATGTTCTTAGTTGCGCGTTCTTAGGACAATTAAAATAAACCTAATTCTTCCTTTACTAATGGTATTAAAAAAACTCACCTATTTAGCTATTTTGTTATGATATGTATGGTCCCCAGCTAGCTCTCTACCTCCAAATGCATTTTCTGAGGCTATTTAATAAGCTCATATTTAGGATAACAGAACATTCATCCACTGGCTTCTGATGGAGCTTTAGACTCTAGTAGGTTAGATCAGTCTGTGCTACTCCACATCACACAAGGTGAGAGTGTCTCTAGATTGTTTCCCATTTCCTAAGCTTTCCACTCACTAGATGGAAGACATCCTTCCTGTCAATCAGATCTTCTTTGGGTCAATCAGGTATAGGGATTAGAAGAGTTGTGACTGGGTAATATACCAGAAATAATCTTGACCAGGAGAATGATGTGAACTGATCCTCTCACCCTGCTGAAATAATAATAATGCATAGTTATTTTGAATATGTAAGAAATAACTAAAATACAATATGTTATCAAATATTTTAAAAGAAAATGTGGAAACTTTGTAATATATTACTATAGAAAATTCCAAGTTGTTAAAAATCATGGACCAGAAGTTCACTATACTTCATATACTAACACACATAAAATTTCTGTACATACACATGTGTGTGAATATACATACATGTATATATGTGTATGTATATATGTATGTGTGTATATATTCCTAAATATCCTTGAAAATTCAACAAAGTGTACTACAACCTGATATCAACACACACAAAACTGTTGCCCATAAGTGCCCTTAAGAAGGATATTATCCCAAAATGCCTTTTGGGACAAGGGCAAGGTACTCCTATTTCCTGGAGGTCTTCAAACACAGGCTGGATGATGAAGTGTTGGGATTGTGATCCAAGTCATTCTTACTCAGAAAGAGGATCCCTTCCAACTCAGAGGTCTAGTCTTACTGTAGGATGTGGTGGAGCTATATCTTTATCAAATCAATAATCAGAGACTGTTATACTCAGGAAAACACAGAATACACACTCAATGACTTTCCAGACAAAAATGCTTTCCAGGCAAGTCGTAAATATTTGGCACTTCAGATGAAATTTGGTTTTGTCAGACCTTGCTCTTCACCTTCATTTTCATTTCTCCTTCCCTTCTTGCCATTCTCTGGAATCTACTATGATGTAAGGATTGAACCCTAATCCAGGAATTTAAATCTCATATCTAACATCTAGTTGTATGAACCTGGTCAATTCCCAAACCTGATAGGAGCTCTGGAATCTTCATCTGTAAAACAGAGCTAAGACACCTGCAGTGCCCACCTCACTGGACTGTGTATGAAGCCTGAATGAAACTCTAAACCCATACCAGCCAATTATTATCATTATCATCATTATTATAATATTTATTTTCTTTTAACCTCTAAGTGCTCTAGCAAACACTAAGATTTTAAATTGCAGAGAAGGAGCTGGTTTGCATGGGTTGAAGGAAATTCCTCACTAGGCAAGCCCTTTACCAATGAGATCAGAGGTCTAGTCTCCTACCCTTTATCTCTATACATTCAAGATGGTACTCTGGAGGATGAAAGATTAAATGACTTGAGCTTCTGAGTATATAGATTTATTAATATGTGTATTATTCATATATGTATGTATAATTATTTATTAAGCAATGACTGACAATTACTCAACAGAGAACAGGTCCTTCCTCAACTTAAGGGTGGACCTCCCAATACAGGGGAAGATAGATTTTTATACATTCAAAACAATTAATTCATTAAACAGAAACAATTAACCAATACAATATTAGGTAATATGATTTCTAATTAGAAGAAAAATTAGGAACTTTCCAAGCTGGGAGAGGGAAAGCAGACAGGGGCAATTTCCTGAAATCATAGAAAGAAACATCTTCCTTCCCCCAAGAATGGACAATCAAAGGAACATGGAAACAATAACTGATTGATCAGTATGGGGCCAGTTTGAAGAGAACTGAGCTGACTCCAGAAGATGGAATTAGTGTGGTCCATTCAATTCTCACAGTTAACCACTTGTTGTCCTATTTCCCTTAATTCTCTCAGAACCCTCTTTGATTTTCACCACCACTAGGATTATTTCTATTTGAATAGAAAACTTTAAGAATGAAAAGACTGAATTTCCAACATAAAATTTACACATACCCTGACAGACAATGGTGACATTTGGTGGGGAGGAAATGGAAGACTATTTCTGAGCATCTTTTGAATTATGTCTTATATGCAGTCGCACACTCTAGGAAAAAAATGGCTTCCAAAATATACTTTCTAGCTGATTAGAATTCCACTGAGCATTAACTTCACATTAAAACATACTTCTTCCCTCAGTTGTTTCCCTGCTACCCTGCTTTTTTCCACAATTCGATTTAGTTTAAATGTTTTGAAATTGTGACTCCAAATACACAACAGCCCCAAAACAGGTAAAAGAAAAGGATACAAATTTTCAAGTCGGCATGTAAATCACACTCAGAACAATAAAATTCAAAAGCAAGCATTTTTTAACCTATTACCATTACATACACTCAGTTTTCTAGCAATGCTCTACTCCATTTTTCTTAACAGAAGTAACTCTATTATCTTCACATAAAACCTTCCTAGCTTCTCAGATTTTGTATTCATACCAAACACTGGCTGATGTTTAATTTATCAATGTTATGACTAGATACAAAAAGAGTTCATGGGGACAGAGGGCAGTTTATTATCACTGTTATCATTACTAACATTCTCAATTAAATCCTCTACAAATCCAACTACAAAGCTTTTGATCCAATCTAATTCTTATCCAAAGTCTCTTGTTAACGATCTTTGCTGAGTACAGTATGTCTAAATATGCAGTTGGGACATTAACAGGAATCCTTGAAAATGCTTCACTTTCAAAATAAGAAATGAAAAAATGAAAAACCTTCAAATACCATAAATTAAGTTGTAGGACTGTACACCTGAGGACAAATGCCTAATCATAATGCCCAATACACAGTAAAAATGATAAATGTTTTTAAGTAGCTCACTATGATTTCAAGACCAATGTTCATTCCAATTTAACGCTTGTCTTTCTGAGACTGGATCTGGTGTTGATACAAATAGGCTTGAAACCTAAGCACCTCTCTTTTTAAGAAGACATAGTTTATTTCAAGAAGCAGCTCAAAACTCACCTTGTATTTGAGGCCTTTCCTGATTCCCTATACTTATTTCCATAGGGGGAAAAAATACACAACACATAGAAGTGTGTATGTGTGTGTGTGTATTTAGATGTATATGTATGTATATATGTGTGTTGTATATATGTGCATGTGTACATATATGTGTGTATAAATATAAATACATATTATATATATATTTATATATGCATATAATGTTGAAACAGTGAACGTGAGATTAGAGGTGGAAAAGATTTTAGAAATAATAGGTCACATTTATATATCAACTTAAAGATTTCCGAAGCATTTTACATACATACACTCATTTGATCCTCACAACAATCCTGTGATAACTGGAGGCACTAAGTAATCTTCCTCCCTCTCTGCACCATTGAAGGATTAGGATTGTAGTTAGCACTCTCTAATGTCCCAAAATGTCTAATGTCTAAAATTATCTAATTCTTTGCTGCTACCTATGGGCTTTAATGAATGAACTTTGTACTAGTGACTCCAAGTTTCTATCTAATAACTCATTTGTTCTATTATCACAATAATTTCATTCGTACTTGCCCACAGTCCTGTGGGCCTCTTTTGTCCCTACTTTACATGTGAAGAAACAGAGGCTTAGGGAGGCTGCACATTGTCTGAAGTCACACGCTAGTAAGAGTCTGAGATTATGACTTGAACATGGGTCCTTCCGACCCCATGTTCGACGCTTCCTCCATTTCTCCAAGCTACTCATCAACCTCCAACTAAATGAAAGAATGAATAAATAAACGATTATTTGCTATGTTCTCCCTGGTCTCTGTGAATACAAGTACAAAAGACCAATAATCCTGCCCTCATGAATCTTCTGTTCTAATGGAAATATGATACATCACCTACACAGAAGGGATTCTGGCGTGGGAAGTCACCCCATTTTGGGTTGAGCCACAGGGCTGTGAATTATCACATTCCCTCGAGTAGCAATGATTGCGTTTGTTTGATTATTGTTCTTGAAGGAAGAGGGAAAACATCGGGGGTTGGAGGTGGGGAAGGAAAGAAGTACTGCTGAAGCAGTAAGGCAGGAATGTGCTCTCTTCTTACTTCTACTTTCTGGCATGTCCAGTTTCCTTGAAAATTCAGCTCAAATCCCACCTTTCTCAAGAAGCCTTCTCTAGTTCTTTCCCATTTGCACTGTGAGGTTAACTCCTACTTGCACTGCATATATTTTAAATGTGTAAAAGGCGTCTGGTATATTGCATATACCCAAGGTGAGATACTGGGGAACCTAGGAGAGCAGAAGTGCCATGGAGAACAGTGGACCATGCACAGACATTTGGTCACAGGATGTGGCAAGCTAACTACACGGTGAAAAAGGATCATTTTCACTGGCTACTAAAGCATCCAAAAAGGCTGTCTAGTTCAGACATTTGCTCACTGTCTCATCACTCATAAAAAAACTCAGTGACTCGTTCACAGGTGACAAGCCATGGAGCCAAAAGCCTTGTGAGTTCAAAAGGACCAGAGTGCTTCTTGTTATTTTGGCATTCAGAATTCAAGTTGTCAGCCCCAGTATGACACCAATACCCAGTGGAACAAGGAGAGACCTTTGGGATCCCAGCTCAGCGGTAGCCAAGGTAAAGATTCGTGTGGTGGTGGCACTCTTATTGCACATGGGCCTGATGCAGCTGACACTGTGTAAGAGAGGAGCTAGATGGAGCCTCTAACCCCAGAGACCAAGGTGGTGAAAGCTTGTCACTGTGTTACTGGGGGAATTTTGTGTATATTTGTTCTTGCTTCATCTTCAAAGTAAATATTCCTTTATATAACTAAACATATTAAGTCGATAAATGGAAATGAGGTGCATTAGTCATTGAGAACCCTGACAATGGAGGGAAATAGCTGGTGAGGGCCTGAGCAGATAGAAATAGAGAAGATATACCTCCTGATCCCCCTCCCACTCCTGTCACCCCGCAGAACCCTGCAGCCTGGCCTAGGGAGAGTAAGTCAGAGAATACTTGCTACACATACACCTATTTGTCTGTGTGTGGTCTCCCACGTTAGAACGCGAGCTCCTTGACATCCAGGGATTATCTTTTTTTCCTTTCCTTGTATCCGCATATGATTTATGACATAAAGTAATCACTTGATGAGTTCTTTTTAATAAACTAAATAATGACAAGATGCCCTTACTGGGTAGGCTCTAGTTTTCTGTGGATGAACAAAGTATCCATCTTAATCCTATGCCTATGATATCACAAATTAAAAAAAAATAAAATAAACTGAGGTGCATGCTTTTGCCAAAAAGAAGTAGCATCACTAGGAATGGAACACAGGTCTTCTGGCTGAAACCTAGTGATCTTTGCATTATACAATGCATATAAAATATTAACACTGTTTTTCGAGGCCAGAAAAATATCAAGTCAGACTACCATAGCTATGTGAATGACCATGGAAATTATTATGGTTAAAGAGAAAATGAGTGATTAGGTGAAAATTTGGAGTCACTAACTCGCACTGCAGTCATTAAAGGCCACGGAGAGCATCAAAGAAGAACATAATTTTAGAACTAGATGGAATCTGAGCGAATGTCACCTGGAATTCTCGAGTCATTGCCTCTGTTATTGAGAGCAATCATTCTATGAAAAACAATCATGAAATCAGGCCTAACTCCTGCCTGGGAGGGGGGTACAGGGGGAGGGAGAGCTCATGTAATTTACACATATCCATGAAATTCATGTAAATGCTCTGTTAATGAGAGCTAGAGCTAAAACTATTAAGACCCAATAAACTAAGAAAAACACAGCTTCAGTTCCTCTATCTGCTAACAGCTGTGTTAGTATTTACAGACACGAATCCTGCTTTGAGTCTGTTTTTATATCACATTTATTTCTGCATTAGAAGAGTCATGAGAGGCCACTGAGGTAGCCCAATCCCCACCAGAAGAGTCATTTTGGCAACAGAGCTGACGAGGTGGTCATCCAGCTTTGCTTAAAATTCTTTACGGAGGGAAAAACTCATTACTTCCCAGGTACAAAGTAGCCTGTTTTTGTGTGAATCCTTTATGTGGTTAGGAAGCTTTGGTTTTTTTCTTCCTATATTAATTAGAAAACTGTTTCTAGGCAATTTCTTCCCATAAACCTCAGTTCTTAGATTACAAGGTTTACTGAATTGTGATGATTTTTATAAGGGAAATTAGGCTTAAGAATCACAAGAAAAAGATAGAAAAAGAAATGCTTGCAAAATTATTTTTAGTCCCACAAATGTTTAGATTTTAACAAGTATAAATATGTTTGCTAAAGATAAAATCTAAATACATTACCACATCTTTTAAAAAAAAGGTTTTAAAATACTTTTTTTGAGTTTATTAAGTGTGAGGATGATTTATATGCCAATACTAAAATTTACATCGCTTTTCATGATTAGAAACTACTTGGTTGTTTACAAAAATAAATGTAATCATGAAAATTTAAACAAACCATAAATATATATTTGATCTATCTACTCATCTACATCCATCCATCCATCCAAATGTGTATATATATGTATATCTGTGTGTATATATACATATATATCCACACACATACCTATACATACATACATATGTGCAATATACACACATATATACACATGCATATATCTGTCTGTCTGTCTATCTATATCCATCCGATCCAAAGAATCATGGATAATATGACAAAGTCAGCCTGGAGAGAGGTCTCTATTAGAGTTCCCTGGGCATGTCTGCTTAGACATGTTATAACTGACATTTTTATCAGTGACTTGGTCATTTCACCATAACTGGCACGTTTATCAAATCTGTAGGTGACATAGCTGTGTGGGATAGTGACCACATAATGAAAAGCTCAGGATTTATAAGACCTCAACAGGTTTATTTTCCTCATCTGTAAAATGGGGTGGTTGACCTCCAAGGACTAGATAATCTTTAATCCTAGCTCAAAAACTGAGGCTCCTAATGGCCTCCTTTGAGTGGCTGCTGACTCACAAATTCCTTAGAACCCATGGAAGTTTCTAGAGGTACATGAGTGAGAAAGACATTAGGTGCCATACAACTATGGAATTTGGTGAATTCTCAGTAATCTGTGATTGCTCTCACAATTCCTTGTCTCACTTTTAGAACTCTAATTGTTCAGTAGTTATAACGCTATATAACTTAATGCATTAATAAAACAGCCAATATTCAGGCTATGAGTTTAATGCTATTTTGAAATGAAAAAGATAATAAATGAAAAGAAAACTAACACTATTTACCTAGAATGCTAGAGTGTTTCTTAAATGTCAGCTGCTTTAGAAAACACACACAGAAAGCTTTCTTTTTAATTATAATACATGTCAGACTATATATATTTCCCAATAGTTTGTTTAAATATATTGAATGGGCATTTCCAGTTAAAAAGCCATTTCATGAATATTTATAAGTACAATAAATTAACTTAAATGTAGATATTTATGTACCAAAATAACATTTTATTTAATGGAGATCCTTTTAAAAGTTCAAGTGAGGATGTTTCTAAAGTCTTGATAGTTAGCGTGGGGTTTTGTAGCTAATTAAAATAATTAAAAGCATCCCCCCACCCCCCACCACCCTTACAAAAGGTAGTTATCGCCATCTCCAAGCTGAAAGATTCCAAGGTGATTTTGTGCCTGTGACAATCGTCTACACAGGAAACTGGAAGCGTTGTTTGTTGGGGAGGGGGTAATGGAGGGTGATACTTTTTTCTTTTCCTTTAATTGAACATAAGGTTTTCCACAGTGCCCCTCTCAGGCTGTAATTTAACTTGGTCACCACATTTTTAATAGCATCAGATTAGTAAAACCCAAGCTACTTCCTTCTACTCCCTATACGAGAAAGCCCTTTAATTACCAATATGTTCTTGAGCAAGATGATAATTAATCTCCTGCTCCCAAGTGAAAATGAAAAGAGAGAGAGAGAGAGAGAGAGAGAGAGAGAGAGAGAGAGAATGACAGCACTCTGGGTAAGATACACAGTAACTGGTAATTAGTCTTCAGAAGGAAATCTGAAAAATCTGCCAGCATTCGGTATACTCTTCTTCATATCTTTCCAACCAAATAAAATATGAAAGATTCACCCTTCAGTGTGGGGACATTCCAGATTCAAACAATTCAGGAAAGTCTCATCTAAAATCCTAACCTCATAACGATTTTTGAAAACACTGCAGAAGTTTCAGGATGGCGTTCAGTAAATAGCTTTTATGATGGGAATATTGGTAAAACTTGTATGTCCTGCTATATCATCTTTAATCCTTCATTTCTCTCACTATTCTAAAGCATTATGTACTAAAGGGGGAGGGCAAAAGAAGGTAAAATTTTAAACTTCTATATGGCTGTTTGCCCACTGTTTACATTCACAGATAAGTAATCAGTGGAGCTATGGGTTTCTAATTTGTCATGTTTAGTGATGGGACCTATATTATTTTCCAAATTGTCAATGCTGTGTGTCTTATAGAGGGCACTCATCACACAATCTTTGGTAAGACACCACTCTATTATTAGTAATTTAACAAATACGTACAGTAACATTTCAACTTCCCCTAAGGTTATACTTTCATGTGCTTGGAACAGCTATCGAAAAGAGGCCACATACAAGTCGTATGATTTTTGCATTGGACCTGTGCTCAAAGGTATAACAACATATATTTTAGAGCTAGAATGAACCTTGGAGGCCGCTTAATTCAACTCTCTCATCTTACAGATGAGGATTAATGTGATACAGAGATTCAAAATATTTTGTGCAGTCACACAAAAAGGACGGTAAGTAGCCCAGTTGGGACATAAACTCAGGTACTCCCCTCCAAATTCATGGTTCTTTACATCTTACTCTACAGCCATACTTTCCTGATTCATTTAGGTTATTTGCACTTCAGAGCAGCTCAGGCCTAGCAAACTCAATGTAGGATAACAGGACAAGGAGAGAGGGAGAGAGACAGAGAGAGATAGAGAGACAGAGAGAGATAGAGAGACAGAGAGAGACAGAGACAGAGACAGAGAGAGACAGAGATAGAGAGAGAGCAAGAGAGAGAAGAAACTATTAGAGGAAATACAGATAAGGCATAAAAGGCATTAGGAGAAATGAGAACTGACACTCTGACATTAACAGAGAAAAATAAAAATTAAAGGCACAACACTATATATGGTATGACCACACAGTTATGACGAAATCATCACAAAATAGTTAACTTATTTTCAATTTTCCTCCTGTATAGCCCCAGAAATAAATTGTGTCTGTCTTCCTAAGTAGAGGGGAATCATCACAATAACTGACTTTGTTGAAGGACTTTTTGATGATGGCAAGGCATGAAACAAAGGAAAATATAAAAAGGTCCTTAGTGCTGTGGGAATTCCTTTGTGACATGAGCAGTGTAGACCAAAAAAGTGTTAAAGGTGCCAAGATCACAAAGCATTTAGTTCATCTATAAACAATAACATAGTCATGCACAAAGTGGGAAGACAAAACAATTAGTAGCTAAATGCAAGAATAGATCGTAGGCTCTTTTTGAAAAGGCAAATTGGTAGAGCTTGTTTTATTGTGTGTCCAAAGGCAACAATAACATCATTTCATGGTATGTTTGGTAACCTCTTTTTGTCATGCTCATGACGAGTATTTGCAAAAAGAACACAATAAACAATATTGCAGCTTATGTGTCAACATCTGTTACAGAGGAAAAAACAGAGAGATTCTATGAAGAATTTTTCTAAGAGTTTACAAATTAAATCAGCATATAATTTGATGCTTAGTGATTTCGATGCAAAGAGGCATACTGTTTGATTACTACGATGAAGTATCTGATTTGAGAGGGTGGAATGGAACATTGTTTTAAAGGTTCCCTTCCAAGAATGTCTATCGTGTATCGGCCATAATTATACTTAATTTCTCAAAGGATACAGCAGAAGCAACCTTGTTTGATGACCTTGTCTGAGGACCTTCACTGCTAATGTTAAGCAGGGTATATAGCACTTGGTTTACTGTAAAGTTAAATGTTTGATATGAATAATGAACATATGACACCAAAAAGTATGTAAATCTATCTTCCAATTGAGGCTAGAACTACACAAAGTCAAATATTAGGGCAATTTTCCCAGCCAATATAGCTTTATGTAACAAAAAATACTGAACAATTAAATAAAATGTACCAATGTTGTGGTGTCAAATGAATAGACATTTAGTTCTGAGCAAGGATAAACCTATTTGTTTGTCCTATTACAAGTGGGATCAAAAACATCTTAAATACTTTCGGTTATTCTTACTCCAAATTCAACTTTACAAACCTTGATTACTATTTCAATATTCTGTCATTTTAATGAGTTATGGGTTTAGATTTTTTTATTATGACTTGTAAACTGAACTGAATTTTAATAAGAATTATTCACCTTTTGTTTAGGGAGTGAGATTTGATCTAAACAATTTAGAAAAAAAATAACTGAAGTCATTCAACTGGAAATTGAAGCATTCTTATTTTAAAAAAAAAAAAACAGGGGCAGTTCCCATTTAAAATGTATTAAGCCGTGATTTTCTGATTCTGTGTTCTGGTCCTCGCTGGGCCTTTCTGACCAATGGAACAAGACTGGATTCTTCTAATTGCAAAATCTGGAGGAACTGGTCTTTTGTAATTGCTTGTGAGAATTGGGCATGAGGTGCCTTGTTAAATTATTCAGTGAGCAAACATCCTCTTTCTAAAAATAAAAATAGTGTTAGGTTCTGTTGTTCATAAAATCCCTCCAAAAATGTATACTTGTTTCAGATTTAAACATGTTTTAATCTATTCTATTTCTAATGTTACCTAAGGAAGTATCATGATGGTACATTCATAATAAAGAAATACTGTGATGAATTTCAAATATTAACATTGAAACATTTCTTTCTCCTTTTTTTGTCCATTGTGTCAAAAACAAGACAGACAAATACACACATCGAAATATGGTGAATTAGGAAGGATACTGGACTGAGAGTTAGGAGAAACTTGCATTCAAATCTCCCTGACATTTATGGGTGATGTGACTGTAGATAAATCAATCTGTCTGAAGCCTTGCTGCCTCAGTTTCCCCTTATAAAAAACAGAGATAATAATGCTCGTGGTACCTATTGCCCAGGATCAATGTGAGGAACAAATGAGATAATGTACGTAAAACCCTTTAAAAACGTCAGGTGCTACCAGCACCACATTATTGCCTACAACGGGACATTCCTTTTAATAAGCATGATAACTAGTATTATATAATACTATACACTTTGCAAAAGTACTCTCTGTTTTACCTCATTTAATCCTCAGAAAACCTCTGGGAAATAGATGATATCATTATCATGATTTTACAGGTGAGGAAAGTAAGGCTAAGAAAGATAAAGTAACCTGTCTAGGGTCAGCTGCTTTTTACCATTTATTAAGCCCCTACTGTGTGCTAAGCACCAGGGATAGAAAGAAAGAGCTAATGGGTGTCTGAGGCAGAATATGAATTCAGAGGTTCTTGATTCAGAGTCCAACACTATCCTCTGTACCAGTGGGATTTTTATGAATCTTTTTCATCAATGGGTATATTTAAGAAGAAAAATAAGAGATACATTTATTTTTTTTTGTTTTTGCTTTTTGGAGGGCAATTGGGGTTAAGTGACTTGCCCAAGGTCACACTGCTAGGTTTTTTTTGTGTGTGTGTTAAGTGTCTGAAGCCAGATTTGAAGTCAGGTCCTCCTGACTCCAGGACCAGTGCTCTATTCACTGCACCACCTAGCTGCCCCATAAGAGACACATTTAGTGCTGGAATGGACTTCAGAGTCAAACTCCCTCATTCTAAGTGCCAGGGAAATTGAGACCCGATTAAGGTGCTAAGCGTCAGAGATGGGACTTAAACACTAACCCAGCGATGCTTGTGGGAGTGGTTGTGTCGCCAATCCAAAGGTCTAGAGTAGTTACATTTTCAGAGTGCGCATTTACATTTCAGGAATCAGCAAACGCAACCAATCAGAGCTTCATTTATTTTATTGCTGTTGTTGGCTGCCTGGACTTAAGAAAGTGATGAATGAAATTATTAACACAGATTAAAATCAAAAGTATATCATGCTTGCATGTTTTCCCTAGAGAGCCAGACTGATAAACAGTTACCACTACATTCCTGCGAAGATCTATTTAATGTTTTTTTATGATAATAAGAGGCAGCTAGGTGGCTCAGTGAATAGAGCACTGGGCTTGAACTCGAAAACCTGAGTTCAAATTCAGCCTTAGATACTCACTAGCTGTGTGACCCTGAAAAAGTCATTTAAGCCTGTTTGCCGCAGTTTCCTCATCTGTAAAATGAGTTGGAGCAGGAAATGACAAATCAACTCAAATATCTTCGCCAAAAATAATATCCCTAAACGGGATAAAGAGTTGGACAAGACTGAAACAACTGAACAACAATATGATAAACAAACAGATAAACTGGACTAGATTAGAATACATTTTCCCAAACCAACTAAGCACTCTGATGGAAACTAAATGGTAAGAGATCTTTCCTGGTCTAAGACATAGTCTATTTTGGAGGTAAACAGGCAGACATTGCAAAAATCTCTCTAGCTTTTTTTACCTTCTGATTTCCAGAAAGGTCGTTCATCGATTCTATAGTACTGACTATAAAAAAAGCAGCCCTCTGCAAATACATATCTATACATATATATACATACATACATATAT
>CM053591.1:174569203-174601536 GCA_028646515.1 Pseudochirops corinnae
ATCACACATTTTCTTAAAGTTAAGTAAAATAAAGTATGGATTAAACCGGAATTATGTTGAACAAAATGCCCTTGACAATACCAATTTGAACAAGTTTTCAAAAGGAAGAGGATTCATTGGTCTTAGTGGCTAAGATAATAGCAGGAGAAAAATGACAAGAAAGTTTTACATGCGGGAGAAGTGTTACAAAGTATGGTCACATTATGGGGAACAGGGAGGCTAACACTCTGTCCTGTGTGTTTGGGGGTGGGGGAAGACCAAGATCTTTAGATGCTCTTAAGAAGCTGCTGATGGTCATGAGAGAGCAGAATAGAGTTAAAAGAAGGATCACACCACAGTTTAACATCTTGTTACTTCCTAGACTAACTAATTATTCTTGCAAATTGGATGATAAATTAAAATATTGTTTTTAAAGAAAGCCAGTAAGTTCTATCTTTAACTTCTAAACTTTGTCTGTACTAATACCTGCACCCTATAAATTCTAAATCCTGAAGCAAAGCTCCTGCTACCCTACCCCACTCAAGTTATGGCACTGAATGACAATCTGTCTTTTACTTTCTATTTTGCTTTCATTTATCTTATTATAGATTTTGCATATTGATAAATATTTGAGAGTTCATTGTGTTTAATATTCTTTCTATTAAAAACATGTTTTAGCTGGACATAGTAGTTTATTCCTGTAACGTCTGCTACTGGGAGAGGATGAGGCTGGTGAATTGCTTGAGTTTGCAAGTTCTCGGCTAGAGTAGGGCTAAAGCTGTTGGGGCATCTACACTAAGTATGATAGAACTATAGTGAGGCCCTGGGAGTGGAAAGTCACTAAACTCCCTAGAAAGATGAAGAGCGAGATAGAAAAAAAGCTAGTAAAAATGTATTTAGGTTTTTGTTTTGTTTTATTTTTGTTTTTTTAAATATAACAATCACTTTGGGGAGTACAAGGGAACAAGCATTTATTAAGTACTGCTTTGTACTGTCCTAAGCATTTTGCAAAAATTATTTCATCTGATCACACAAAGAACCTCCCTTGTAATTAAAAATGAAACAAACAAAACAAAAAACAGTTAAGCAAAATAAATCAAGACATCAACCACCACCTTTCTATGAAGAACAAAAATATAGACATATTAGCCTCTACCATCCAGAATTAAGATTAATCGTTACATTAAAATGAATTTATTCCTTCAGCGCTTTTATTTTTTTTTGCGTTATTATATACATCACATAAATTGTTTGATTCTTCTTACCTCAATCTGTTTCATTTTATGCAAGTCTTTCCAAGATTCTTCAAATTCCTCTAAATACTACCCATCTATTACATTTATATTACATTCACATACTTTAATTTGTTCTGACATTTTCAACTTTTTCTCTAGACAAGCAATGTCTACTTCCTGTTAAATAATAAATCTCCCTGGAAGAAACTATAATTGTAGAGAACTTTACTACACTGTTAAAACCTTTAAATCTAACATTTCTCTATTCTTGATACCATATGATATATTTCCCATTCATTGGCTTCGAGAGAAATTAATCCAAGATACATCAGGGCAATCGAAAAAGTATTTGCATAGAACTTTTGGAAATAAAACATTCCCCCATAAGGCAAACATCTATTAATTTAAAGACAAAATAAAATTAAAGCCATTTCTCATAAATGTAAGTTTAAGGAAATAAGTTTCCTTTTCACAACCTTTCTGAGGGGAGGTCCTAAGCAGATTTCTTTCTCTACCAATAATGTCCACACCTGTGTCCAGGCATATTTGTTGAAGCTCTTTTCTTATTTCCATTTCTTTCATCCAAATGTGAAGGTTTCCATATCAATCCCTTCTTGGAGCATAAATTAATAAATATATGGTATTTATGATAAAACTAATGAGCTATTACTTGTCTGCAGCTTCCTTTCTATTCCTTTTAGGAAATGATTTCATGCTACAATTATATGTCCCCTTTGTCCTCCCTATCTTGCACATATAAAGTCCCTTCCAATTTTATTTTTTGAATTATGATTTAGTAACTGCCCCAAACTGAAATAAGATTAACTTTTCTCCTTACTCGTCCTGTTGCAGATTCCTAGTCCAGATGCTCAATCAGAGGCATAATTAATAAATATGTTTAACACAGAAGTCATTTGGTTCCCTGCCCTTTTTCTCCCAGCTGTAGATTCTTACCATCTAATTTCAGTCCATACTTTCAGAGAAATATTGATGGAATTTTGGAGCACTGGGGACTACGGTGCCATGCGTATGCCAATCGTATTCATATTTATGCTTACTTTCTTGACAGACTGAATGTATTAGAAAAAATATAGCAGAAAGCATGCCCGCAAAATGGAAGGACAAGTAAAATGAAAATGAAGAGTATGCTAATATGCAGAAAAAGAGTATCAACAGCTCAAGAACTCATCACGTCTTTCTGCCTCGGACATAATTCTAAATACATTGTCAAGCCCATATTAATTTACTTAGCAGCATAACTTTCTGACCTAGGCTGGTCCCACATGAAGCTTTTGGTCCAAGTGATCAGCACCATTGGTCTACCTGGCCAATGATGGCTACCATCAATGCTTCTTCCTCTCCGCCAATCATGTAATAATATAGATGAGTTACAACTGGCCAGTCCAACTGAAAATCACACCCGAAACTTGTCTGTCATAGTTCTGTGTTATGTTCACAGGCATATTCCAAGAGTTTCATAACATTATTCTTCTCTATGGATGCAAATACTTGGCAGATAGCAATGGCAAAAGAACTCTGATATATTTCAATCTGGAATATATTGGAGAAGGAAATGGCATACTACTCAAGCATATCTGCTAAGAAAACCCCAAATGGAGTCACGGAGAGTTGGACATATTTGAAAACCAACTGAACAATAATGAAACATCTAGAATGCATCATCCAGCAACACTGACTCTTCCTTGCACAAATGCCTTCATTTTTGGACTCTGTGCCTTTTCATTGATTATGCCTAGAATGGCCCCCTTCCTTGTTTCCACCTCCTGTCTTCTAACCTTCTACAAGAGGCGCTTTTTGGTCCCCTTCAATGCTAATGGCTTTTCCAAGATTGCCTTGCTTTCTTTGTCTTCTTTTGTATGTACATAGTTGTTTGTGGACTGTCTCCATTGTGAGAATGTGAACTCACTGAGGTCAGTGGCTGGTTTTGCCATTTTTCGTATCTTTAGCATTTAGAACAGTGCTTGGCAGAGTAGGTGCTTAACGTAAGTTGATTTTAGTTGGTGTGACTTGGAAAACAAGAGTTTATGGTATTCCTTTATATTTTTATATATGCACCACTAAGCAATTTCAGGATATAACTTACCTTCATCTACTTTGATGGATAATTAAATATATGACTGGTAACCAGTTTTGTGAGGATCTGATTATAATGTAGGGGAATTCTTGGCAAATACTAAGCAAGAATGGTATCCTTCCATATTTCCCTCCCAATTTCCCCCTTCCTCCCATATAACATTCCACTATAGGATATCAGTAATTGAGGGATGGATGGAAGTTGGAATGACTTGAAAAACGGTAGAACCTATTTATCTTTTAGACAAATGAGTGAGAAAGGATAAAAGGGAGAGATTCAAAATCTCTCTAAAACCAGCAAGTTCCAGTCCCCCTTCCCCTTCTCTAATTAATAGGAGAAAAAAAAAATTACTAGATAAGAGTTAGTGGTAAGAGTTGTCTATTGTGTTTGCTCATTATCAGACACTTAGTCTGAACTGCTTTAATTATGCAAATGTAGCCAATGGATAAGTGCTAATAAACTTCCATTTTAATAAAAATCAATCAAAATTCAGCTGCTCTTTAGCACATCATCATTTAATTAAATTTTTGAGAGAAGTCAGTGACTGTAGAATTACACCCATCTCAAGCAGATGATGAAACACATCACAAAGGTGCATATCTTAGATAATTATGATCCCATACAGAGCATGCAGTTAGATCCTTGTTTTCCTAACTGATTAGAACTATTACATGTGTCAGGTGAAGAGGATGATTCTGGTTTTTAACTTCCAGGCCTTCCATTTTTCACACTATCAAATTTGAATCCATGTTCTGTAACCGCAATAGCTCCTTGTAGAGTTTCCCATTGCAAGTGGAGTGTTAGGGGGAATAGACATCAAGTTTGTTATAAAAAATCATGCCCAGTAATTTCAGTTACAGAAGAAAAAGATAAAAACAAAACCACAATCCACATGAAATAGAGTTTTTTTGACCAACCTTGTAGAGTAAAGGGAGTTTTCCTAGTTTTAACAGGGCAATCCTATTGGTCAAGTTTTTCATCACTCGAATCTGGCTTATATCTTCTGTGGTCCCATACCTCACATCAATGACTTCAGCCTGCAAGAAAAAGAAAAAACAATAAATAAATAGATAGATAAGTGAATAAATACATAAATGAATAGACAGATAAATGAATGAATAAATAAATGAAGCACTACAGAAAATTTACCAAACATATCTATTAACATGAGATTGAAGATTGAAACAAAGTGATGTGCAGCCATGAAGTCCCTGATCTGTACTCTTTGATTCCCTTCCACCATCTCCCAATCATTTATTAAGAGATAAGTGGTAACTTCTTTATGCTTGTCAAAGTAACCTAACTGTTAAACAGACTTCTGTCACAATGGTTTTTTTTCACGATTTTGTTCCTATTAAGATTTTGCACAGATCTGGGTCTGGTTAACACTATTTTTTTAGTCAACCTAGAATTTTGTCTTAAAAATTATAGTTTCACAGATTTACTGATAAAAAGGCCCTCAGAGGTCATCCTGTTTGGTCTTAGTTTTACAGATGAGGAGACAAGTCCAGGTTGATTAGATGAGTCATCTTAGGTTCCTGGGTGTCAGAGGAAGGATTTTAATGAGTCAGTCAATCAATAAGCCTATGAGTACTTTTGATGTGACAGGCACTGGTGCTTCTGGTCCTCCAGTTCTTGCACCCATGCTCTTTCCTCCACACCATGACATTGAAATAGCCACTAAGAGGCTGAGGATATCCATATCCCATTGTTCATGCGAGAGGCTTTCTATTTTTCATTTGTAAATTCTAAGCTACGAAATGTTTGTGACACAAATGATAGCCCTGGTGAAGGATAATTTGCTTGGCTAATTGATATTTTCTTTTCATGTTGCCCGTTCACATTCTAGTAATGGTAATGCCTTTGAAAGCTATTTTCTCATTATCCTGAGCTCTGGCAAAACCACAAGTAGACACCACAAACTGAGGATCATGGGAGCCTGGGGGGAAAAAAGAACTGGACAAGAGAAATAAAAAGAATAACAATGGACTAAAAATATATTTTTCCTTTGGAGTAGGGGACTTATCTTGTGAGCGTGCACAGAGCACTTGACAGATTCCCCTCCCCATGGGGACCTTGGAGAATACTCAGACATTCTCTAGTCTGTCCCAGGAACTAGGCGATGATGACACAGACTGTGAACTGGTTACAAGGTTCAGTCTCTGGTGGACCTGGTAACGGCGAGAATGATGGTTCTCTCAATAAAAGGAAGTTCAGGAAAGGAGGGGATATGGAAAGAAGGAAAACAAAGAAGTTATTTTAATCAGTTGTGTCTGACTCTTTGTGATCCCAGCATAATGTCTGGTGCATTTATTATTGTTGTTCCATCTTTTCTGGCTCTTTGTGATCCCATTTGGAGTTTTCTTGGAAAAAAAAAGTACTGGAGTGGTTTGCCATTTCCTTCTCCAGCTCATTTTACAAATGGGGAAACTGAGGCAGGTGGGGTTAAGTGACTAGCCCAGGTTCACACAGCTAGTAAGTGTTTGAGGCCAGATTTAAATTCATAAAGATGAGTCTTCCTGATTTGGAGACCAGTGCTCTATACACTGCAGCGTCTAGTTGTTGCCATAATGAGGAAGACCTGAGATCAAATCCTGCCTCAGCTATTAAGTACAATGTTAGACAAGTTTCTTTGCTGAGTTTCAGATTCCTCACTGATCATAAAAGGCTGATCATAATAGGACCTAACTTATAGGATTGCTCTGAGAAACAAATATGAATACATACTGTGTGTATGTGTACATATATAAACATGTGTCCATATATAAAGTATTTTGCAAATCTTAAAATAATAATATATATGTGTGTGTTGCTATTACTACTATATAAATATCAACTATTACTAATAGCTGATATTCACATAGTACTTTACTATTTAGTGACACTGTATAACCATCAAGAACTCTGTGAAATAGGCAATACTGTAATCGCCTTTTGGCTAAGAATGAAGCTGATTAAACGAGGAAGGGAATAAAAAATTATGGAGAGCTGACTACGTGCTAAGCAACTGGCAAATATCTGGCGCTCTCAACCACCCCTGGATGTAGGCGCTACTTATTATTATTTTACATTTGAGGAAACTAAGGCAGAGGGTAAAGAACATGCCTAGGGTCCTACAGCTGGTAAAGGTCTGAGGACTTCTTTGAATTCTGATCTTCCTGACTCCAGGCCCAACACTCTATCCAGGGATCCCCACAGCAGCTTCTGACTTGTCCAAGGTCACACAGCCAGAAAGGTGCACACCCATGTCCTTCCAGCCTCCTTCTTTCCACTTTACCCCATTGCCTTTAATTAAATAATGCAACAGCCTATGTCAGTTCAGGAACCAGAGTCAAAGCAATGTGCTTCCACAAAAAAAATTGTTTATTCGTATAGACCAATACTCTAATTTTCACATGGCATGTTGTGCTTTGAGACTATCTATTAAAAACCAATCTTTCCAGAGGCCTTCCAGTACCAATACTTGGAGAGGGGATGATAAACATATCTCAACTGCCTACTGAGGAGGCCTCTGAACTAGGGCCTTTATGAAAGTGTCTTTTTTCACTTGCCTTCCAGCAAATTGAGAATCACAGCATTCACTGCTCAGTTAAAAGAAAGCTCATTGAATTTTCCCAAAGCACAAATCAATATACAGAGATATGATAAAATGTCAAGCCATTTCTTTCCACACGTGAACTATTGAAAAGACAAGGTGCTCGGCTACATCCATCCATCCATGTGCCACTTTCCTAACAATTCGGCATTTCCAATTCTTACTCAAGTTCCTGGGATTGGACAAGGACCACAGAAAGGTTGGGGGGAGGCATGATGAATGCAGGGGAACATTTCTGGATTCGGAGTCAGGGCCTTTGGGTTTGAGTCCTAGCTCTTCCCATTTACCAGTTATGTGACAATGGGAAATTCATGTAAACTGTCTGGGTCTTAGTTTCCTCATTTGTAAAATGGAAGGGTTGGACCAGATGGCCTCTATACTCTCTTCCAGCTTTAAATACATTATTCCATGTGGGCTGTCTCCTCCATTAGAAAGTGAATTCCTTTGACAGCGGGGATTATCTTACTTTCTCTTTGCTTCTTTGTTGCTCACCAAAGTGCTCCACAAATAATAGTTTTAATTATTAATTCATTTATTTTCTCATCCTTGAAGTCAAAGAAACATGTGCTTGAGAACTTATATAACTTTTTATCTGGGGATGTGATCCTAAGGCAGGGAGAGGAGACTTTTTCTCCCTTACTGAAAAATAAACAAACAAGAGAAAACTAAATCAAGAGCGAAGCTGGAGTCAGAGGAGGAGAGAGAGAAAAAGAGGAAAGAAATGGAACTCGTTGACTTCTTAATTTAAGCAATGGAACCTAGTCTAAGAAATTCATAATATAATAACAAAAGCATATTTGAGTAAAAACAAACATTAAGTGTTTGAATGAACTGAATGAACCATGGAGAAGAACTACAGATTGAGCTCTTTAACCAAAATACTAAGAAATAATATTAATATAATATAATATGATATGATATAATATAATATAATATAATATATACATATATACACACACACACATATAATATAAATATGAAGGAATCACTGACCAGGGCAGTCATCAACCATAACTAAAAGTGTGTAGGCATTAAGAACAGAAACCTCCTTATGTCAGTGGTTCAGGCTATCAATCACCAAAACCAAAACCAAAAACCAGTGACAGTTGTTTCAGTTAAATCAAAGCAATGGGAAGCTAACTTCCTTTATTCTCTTTTCATTCGGGAAACACATCAATATCCAGCTTCCCCACAAATTTTTAATAAAACTGTGAAAGCAAACTCTTGGCTTTATGTGACAAGTTAGGAGATTCTGTTTTTATTAATGTAGGGAGATTATAAGGTTGTTTTTGTTTTGTTTTGTTTTCCCTCATAAGAACACAGAGAAGTAAGGGGATTTTGTTGATGGCAGAGATATATAATAAAAGCAGAAATCTGCACAAGGACATTAGGAGAGTGTTGTCTTCCCCTCTTTTCTTATTAATTTCATTTGTACACCAGTTGGGAAAGACTAGGTTTCAGAGCCCTGACTTTCCCACAAGACCCTTGGTCATTTTGGGTAGAATCCATCAATAAATCTTACGACCATAGGATCCCAAGCAGAGAAATAATAGGAGTTAAAAACAATTTTTTAATCCTAAGTCAAATAGTTGGCTTGGTCCTGGGACTTTGAATCAACATCAGAGTCAGCTAAAAAAAAAAAAAATAGATTTCATACAAGGGGCATTCTGCTAATTTCTGCCAGTTCTCTGGCTAGATGTGATGGGTCATAACCCTTAGCTCTCAAGGTACAATCAAAAGAGCACTGGAATTGGAGTTAGAAGAGCTAAGTTCGAATTGTGATTTCCTTAACCACTTTGGGTCAGACATTTCCTCATTTGTAAAAATGAAGTTGATGGACTATATGGCTTTCCAAGGCCCTTTCAAACTCTCAAAATGATGATTCTCCACAAAAAACAACTACTGTTTTTAAAGATGTGGAAGGGGCAGAAGGTGAGGACAGGTTAGCAAGAATGAGACTAACAGAGACCTGATGATAAGGATGTCTAGCACAAAGACATGATCCTTAATAGAGGTTTCATGCTTCAGTCAGGTAAGCAGCATGATGACATCACTCAAAGGTATTGACAGGTATGCCAGACACACTGGAGGAGGTAGTTGTAATAGCTCCACAGGTTCTGTACATGTCTCCTCCATTCAAATCAATAAACATTTACTAAGTGCTTACTCTGTCTGAGGAAATGTGCCAAGTGCTCAAGATACAAATAAGAAAAAGAAAGATAATCTTTGTCACCAAGGAGCTTATAATCAAATGGACGAAAAATAACACATAAAAAGAATCTGAAGGGGGGTGGAGTGAACCATGAGCTCCCATGGAGTTGAAACCAAGCAGAGCTGCTGCCAGGAAATGGAGTTACCTCCATGTGTGTTCCCTGGGCACACGTCCTCTATGCATTATGGCCTTTTGCTCTTCCATGTTGTGTTAACTCATGTCACAGTGTATGCTTGGGAGTAATTTTTTTGTCATTGTACTTGCTATGTTGTCTGATTTAAACATTTTATTTTGAATCACCAGGGCCTCTGGCTGGTTCATAAAAGTTCACATCAGTGGAATATCATCAGTAATGCTTTTGGATGGATGAGGAACCAAAGAGTGCTTTGAGCTTGATGTAGTGTCCCTGGTGGCACTGTGGGAGGGGGTACCAAGGTATTACACTATGAATGAGCATCACAAGGTTAGATGTGGGCTCGAGATAAAAAGTGTGCTTAAAAAACAGAACCCAGGATGAAGTAAAACAGGATAGTTCTACTTCCATCGATGGGAGTAAAACACTGCTTTAGAACTTTGAAAGAAGAGACTCTAAAAATTGTTTCTTCTACCGTAGCATCAGTTCATGTCATTGAAGGCTTCCCTCTATGAGTGGCTGATAAACTAACCTCAGTTTTATGAGCAGGAAAACTGGATTGAATGGGTTGACAAGGGTGGGGAATCTGTGGCCTTGAGGAGACATGTGGCCTTCTAGGTCTTCAGATGTGCCTTTTGACTAAGTCTAAGTTTTATAGAACAAATCTTTATATTGAGGGGATTTGTTCTGTGAAGTTTGGATTCAGTCAGAGGGCCCCACGTGAGGACCTCGAGGCCACAGGTCCCCCACTCCTGGTGTAGACCAAAGCAGTAAGGCTAATGATAACAATCTCCTGGTCCCAGGAGTCATCTCATTAACTTGGGTCCTCTTCAATCTTTAACTGAGGTCCATCAGGAATGGTATTTAGCTCCTTCAGGCAATTAACTGACAGACAGTGAAGGGGATGGAATGAGTATTTGCATACTGCCCACAATGCATCAGTAACTATGGCAGGGGCTTTTTCTAAACATGTCATTTGATCCTTGAAACAACCCTGAAAGTCAGTGTTATTATTATATCCATTTTGCAACTGAGGAAACTGAAGAAAAATAGGGGTGAAGTGACTTGCCCAGGGTCACACAGCCAGTAAATACCTGAGACCAGACTTTAATTAAGGTCTTTCTGACTCCAATTCCAGAACCAGTACATTATCCACAACAGTCACCTAGCTGCCTCTAATGGGTATGAATATTTGATGTTACTATTATAGGGCTCTAGAAATAAGGAAGGGTAAAGGGAAGAAGGGAGGAGAGGGAAGTAGAGAGGAAGAGAAAGAGGAGGGGAACAGGAAGAGGAGGAAGGGGGAAGGAAGAGGGGAAAGGGAAAGGGAAGGAAAGAAAGGAGGAAGAAGAAGGGGGAAAGGAAAGAAGGAAGGGAAAGGGAAGGGGAAGATTCTAATACGTAGAAGACTCAACATATACATGTGAATGTTAATCAAAGGGGTATTTTGGTTTGGAAAGGTAGAGGAATAGTGAGCAGACCCAGAGTTAGAATGACAGAAATGATTCTTTTATGTTTCAAGAATTAGAAAGGGGGATAGAGAGAGGTACATCTGCAGAGGGAGGGCAACTGGGGAGAAAATGGCCCTGATGGCAGTATGGCTGAATGTGGCCTAAACATATTAGGGAACCGAGGTAATCATCTATCATGAAAGCAGGGTCCCATGGTGGGAGCTTCCAGTGCTGAAAGACTAAAGCCATTCAGTATAGCTACAAGAGACAGAAAAGAAAAACCGAAGAGCATTGGGAGGGAAATGAGGCAGCTAAATTTCACAATGGGGAGAAAGCTGGACTTGGTGCCTTGGAGACACTTTCTACCTGTCTGAGGGCAAGTCATTTATCCCCTCTTATCTTAATTTCTTCACTTCTAAAAGGCGACAGGAATAGCATCTACTTCACAACAATTCATGCTGTAAGGACCAAAGGAGACAATAAAGGTCAGGTGTTCTGCAGAAGTTTAAGGTGCTGTATAAATTCCAGAAGTAAGGAGAAGGGGACGAGGAATATCCTTGAACTCGGGAAGGGAAGGAATATTTAGGAAGGAGAAAGTCAAAGACATTAGAGAAGTGCGGATGGAGCCTAAGAAAAGTTCTTTTAATCAGATAATAAGGAAGCTAATAGTGTCCTTTTCAGTGACAATTTCAGTAAAAAGCTGGAGAGAGAAGCCACGTTATAAGCAGCAAAGCAGTGAGTAGATGGTATGGAAAAAGTTGAAACACAAAGCAAAAACTTCTTCAGGAAATGTCAGGGAAAAGAGAGAAGAGCAATGGAATGATGACATGGTAAAATGAAAAAGTCAAGCTGGACTCCTGACTGAGACCAGAAGCAGAGAAAATGGTGCCGGAAGAGAGAATTGATGAAGATGGGTCAATCGGTCACTCAATAAACATTTATTAAGTGCTTAGTATATGCTGATCAGCTAGGTGGTGCAATGGATAAAGTGCTGGACCTGGAGTCAGTTCAAATCCAGTCTCTAACACTTGCTACCTGTGTGACCCTGGGCAAGTCACTTAACCCTCTCTGCCTCAGCATCCTCATCTGTAAAACGAGCTGGAGAAGGAAATGGCAAAATACTCTAGGATCTTTGCCAAGAAAACTCTAAATGGGGTCATGTAGAGTCAGACACAACTGAAACGGAACAAGAAGAGTTTTTAGTAATAAAGAACTCTAGGTACTATATTAAATATCAACGAGTGAACAACAACAAATGTTCTGTGTGTTGTTCCCAGGCCTGGGGACATAATGGACTTGGGATCATGATGATCTGGCTTCATCCCTCACCTCAGACACTGAAGAGCTGAATGATTCTGGGAGAATTATATATCTTTACTCAACAGTGATTGCGATCAATGCCCTTTAAATTCTAAATTCTAAAGTTCTAAATCCCCTACAGAACAGATAGAAGATAACCTCAGAGGAGAAGGAACTAACAACCAGAGAGCCTGGGAAAGACCTCCTGAAGGAGGTGAGGGGTGTAGGCATTCTAGGCGAGAGAAAGCCAACGTAAAAGCAGGGAGACCAAAGATGGGACACAGTTTTCAGGAACAAAAAGTAGACCAGTGCAGAAGAATCACAGAATGGATGGGAAAAATCCATGTTAAAGAGATGGGCAAGGTAGGGAGGAGTCAGGTTAAGAAACCCTTTAAAAGCCAGAGATTAGAAGTCAAGGATATAGGTAGAGGGAGAAGTCTTGCCAAAGGCAAAGAGAACCTTACCCTTTGAAACAGGATGGAAGAAGATACTCCATGTCCTGAAACATGGAGAAGGGTGAAAGGCCAGAGTATCTCTTCTTTCAGTGAATAAAAGCGTGGGTCGTTAGTTCTGGATGTTGGAGGCTGTTCCATGTAGTTTGCAAGTAAAGGATCCAAAGAGAAAAGGTATCTCTCTTTCCTTACTTCTGTTTTCCTTCCCTCCTTCCTTCTTTCCTTCCTTCCTTCCTGTCAAATTATAAATCTTACTCCCAAAGCAGGCTGCCAACCTCTTTACAATTTATAGCCTTTAAAAAGTTACCTAGGGTCAATGAGAGTTTAAGTAACTTGCCCAGAGTTAAACAGTTCAATTTGTGGCAAAGTTGAGACTTGAACTCAGATCCCCCTGGTACAGAGACCAAGTCTCTCTATACATCAGAACTTGATGCCTCTGAAGGAGAAATGCAGCGCTTTGGCAATGGAGCACATATTAAGATGTCATTCATTAATTCATAATGTCATTCATTACCTGAACGAGCCAGTCATACCAATTCAGGGAGAGAAAGAGGGAGGACAAGGAAGGTTTGGGTGAGGTCCCAAGAACCAGGCTGAGCAAGCATTTTAAAAATACTTTTTCTTTGGAAAAATGTCACCTGGCCCCACCCCTCAAACCCCCTGCCCTTTTTAAATACTGACTCCAGTCTGCTTTCCCTTTGTTTATAGCAAGAGAAACCTTTTGGAAACCTCCACAGATTCGCAGTTTTGCTTCAGGAACAGAAGTTGTGAGACTGAATTCCCATCCCACAGTGGTCCCAGGGGAGAAGACTAAGCAAAGCAGATGGGCCAGTCCCTGGGGGCCAAAGAGTCCAAAAGAGGGAGCCAGCCTGAGAGGAGAAAAGTACTCAGTGAATGGAGGGCCTGGCCCCTCAGAATCTGTATTCATAAAGCTAAAGATGCTCTGAAAGGTTTTAAGTTCAAACATTTTAAACCTAGCCATTTTGGAGTCGTAAGGGGCTTGAGCACAGTCTCAAGTTTTCACCAAGTATTGATGGATTCATGGGCTGTTAGAGCTGGAAAGTAGACCTTGATTTGAAAAAAAAAAAAAAAAAGCCATTTTATAATAAATCAGAAATTGAAGAAATTAGAAAAGGTAAAAATGGGCCTGTTTTAATTTTTCAGACATAAAGCATTATAAATAAAGGAATTTAACTTGGACATTCACAGAGTCTAACACCAATAATGTTCAAATGGAGGGTGTACTATTCATCTATGGTATATTGGAAAGAACCTTGGGTATACAGACCAAGAACCTAGGTCTTAATCCCTGGAAGGCTATTTTCTATTTCTGTAGGAGTAGACAGAACACTGGTCTTGCAATCAAAAGACCTAGATTTGAATCCCGGCTCTGCCACATATCTGTGTGGCTCAGGGCAAATCTCCTTACTTCTATGAGCCTAGGTTTCCTCAGCTGTAAAATGAAGGAGTTTAACTAGATGGTTTCTAAGGTCCCTTCAAACCCTCAATCTATTTTCCTATGGTATTTCAGTAGAAAGTAAGCTCTTTGAAGGCAGAGAATGTATGACATTGTTATCTGTATCGCGGTGTTTGGTACGTTTGGTACAAGGTATGTATTTAATGAAATGCTGTCCATTGACTGGTCTAAACAAGTCACTTGTCCCATCTGGGTCTATCAATTTCTCTCTCTCTCTCTTTCTCTTTCCTCTTTTTTTTTTTTTTTTTTGATTTGAGGCATTTGGTTTAAGTGACTCACAGAGTCACAGAGCTTCGTAAGCATCTGAAGCCAAATTTGAACTCAGGTTCACCTGACGTCAGCCGCTTTCCTGCTCCTGTTTCTTCATTTGTAAAGAGACAGAGTTGGATTACATGATCTCCAAGGCCTCTTTCTAGCTTTATATCCTACCATCTCAGATTCAAAAATGAACTGTCTTTTTTACTTAAAAGCATTCTGGTCCCTGTAAAAACATCCTTGATTCAAAAGTCTCTTTAGCATTTGCTGGGTGATTTATTTTTTGTTTGTTCTCCCTACTCAAGGGTTTTTCATCACGTACAATCTCTTGAAGATCACAGATCTGGAAAGGATCATTTCAAATTCTAACCTTTCTAAACACATGATCTGTTTTTACTCACAAACATTTACACACCTTAAAACTGTTTGCTTCAGTGACACATAATATGTAATGTTTAGTGACAACACAAACATGCTTTTCTGAAGAGAAATAATCTAGAGTTGCCACCTCCTTAGTTTCAAGGTAGTTATTGAACGTTTGGAATAGTTTTTATTTAAGTAGATGAAAAGACAACCCATAACCAACCAAAGCTCTTCCCATGTAGCACACTGCCTTCCTTTTAGCCCACATGTAAAGGTATACTAGTAGAGATGGAGCTATGTGAAGCCTCCAACAGCCAGTGATCACTATGAGGGTAGTGAGGATGGGGCAGAAAGACAGGAGAATCTCAGAGGATGACAGAAGACATTGTAGGTGATGGGGACAGCAATATGTGTTCCAGCTTGGCTAGGCTCTAGGATTATGTTATCATTAGCCCCAGAGCTAGAGAAAACCTACTCCTCACCTTTAAGACTTTTTGCTTCAGTGAACTAATCTGGGAGAAAGGAATTAGAAGGTTGGTCTTAAGAAAAGAAAGAGTCTCTCTCTTTCCTTTAGGGAACATAAGAAGTTTTCTTAGCAAGAAGGTGGAGGCAGATGATGACAATAACTGAGAATTGAGGTGACTGACCTGGAAAGCTGGATCTGAACTATGAATCTACCAAGTTTGGTCTTTGGGAAGACTGAGAAAGTCATCCAGTGTTATGGATATCAGGAAGGGTTGAATTTCAGGGACAGAAAGCCAGCAGCTGCTGCCAATAGCTTTGAGGAGTGCACCTACCTTTCTCCTACTCAGGGGCTAATTATAACACTCAATTCATTCATGTAAAGGTATAAAAAAATGTTCATGTTTGAAAAAAGTTCCTTCAATCTCCCATAAAATCACTGAGAAGAAAACTACTTCTGCTAAGACAAATTCGGTTTAAATAAAGGAATAGACACCTACAGAAACAAGTTTTACATTGAAGTTTTTAAGGTTATCAAAGGAATGGATTAGCAGCAGGAATTGAAATCATGCTTTGCAAGGACATTACTATTCATTGCGATGGATTTAATGCAATGTCAATATTTTATGTAAAACCACACATAACACAAGAGATAGGCAAAGGATGTCACATTATTAATTAACATTTCAGCATTGTATACTTTAAAACAAATCAAAAGGAAAAATGATATTCCTGGCTTGGATTTTTTCCCCTAAAATACCACTGGATTATGACTATCTGGATACTTTAAAGGACAATTTTCTCTAAATAAATAAAGTCATATTTTAAAGCTGTTTTTTTTCTTCTATAAATGTAGCTCAATAAAAATGTATTGCCTAGATCCCTCCATCTAGCCTTCTCATCAATGTGTGTGTGTGTATTTTTGTGTGTGTAAGTTACCCCACTCTAGAGCCTTAATCAAACTTCATAAAGCAGAGATTATTTTTTCCAGCCAGAAGATAGAATCTTTTTTAAAACCCACCAAGCAACATTTTGATGAATGCTTAACCAGAGGCATTATGTTTTAAGTTATTTTTTTTATCCATATTCTTGGTCTCACACATATTTGAAAATTTCACTAAAAAGATATACAATAACTCTGGGGATCCTGAAGCCATAGTCATCAATAAGCCAGTGACATTATGCTCAGATAATATAACCATGTATAATGTTAATTCAGAAACCAACTGAATCCTAGAACATAAAAATGGTAAAAAATCACTTATTAAGTGCCTACTGTGTGTCAGCAACTGATAGGTACCAAAGATACAAATACAAAAGTGAGATAGTTCTCTCTCTCAAGAAGCTTAGATTCTAATAAAAGCAAACACATGGGAAAGGTGGCAGTCAACTGTCCCCACTTTTCCAGATGTAATGGAGTAATACTGACACATATTTATAGAACAGAGCTAGCTAATATTTCCAAAGTACTTCAACTGCAATTCATTTAATAAGACTTTGTTAAGCATCTGTAGCAGATGCATTATGGAGACAAAAATGAAGCTGTTCCTAATGTGAAGCAGACTTAAAAGTGCTACCAGCACTTTAAGATGCACAGTGGACTTTCTTCCCAACACGTTTTTGGAGCAGTACAGGTACTAGAAGTAATAACATTTCAATTTTATGCAAATATTCACAAAATCTTTGCACTGGAATATTTGATTTCAGGAGCATGGAGAATTCCTGATGTGAAAATTCCCTCCACTGATGCAGATTGCAACCTTTCTGTGACATACTAGGTCATAGGCTCATTTTTGTGGCTGTTCAGGTGTTTTTTGTCCTGTCTGACTCTTTGTGACCCTACTTGGAGTTTTCTTGGCAAAAATACTGGAGTAGTTTGCCATTTCCTTTTCCAGCTCATTTTACAGAAGAAGAAACTGAGGCAAAGAGAGTTAAATGACTTTTCCAGGGTCACACAAGTAGAGCATGTCTGAGTCCAGACTTGAAGTCAGGGAGAGGTCTTCCTGACTCTGGGCCCAGCACTTGATCCACTATATTCCTTATTGCCCCTCAATCACTCAAAGGGCTGTGAATTTTGAGCTGGAACAGCCCTTAGACAAGGGTATCTAGTCCAAACTCCTCATTTCACAGATGAAGAAACTGAGAAAGGCCACTTCCTAGAGAACTGAACTGCAAAGAAAAAACTTAAGACAGTTGTTCAGGCTCACACATTCCACTTTCACAGATAAGATAACTAGTATTTTAAGGTGCACTGAATTTCAGGTGTGGGAGGTAAGTTGCTCAAGGTCACAAAGGGTGCTGGAGCAGGATTTGAACCTCCAGTAATTCTCCTCACTCTAAGTTCAGCACTGCTTCCACGACCCCAAGCCCATCCGGTTGTCATGGCAGACCTATACTCAGACTCAGTTCTCTGGATGTTTGTAGGATGTTTATAAAGTCCCCAGTCAGAGATTTCATAGATATTTGGGCCAAGGGACTGTGCATGCGAAAAACAAAACAATAAACAACCACAAGGAAAAGCAAACCAAAACATCAGCAACAAAACCTTCCGTATCATATGAGCGTCTTCCCACTGAAACTACCCTTATTTATTTGGCAAATATTTTATACAGGGAATATCAAATACCTTCACTCAGTTTTGAGGTTTCAGAGTTTAAGACATTTGGAACATTATCTGTCTGTCTGTCTGTCTGTCTATCTATCTATCTGTCTGTCTATCTGTATATCTGTCTATCTGTATATTTATCTGTCTGTATATCTGTCTATCTATTTATCTGTCTGCCTATCTATCAGTCTGTCTGTCTGTCTATCTGTCTATCTATCTGTCTGTCTCTCTATCTATCTGTATATTTATCTGTCTGTATATCTCTCTGTCTATCTCTCTGTCTCTCTATCTATCTGTCTCTCTCTGTCTATCTGTTTGTCTATCTTTCTATCTATCTGTCTCTGTCTATCTATCTATCTGTCTGTCTATCCATGTATCCATACTGGTTTCTCCAACACATCTGTATTGCCTTAGAACAGTGTCTGACATACTATAGATGTTTACTAGATGTTGACTAAAGGACTGTCCAGTCCTGGTAGCCATCTCACAAATAAGTCCTTTTTCCTGAAACAGGGCCTGATCAATAGACAAAGTAAGTAGAATGGACAATTAATGCTTACCAATCACCACTTCTAAAAACCATCCAAAGTCCTTATTTCCACAGACAGTAGCATCTTTGTATATCACGGGAGAAGCTACAAGATGATTCTACAAGCCTATTTTTCCAATCTCCTGATATTTCATCCAGGACACTGAGTCATACAGAACCAACTTCACAGGGCCACTCTTTGGAACTGAAAAGTTAGCTTTTGTTTGAAAGCATTACCAAAAAAGGAGAGAAAAATAAAGATGCCCATGGCAATGAAGAAATAGATATACAGCCATAAGACATTAAGGAATTTTTACAACTGGAGGATGACTGTATTTTTCTTTTCAGACGACCTGACAAAATATCAGGTATGCTGCTCAGATTTTATACGTTAACAAACTACCATGTCTTGATACTTTATCCATAAAGACAAGAAGGGCTGTTAAAGCCCAACTCTCAATGATTTATCATCCTACCTTCAAGAATATACCACGTCATTCCTCTGAGCTGCCAGTTTTAATTCAAAATATGTATTAGGGTATTATTTATGTTTTATTTTTTAGTCATTGACATCAAGGCACTTTCCTCCCTCTCAGTTAATATTCATCACATTAAATTGAAGATAAGAAGAAGTAACTCGGGTAGCCAAGGACAAGGTTTGCTTCCAGTTTATTTCCATGGCATATTACGATGGTGCTTTAAGTTATTTTAATAATTTCTGTTATTTATTTCTTTATCTGTTTAATCATCTGTTATTTTTTGCTTTATTTAATCCTTTCTACTCTCACCTATTTTCCATTATATGGGGACCAACATGATCGTACCACATACTCAGCGAAGGGGCAGGCTATAATATATTCCAGACAAACGAGAGTACTTGCTGTTCCTCATTACCAATAACTGACGTCCTATCTTGTGTCTTTGTTCAGTCTATTCAATATGACCAAAATGGATTTCCTTCTTCCAATCTTTCAGAATGCCCAGTTTCTTTCAAGGTTCAACTTAAATGACGTTAGACTTTTCCTAATGTCCACCCACCCCTGATCTGTGTCCCCTGGAATAATTCTGAATTTCTTCTGTGCATACATGTTACACTAACTTATTTGTGTACATGTAAGCTTCTTGAGGGGAGGGGATTTTTCTTCTTTTGCCTTTGATCTTCAATTTCTAAACCACAGGAGGAGCATAATATACAGTTTTGGAAATGATAAAATCAAATAAACAAGAAAAATGTAACTGGAAAATAATTGAGATTTAAAAATAAGATGACAGAAAAATAATAGTATCTTGCCCTTTTAATGTAATTATTGTTCTTGTTATCTGCATCTTTTTTTTTAGAAGTACAATTCTCAAGAATAGGAATGAAATGCAGAGCCAAACAGGCTATTTATGTAGGTAATGGAGAGTTGTCAGCAAAATCTTTGACCTTGCCACAGAATTACAGTTGATACTTACCTTTTAATAAAAATACAAGTCTGTGTTTATTCCCCCCCAAGCCAACCTTACCCATGCTAAATTATTTATGTATCCATTCTAATATGTATTTCACAAGTGACAGGACAAGTCTCCTTAGAACCCTTCTACTTACCAACCTGCCATGATGACAGAGCAAACAATGTCACCTTTCCAACGCACGCTGAATTCCAAAGAAGTTGCAAAGGGCACCATCCATCATGCTGGCACTAAGTAGGTTTTCGAAGTAGATCGCAGATATCACAAATGCTGTTTAGACTGTTACCAGAAAGCACAAATTGGATAGCTCATACAAAATGGCCCTGTGATGAATGGACAGGATGGCCCTTCAAAGGAAAGGAATGCCACTATTCTAGAAATAACCTTGTCAAAACAAAAAGGAGCTATGTGGTTCTTTTGGCAGCCAGACTACAATAACTTAAGAATTCTTTAACGGTTCTGCCTAGTAGGAAGTCAAGTAAATAAAATGTACTTTGGGTAGAAAAAGAGGTCTACGAGAAACACAGGCAACGGAAACATGCCCAGGTGGATGTGAATTAGGTATTACACTGATACTTCAATACTCCAAGAATCTGAGACCCAGAGACACAGAGCTCAATGAGACAATCAAAAAGTGTTCAATCAAAGGACCTACTATGTGCCACGTACTGCGCTAAGTGCTAATACCTTACACACCTCAACAGATGGGTGCCATGTGGGGCTGTGGCAGGGGAAAAAATGCATCACTTGGCAGCTAATGCTGAAGTTGTGTCTCTAAATAAAGATAAAGAGGTCTTCAAAAGATGGTATAAAATAATAATAAAAATTATCATCTAAATAACACTTTAAAGCTTACAAAGCACTTTACAAATACCTTCCCCTTTTATTATCACAAATAACAGCACAGATAATAGTAGGTGCAATTATTATATTCATTTTACAGACAAGGTAACTGAGGGAGGAAGAGGGTGAATGATCTGTCCAGGGTCATATAAGTAATAAGTTCCTGAGGCTGGATTTGACTTTAGGTTTTCCTGACTTTCTAGGCCCAGTGCTCTATCCACTGTGACAAGCAGCTGCCTCCAGCGGAAAAAAAAAAATGGATCAGAGTCTGGAAGTCCTGGCTTTTGACATTTACTAGCTCTGTGAATACAGTTTACTCATCTATGAAAAAAAGGAGAATAATGCCTGTGCTCTCTATTTCACAGAAGCAGCAAAGCCTAGTGGATAAAGAATGAACCTTATAATCAAGAACACCTGAATCCAAGTACTGTATCTGACAGACACAGGCTGTGTGACCATAGGCAGGTCACGTAACCCCCTCGTCATACAACAACCAAAAAAACGAGAGGCGAGTTCTGTGAACTGAATGAAAAACAAAGCAAACCACAATCTAGCCAGTCAGAACAAACAGCAATCTGCTGTGATAAACAGCCAGTTGATTCCCCAGATTCTTTACTTTGAAAATCCTTGATTCAGTTCAATACCAAGGAATACAAATTCTGTCTGTTCTGATTTAACACAAATTTAAAGGCCGCTGTCTCAAGTATTTTGTCCCCAGCGTTCCAGTTTGTACCAGAAGTTCTTAGTTCTTATATTAAAAATCATTAAGAATATTAAGAATTAAGAATTTATATTAAGAACAGCCTTACCTCCAGGCTGTTTGGATATGCAAACACCTATAGCAACACAAAGCTGAATACATATAACTAGCTAACAATTATTTTCAAAATAATTCCTTGGGTGCTTAAATTTGACCTCAGTTACAAACATGTTGGGGGTGTGTATGTGTGTATGTGCATGTGTGTGTGTGTGTGTATGTGTATTACATAGATACAATGGTGTTTGTATATAAAATAATTTGAAAGAAATGGATAATACAGCATAGGAAGACAGTCAACTACTTCTTAGATATAGCATCTAATGAAAAAATAAACTCCCAGTCCTACCTGCAAATTTCTATAATTTCTGAGGAACAAAGGTATCTGGAGTTCAAGGGAAGGAGAAATATGACAATGAAGTCAGGATTATCCAATAAAGTCAGCCCATTCCCAGTGAGCAGCAGAAATAAAACTAGGGTGGAAGTACTGGGGTTTTGTACCAGGTTATTAATGGGCAGCTGACATAATTGGGGGAAAGTAGAGGGTATTTCTTTCTCCAAGTTCAGTTCCCATATCTCATGATCCTCCACAAACTCTGAGCTAGTCTCCATAACCATAGGTCCATTCTACCATATTCCCTCACTTCTGCTATACCCAACTTCCTCTCTACCTCCTTCCTGATGTTGGTGAGTGAGCATATATCTGCTAAATACCAAGAGTAAAGGATATACTCTCTGGAAGACAGGTCATTCCCTCCCACAAAATGACTGCACCCAACTAGGGCAGACTTTAGGGTCTCCTGGAAACATAAAACATAGAGTGAGCCAGAGGTTCACAGAAAGATTCCTCATATACATTAGCTGAGGTGGTATCCTGAGACCTACTTTTCACCAGGATAAGCTACTCTCTAGTCAAGCCCACCCTGCTCACCCTTGTAATAGACAATTAGTGATGTCCCAAGGTTTAGGACTACAGTAATCCTCTTCCAGTGGGGTCTTTCCCCCAGTGAGATGCTGTGTTCCAAGACCCAAGGTCTCTCCTAGAGAGACTCATCCACCTCATTCAACCCACCACAATTCAAGTGAATTTACCCCTAATGCTGTAATGGCTTGCTATGATTCAATAAGTCTGGAAGGGTAGATAGAGTATAGGCCTTAGAATTAAAAAGACCAGGATTCAACACCTGCCTCTGAAACTTGCTGGCTGCATGATCTCTGTCAGCTCACTTGAACTCTATGGACCTCAGTTTCCTCATCTGTAAAATGAGAGGGTTTGACCAGACAAAGACTAAGGTCCTTCCAGTTCTAAATCTGCAATCCTAGGATTCTCTGATTTTGTTGAACTGTAGCATTTTGTTCAAGGAAATAATTCATGGAACTGTGCAACCTTTTGCCCCACTATGGGGAAAGAGGAGGAGGAGAGGCTTTTTGCTTAATGAATATCAAGCTGGGGAAAAATAAGATCTGCGATTTTAATAAGAACCTATATTCATTCACAGTCTCCCAACTAAGCAATTAATTTGTAGAAATCAGCTGGAAATAAGCATGGATTAATGGAAGTGAAGATAAACAGGGAGATGGCAGTCCTGAGGAATCCAGATCTTTCCAAATCACTTTATTAAGTCTTACACATTTTTATACAGGTTTTATCTAGTTTGGTTAAAAACACGTAAATACTCATACTTTTTTTGTATAATAATTCAGAGTACATTAAATGTTTAAAAGGAAATGCTACCAGGTAATATTCATTATCTGCACCAGAAAAAGGACAGGAACCCTACGGAGATGAAGTGACATTACTTTACCTTTCTCAGCTGAACGCTGAGAGCATGTGAAGGTGAAATACTACAAAAGACAGAGATCTGGGAGGATAAAGAAAATGAAAGGTGATGGCTTATACGTCCTAGAGTACCAATCTGTCAGGGGGAAAAGGATGACTAATTTTTCTACAATCTCAAAAAACTGGCATTGTATACAAGAAAGGGAGGGAGAAGGGAAACTTAGAGAAAGGAGAAGAGAGAAGGAGCCACGAAGAGAACAGGAATTTACAGAACCATGCCTTCAGCCTTCTGCATGCACATTTGATATTTTATTAACTTTTCATTAATTTAAAGACTTCTGCCAGGATTCCTTTAGCTGAAAGCAAGTATGAACCTATGTGGCCAGAGAGAAAAAAAAAAAAAAAGTGGGGTGAGTCGGTAGGGATGGTAAGCATAGAATTTCTAAGTAATTTTCTAAATTATCATAGAGCAAAGATTATTCTGCAAAATATTTTAGAATTGGGCTATATGGTCTCCAAAGTCCCAGCAACCATAATCAGAAAAACTGCCATATTATTACAATTAACCACCAACTGATGGCTTCAAAGGTGAGGAAACGAAGCATACTTTTGCATCCCCCCCTCATTTTAAGACCCCCATCTAAAATCTCAAGGTTAGAGAAAACACAACGAATTTTTCTTGATATTACTAATCCATTCAAAATGATCACTTCCTAGGTATCTCCAGGTCATGTCAGCTTCACTCAGGCATTCATTTCCACCTCCTTTCCAATAGAAAATTGGACTGTACCTCCGGACCTGCTCTTGGACTATGATGAGCCAGCTTTGGCCTTATTTCTCAGTATCCAGGTCTCCACAGTACTTTCAGGCTGTCTGTATACCATGACAGCTTCACTCAGGCAATCACCCCTTTCTCCTATAATTCCTTTGTATTTGTTGTCTTCTGCCATTAAAATATAAGCTCCCTGAGAACAGTTTATTTTGTTTGCTTGTTTTGATAACCCTAGAGTTTAGAACAGTGCCTGGGACAAACAATAATAATAACAATTATTGCTATTATTTAATATTATATAGCTTAATAAATGCTATGCCTGTCTATATATCTATCAGTTTCTTCCTTCCTTCCTTCCTTCCTTCCTTCCTTCCTTCCTTCCTCTCTCTCTCTCTCTCTCTCTCTCTCTCCCATCATCATCATCGATTAAGAGCTATAACAAATCTTAGAAGCCATCTGGGATCCTTACCTCTCTTTTTTTTAACTATTGAAAAATCTAAAGCCTAGAGAAGTAGATTCACTTTCCTAAGGTCACTTAGGTACTAAGTAGCAGAGCTGCGATCTTATCAAAGACTTCTGCTTTAAAATCTAATATTCTTTTCACTTTTCTATGCTGTCTCCATATATATCAAGTGGAAGCAAAGATGGTAACAAAATAATTAAAAATATGCAGAGATGGAGATGCAAGCTGGTCAAGAGCAGAGGTATCAAATTCAAATAGAAACAGGGGCCATAAAACTGTACATGAGAATCCCAGCAAGCACATGTTGAATTACGAAACCATATACTAACATTATATATGTTCTACTGTATTTTAAAATTTATTCTGAAAAACCATATGTCCCGATTACATTTTAATCTGGTTCAGGTCATAGTTGGGAATGTGGTAGGCAATGTGCACAATGTTTCTGCTATTGACAGAGAGTCAGATGTGATGGCTTCCGGTCCTGACTCTATCGTTACAAACTAATGGCATAACTTTGTGAAAATTGCTTAAGAACTCTTTTTTATCAAGTCCAAAACTAGGAGAGACATACTTGTCCTCCCTCACTTTATCCTCAAAGGGTTGTAGTAGGGAAGAAAGAATGAGATCGTGGATTTTTCAGACTTGGCATTAACTTCAAGGATCATCTATTTCAACACTCAAAGAGGTATAGTTTGCCAAATATTTCTTAAGATGTGGTCTGCGGAAAGGAACACAATATTCCACTGTGGTGTGACCAATACAGAGTAGAGCAGGACTATTTACCTGCCTTAGTCTGGATGCTATTTCTCTTGAGGCAGCTTAGTCATTTTTTTTTCTTGTTTTTGTCATTGTTTTGTGCTGTGTAGTCAATCACAGCGCTGTAAGTCAATCTGTAAGTGTAAGTCAATCTCTAGCCTAGGACTTTTTCTCATGAAGTAACACAAAGCCAAAATTTCCTTATCCCTTATCAGTTTCAATCTGAGATGCAATGTATTTTTTGTCCCTGTTAAATTCCATTTTCTTAAGTCTTGATTCTAACACCTGCCAGATTAAATAGCCTTTCTAGTTTTTATTAGAAGCAAATTTTATTAGTATGTCTCCTTTGTGGAAAAAAAATCAAAGAGACATAGCAAGAAAGAGCCCAGTGACCTTCTACTGAAGCCCCCTTTCTGACTGACATCCATCTAGAAAATCAACACTTTTTCATTAACGTTGTTCAAAAAGTTCCAAGGTTCCCACTTTACTACCCAACCTCCATACTTCCCTTTTGTTCACAAGGATCTCAAGAGAGACAAGTACTATGAGAAGAAAATGCTGAAATATGTTACCTAGTATTGTCACAATTGACAATGAACATTCATCACTGTAATCATGCGATATTTATATTTTCTGAATTAACCATTGCTCATGGTGCCATGATGGAATATGCAGTCCATAGTCAAGGTTTTTTTTCCCCCTCCTGAACTTGACCTGTCTTGATTATACGTTCAGGCAATGCTGTTTAGTGCTCGAAGTGCTATACTCAACTCAGGAAAGTATAGATTCAAATTCTGCAGCATACTATGTGGGTGATTCAAAGTCTCTTTAAGTCTCAGTTTCTTTATCTGGAAAACAGGGATGGTAATACCTAGATTAGCTCTCTCATAAAGATGGTTATGATCTTCATATGAAAAAATGTATATAAAACAGTTTTCACCCCTTAAAGTTATAGGAATATTTGAAATTATTTTAATACAAAAGAAAGCTGACAATGGAGGCAGTTACCAAGATCAGAAGTCAGTAAGTGACCTATATAATGGCTGAGTCCACCTGAAATCTAAAGTCGCCTTTTTGCCTCAATGATCCGGTCAGAGCTTCAAACTGATAATGGTCAAAAGGATAGTTCCTAATCATATGGAGCTGGAAAGACCCTCAGAAGTCATCTAGTACAATTCATATACAAGCATGCTAAACATTCTACAAAATGTCTAACCAATCTCTATACGAAGACCTTTGGGATGCCCCACCTTCACCCCTCCCTTCTCTCCAGGAAGCTGTTTTTTAGACAGACCTAATTATTGGGAAGTTTTTTTTGTCCCTAACATAAAACTGGAATCTGTCTCTTTGCTACTAACAGCCATTTTTCCTCATTCTTCTCTCTGGGACCAAACAGAACAAATCCATTCCCAACCAGTAAATGGCAGTCTCTCAAATACTTGAAATAGCTAGCATGTGTCCCATAAATCTTTTCTTTTCAGCCTAAACATCCCCAGTTTCTTCAATCACTTTTTGGGCTGGGTCATACTCTCATTACCCTCTTCTGTATACTTCCTAGTTTATCATCATCCTTCCTAAAATTGGACTCTTAGAACTGAACACCAAATTCCAGGTGTGGTCACACCAGTTCACCCATTTCCCTTGGAAAGTACTGGCTAAGTACCTACTCAAAAACAAACATTTTGTTAGGTATTGGAGAGATCAAACGATGAAAAAAAAAAATGGCCACTGTCTTCAAGATGCCCACATGCTACTGAGGGATACAATTTATATACAGATTTATAAACAAAAAATATGGAGTATCCCAAAAGTCTTAGTGCAGATTTAAAATAGTTTAAACCTTCACTAAGATTTTTGGGACACACACACACACAATGTATATTTATATGTACACACATATAAAATCTATTAATACATATATATATGTATAAAACATACATATGTACATATACGAATGCATCCAAATATATATATATATATATAATATATAACTGAATAAACACACACATGTATATCCAGTTGTGTGTCTATATCTATTATATATGTGCAGAACCATATGCACATATGAATGAAAAGTCAATTCAGGTGTGAGAACACTAACAACTAGGTAAATAAGGAAAGTTCTCACCTAGTGGACAGTGTCTGCACTGAGTCCTGAAGATTAAGTTCCAAGTATAGGAACTTCACTTTAGTAGCTGTGTGGAAATGGTTTGGAGTGGTGGAGGAATGGACACAGGGATATCAATTAGGAGGCTACTGGATTCCTTTAGGTGAGAGCTGATAACAGTCTGAACTAAGATGGTGGCCAAGTCAATAGAAAGGAGTAGAGGGTACAAGGAAGAAGAAGATCTGTCTGAAGTTGGCATCTTCTAAGCTAGTTTTTGTCCAGAACTCATACAGTCCTAATCAGAGCATTACACAAGCAGTGTATTTACATTTTTAAGCCATCTAAGAAAGACATTTACTTACTTCATGTCTTTCATTCTATACCTGAGATTTAAATGCTCCTTCAAAAACTGTGTTCTCAGTCTATATTATATAAAAATAGGAAATCAAGCAACTAAGAATATCCCTCTTTAGTTAATTTCCCTCTGAAAACAAATCTATGATAATTGAAGAAATGTCATTTTTAAAATAATTATCCAAACTACCAAATTCATTTTCTACATCATTTTTTTCTGTGAAGACATAATCTCAGGGGAGCACCTTCCAACTTTATGTCTTCCCATTTTTATTAATCTATTAATGTTTCCTCAATTAAATGGATGCTTTTTGAGGGAAGTAATTGCTTAACTGTGACCACTCCATACATGGCCTAGACTATAGTGGGTCCTTAATGAATACTTGTTGATGAACTAATTCAAGAATTGAGGAGTAAGTTGTGAAAAGTGTTTTTATTCTACCATCAGAACTTGTTTAACCTAGGAGTTAATCATGCCAAACAATAGTATTAAATCCTCAATATGTGTCTTCACTTTCAAAACATGTCAACAAGAAGGTTGATTGGAGGGCCCAGTATTGCAAGTATTTCTCCTCCCTCCAGACTCTGAGCCTGTAACAGGCATTTCCACCACTTACATCTTGCCAGAGAGTTCAATTTAGATGAAAGCTAGTGTTTTCTAATTCCATTTCACTGTAAATGACAGAGACAAATGGTCATATTACCTCGAGAGTTCCTCTGGCAGAGTAGGCAGCATATGAGTACAGCAGTCCTTGGCTTGGATCCTTTGTGGACTCTTGGTCACATGGTTGGCCATTAGGATAAAAGCATTGGCTGCTGTTCTTCAGAGTCACCGTGTTTGGAGAAGAGCCCGGCAAGCTAAGCAGGACAGAGTAATTGAAAAGCTGTACTTCTTCTAGGCCATGAGAAGTCCACTGAACCTTGAGCTTCTCTGCAAATTCTGTGTCATCTTCACTTTTAGACAACTGTATTAAATGCCTGAGGGGTGGGAGAAGGGAGAGAAGGAGAAAAGGAGGGAAAGAAGAAGAGAAAGAGAGAGAGAGAGAGAGAGAGAGAGAGAGAGAGAGAGAGAGAGAGAGAGAAAGAAAGAGAGAGAATTATTAGTATCCTTTACCTGAACAAATATAGATAGCAGTTCTGATCCTTTAAGACAGAGGTTCTCAACCTGTGGGTCACGATCCCCTTGCGGGTTGAACGCCCCTTTCACAGGGGTCGTCTAAAACCATTGGAAAACTAATTTTTCCGATGGTCTTAGGAACAGAGACACGGCTTCTCTATCTGTCTCCAGGAGGATCCGCCCACATGCAGATAAGCCCACATACGAGTATTAAAGGGTCACTGGATTAGGAAGGTTGAGAACCACTGCTTCAAGGTCTATTAAAAATATACATCAGGCACAGTGATATTTAGAGTTTCAGTTGTTCTTTAAAGTGATTAGAACACCACTATATAAAACTACATAGCAACTTCTCAATTATGAAAATATGTAAGAAAATATGCAAATATGACACAAATATGTTTTCAAAGCCAGGCTTTGCTACTGAATACATCAACCACACATTTAATCTCTGGACCTCAGTTTCTTCATCTATTAAATTCTCTGGCCTCTCTTCCATTCTATGGTACTGTGATCCTAATAGCTAGCATTCATAATGCTTCAAATCTTACAACACACTGAGGATCACACATTTAGAGCTGGAAGAGGTCTTCTAGGTTCTCTGCTCTATCACCTTCCCCTTTAAATGAAACTCCTCACTCCACACCACAAAGAGAGTTAAATAAATGGTGGAGCAGGACTGACCCTCGGTACCCTGGTTTTTCATTTTACCATTTTCCATGTATCATCCCACCTGATAAGACCAAACATGACCCCCTGTGGGACCATGACCATCGCCACCTTTAATCCATGTGAATAAATAATGGTACCACGATTAATTCTATTTGAGGATTCTAAACGAGGGGGGTTATTTCATGCATCTCCTGTAACTGTTGCGTCTGTCTGTTATTTTTCCTGGGCTGATATTTGCAATGTTCTTGACTATTTAGATTTTAAAACCCTACTGAGTTCATGAAATGTTTTCTGAATTATCTCTAAAACATCACTAGATATGCATGCTTATTAACTATCATCCTATCATAATACAGGGCCTGAGCTCAAATGAAACAGTGCAGGATGGCATTCTGTCAGGGGCTTTTTATGGTGAAAAGTCATTCTCTTAATTTGCTATTGCTACTGGCATCAAAGCACTTACCCTCCACCATCCTGTTCTTCCCCACTGGGAAGTCCAGTTGTGTGTGTTCAAGCACTCTATTTATTCAAGCAACTAACAGCAGAGTACTTGCATTGGGGAAAAGGAGGGACCAGGTTGTTTACTGCAGTTGAAGCAGGTGATGTGTTAAGTCCATGACCATTTACTAGTTGCCTATAATATATATGAGATAGATATATATACACGTGTGTGTGTGTGTGTGTGTGTGTGTGTGTGTGTAAAAGCTGGAGCTACAAAGAGGATAGATTCACAGCATTTAGGCTGCACAGATACTGGTGTATTCTGTAAGACTCCCTCAGAAATCAGTGCCCAGGTATAATCATCATTTTGACGCACAGAGAACCACAGTTTTGGTCATCCCATTCACTCTGCAAAGTATGTCCTACATGTCTCTCTTTGCACCAGCATGACCATTCCATCTCTGAAGAAGAACTGAAAGGGAACTTTGCCTTTGAAATGTTGTATTTTTTATTCTGTATGAAATTTTTCTATCCCTAATCATTTCTGCCCCACCCTTCTTATTTAATAGATTTAATAACTATTCCATGAGCATGTATTGCATGTGAGTCATGGTATACTCTGGAGAAACAGGCAAATGGCGCCATATGGTATAAGACCTAGAATTAGGAAGCCCTGAATCCAGATCTGATCTCTGACACTAACTTGCTGTGTGACGCTGAGCAACTCACCTACCATCCATCAGCCTCAATTTCTTTCTCTGTAGAGGAGATAAAGGTTTTATTTAGGGATCTTTCAGTAAGGAATCTCCTCTAATGCGTAAGCTGACACCTTCTTTTTAAGACTACTAGTGACTTACCCAAGGACAGTCAGTATATGTCTAAGATAGCACTTGAACACAGGTCTTGACTCTGAGACCAGTGCTTTATCCCCAACACTATCATATCTCTGTTTGTCATCCGTAATGTGAGGATAGTAACAGAAACTACTTTGAATGTCTGTTATGAGGAACAAATGATATAATCTACAAAAAGCACTTTGCAAACCTTAGAGCCCTCTGTAAATGCTAGCTACTGGCCAAAGAGAGCCTGGTCTGGGAGTGTGCCTGTTGGCATACAGGGTGGAGGGGAGAGCCAAGGGAGGGAAGAATCTGTTTCTGGAAGGGCATGATGACAGAGAATAGAGGTGTCTGGCTCTACTTCACAGCAGGTGTAGGTAGACTGGGACTGTTACTTGTCTGCTTATTCAGTGATAAAGAAAATCCTTTTGCTGAGGCAAAACTGAGTGGGCATTAATAAAAGGTATTAAGGGTCTGAAACAATCTTTGTCTTCTCCTATGTGATCAAGGTTAAGAACATGGGCCTCTGGATGAGGAGAGGGAGGGAGGAAAGGAGGAAGGGAGAGGGAGAGGGAGAGAAAGGGAGAGGGGGAGGGGGGAAGAGAGAGAGAGGGAGAGAAAGAGAGAGAGAGAGAGAGAGAGAGAGAAAACAACAGGCTTCTGCTCACCCAACCTGAACTGACATGAGTATAAGGCATGACTATGTTTCTGTCCTTTGATTTGTTCCTGATGTGAATATTAGAGGTAGAATGGACCAGATGACAAACTTTTGAGCTCTGAAAATCCAAAGAACACACCAGATTTCCAGGTCCTATGATATCTAGAGTTATCTAGAGCCAAGCCCAGTGTGAACACTATACCAGAATGGCCTGGAGCCTACAGCACCAAAAGAACCCCACTGACCTTCAGGGATGCCCCTAGGATCCATAGGAGGAGATAACACAGGCAAAATCTGGGGATCCAGTATTCTAGTTTTGGTGTTGGGAGGATCAGGAGAGTAAATCCAGAATATATGGTCACTACACATGCTAAAAGATACGTCTGTATACATATATATGTATGTGTACATGTATATGTACAAAGAGGTATAATAGAAAGCAGAATGCAACAAGATCAAAGAATAGATTTGATCAAGTTCATAAGACCCTTGATTGAGCACTGAAAGGGTTTTCTGAAACCATCTAGTTGAGACTATTCATCTTAGAGATAAGGAAACGAATTCTCAGAGAAATGAAGTGACCTGTCTAAAGTCAGGCAGGTAGTAAATATCAGACAGGATTTGGACTTAGTTCTTCTAACTCCAGAGGCACAGTTCATGCCATTGTACCATGGCACTGTACCATGTTGCTCCACATTGACAACTAAGGAAAGAGAAATCAGGTTGAGCCAAGGTGGAATCACTGAATCAGAGACACTCAAAATCAGAAGGTATTATGAGAATCTGAAGATCTTCCCTGCCCCTGGGCCCTTTGCTAAAGTGGCTACGTGACTCTGGGGACCCTTGGATATTTGAAAGTATACTCTGTGCCCTAATAGGCAGAATGTGGTCACACGGAGCCTGTGGCACCAGGCTTGTTCTTCGGGAATGCCCATGCCTTGTAGCTTTGTGATTGGGCAGTGGGTCTAGAGGGCTGTGACATTCTCCAAGCCAGGAGAAGGATATATATACACCCTGATGTGAGGTTTTGGTTTGGGGCTCACTTTGAGAAGAGCTGTGTGATTTGGCCAGAAGAGACTCTGGGAAGCCGCTGAGCCCCCCGGCTTTGAAAAACCCAGATGCTGGTGCTTCCCTCTCTGGTAACTGAATAGGTAACTGATGTAATGGTCAGACGCTGGAA
>CM053591.1:174602036-174702874 GCA_028646515.1 Pseudochirops corinnae
TTGATTAAAGTGAGACTGTTAACCCATTTTGAGTTGCTTTCCTTTAGAAAAGCAGATCTAAGAACCTGTGCTAGCAGCTGCCCTAGGTATGCTAGGGTTCTTGCTGATACAGAAGGGATCTCAGTGGCTAGGAGGCCAACTGATAACCTGAACAAGAAATCCCTTCTACAACATACTCAACAAGTAGTGTAATGGTAATTAGTCTGAATTTGAAGACTCCTTTTTGTATTGGCAAGTAAGCAGGTACTTAGCCCCTAATAACTAATCAAACCTCTGTGAAAGAAAACAGAAGGTATGAACTCCTGTCTTCTGATGCTGACATAACAGGAAGGGGTTGGCTGAAACAGGAAGCCAATGCTATGTGTATATAAGAAAAGCCCCAGAGAGGCACAGTTAGAATTTTTTGAGACCAGAATCTGGTGGCAGAATCTGTTCTTCTGAGGAGAGAGAGAAAGAGAGGGAGAGAGTTTCTCTCAGCAGCATCTGAAGGCTGGGCTGCTGCTGCTGGACTGAGAACAGAGTCAGAATTTTCTTTGGACAAGAATCATGGAGATTGAAGTTGCTGCCACCAGGAAGGCTGAACAGGAAAGTCCCCCTAGGCTGGAGAAAAGGATTTTGATTTTGAAAACCTGGGAGGAGTAATTTTGTTTCTAGGAGCCAGGTGAGATTTCTTTTGGGTCCTAGGGCCAGCCAAATGGCCAAATGACTGAGGAAGCATGGCTGTGGTGCTGGTATTCTATCTGTCAATTTTGATGTTGTTTTGCCAGATTCATCTGCTGGTGAAGGACAGCGGTATTGTTGCTGAGATCCTGGAACCTTGCTATTGGCTCAGAAGCCCTGAAGAAGGATTTTCTTGTTGTACATTTACAGAAATCCTGAAAGAGGGTCTTGCTGATGTTTTCAGGGGTCCTGAAACTGTTCTGCAGGCAGACAGTGAATTGATGAGGACACTGGCAATGTATGTTGTGGCTTTGTTAAGCTTTGTCTCCCCAGGAACAGAGATTGCTGAGAACATGCCTCAGGTCAAGATGAAAAAAAAGACCTCTCCTTGGGTACTGAATGCTGTGATGATAATGTGGTTTACTAGTGACCTACGGGTGGAGGGTTTGTGTTATTTTCTAATGATTGTACTTAGTGATTAATGATACTTAGTAACTGATTGCTGAATAAGTGACTGATTGAGTTAACTTAATTGCCCCACAGTGGAAGACTTTGACTATTGTACTTTGAGATAACTGAACAACTGAGTAAGGAGGCAAAGCTCCTTATGGATACCAGATGATTGTTCTTTCTTCAAAACTCTGTGGCCACTTTGGTGAAAACTCTGTGGCCATTTTAATGATAAGCTTTTGTGAATGCTATATTGTGATTTTCTGTGATAAGCTGTAATATTGCGAATGCTATACCTTGATTTTCTGTGAATGTTTTGCTTTGATTTCTTATAGAATAGTGTTCACTATACTGTGTAATCAGAACCTCAAAAGCTGTTCACAGTAGCATTCTTCTGGAAAGCTGCTTGTGCATGGCATTACAAGTTGTTATCTAGTCTTCCATCAAAGAGATCTTTGTAAGGAGAACAAACTCCTCCTGACGCAGCTTGGTTAATTTTTGGACAAGTCCTATTGTTAGAAGGTTTTCCCTCATATTAAACTGCAATCAACAACATCTTCCCCCATTTTTACTAGACCTGTCCTTTAGCACCAAGCAGAAAAAGACAGATGCCATACCTACAAATCCAGGAAGACATGATCAGTTCTTGCCTGAATCTTCTCTTTCCTAGACTCAAGCTTCACAGCTCCTTCACATAATTCTTCTTGGTCATAATTTATTCACTATTCTGTTGGTCTTCCCCACAATACACTTCAGTTTATCCATATTCTTAAAATGGTCCTGGTCTTCCTCTCTGTCTCTCTCCCTCTCCCTTTCTTTCTCTCCTTTTGCCTCGCTCTGAAAGTGATTCTGTAATGCAGAGAGGGGTCAGTTTTCTTCTGTTATATTCTAAAATCTGCAACAATACACATGTCAATATGTTGTGGACAAGGCTGATGTTAGGGAATTAGCTGCATTTTAATCTCTGCCCTCGATTTATCAAACACAGAGAAATCTTCAGGTCCAGAAAGAATGTGTCACCTAAAATCACAAGTTATTTGCTTGACAGAAATTTTTACTCTTCCTTCATATTTAAAATAAGGGTTTCAATGGGCCAGTAGTTTGGCAGACAGCATAATGAACTGTCATGCCTGATACCTGACTTGGGAAGTGACTTTGGCATCAGTGTTCCATTGGCCAATAGAGACTGGAAACAGGATGATTTTGGCTTTGGTAGACAAAATGCTGTTTATATCACTGTTCAACACCTGCTACTGGATGAGCCACAGAGCATCACTGATGTCAGGTTTGGAGGAAGCGATGCATGGAGTCTTCCTAGTACTAGGGTGAGAGCCAAGAGTGTACTATAAATGACAGGTAGAGGAAGACAGTGGAGGAAACAGACCACAGCTACAAGGACATTTTTGCTACATGCCTACCAAAGAATATATATTTGTGTGCATTTGTTTAGGGGTCCATGTATTTATATATGCATATGTCAAGAGGAGGAAGTACCCAGGAGAGGTATCTGCTTTATCAAATCATACTTCATTACACAGCTATTTGCATAACACATTAGATGACCATCTGCTAATCCAGTCCATCTTATATATTGTATTGAAATCAGTCTGTTCAGAAGGCTGATTGCTGGAAGTCAGAACAGTATGGAATCATACAAAGAGGAAAAGGTAAAATGCTAAAGAGAGAGAAAGGAAGAGCAGTTTCGATAAGGAAAGCATATTGCTTATTATAACATTTGAATACGCTGTCATTTAGATACTTCACCTTTGTTGCATGCACAGAGGAACAAAGCAGGGAGATAAAAAGCCACTTACACGGACATCAGCTTTTTTTTTTCTGAAATGTTTTCTAATCATCTAGAGCTGAGCCTGCTGGTCTAACTAGGCACCCCTCAATTCTTAAGACTGTCAATAAACAAAAGGACTTCTCAAAATGATTCTGATCTGGCACCAACAATGAAGAAAGAATAAGGGAGGGTAGAAACAAACAAATGCATCTAATTCCAAACAGAAGGAAGACAAAGGAGAGAGGGAGGGAGGGAGCAACCACCTGTGTACAAAAATTATCCTGACACTTTAAAAAGTCAGAAGCCTTTCTTTGGTAGACATCCAAGGCCTGAGCTTTTGAATATAAATGAACTATTACAAACAATAAATAGAAAAGGCTTAATTAGCATGGATTCTTGAACTTATTTTATCTCTGCTTTATCTGGTTTCAGATACAGAATATTAAGGTAGGACTGATCATTGAAACACTAACAGTGAAATTGTGCTTGAAAGCTTTCATATAGCTTTGCGTACATTATTTCACCTGATCCTCACAATATGTCTATGATATAGGTACTGCAATCTTCATTGTGTACATTTTTACAGAAGAGGAAACTGAGGCTTTGTTAGGTTAAGTGACTTATCCATGATCATCCAGTTCATGCTGGAGATGAAATTAGAACTCTAGTCCTTCCAGCACTCAGTGCCCTTTTCATTACAACTAATTCTGGAATTAGATATAACCATGTACATTAAACTGAGATTAGTGATTAGGGGAATACAGAAACACTTATTTTTCTTCTTAGACAAATGTTAAAAACATTCTATAATTCAACTATGCCTCTCTCTCCAAAATAACTGGCTGGACAATTTTTGATTGGTTGACAGTGGGGGAGGAAGTGATATGATCTGAGATCATATCAAAGAATAATCAAAATAATTAGAGAATTAAAAAGTAAGACCTTTGGAAAAGTCATATTAAGGATTCAGTTTGCTTTGTTTTAACTCAGAGGAAAAGCTATTTAGGAGACAACTAAGTAACCACCTTCAAGGATAATTCATGGAAATGTTTGCCCATCTGAGAGAAGGAAAAAACAAAGAACATTTAATTTATAAGAGGAGAAAATTTTAATTGTTATGTAAAACTCTCAGATTTTTAATAGCGGGATAAATTAACTGACAGATTATGAACTCTTTGAAGGCACAGTCTAGATTTTGTTTTTCTTTACAAACTCAGAGTCCAGCTTTCAATCTACAAGTATATATTTGCCATCTACTGTATGCCAGACATTGGGTTAAAGCTTGGGAAATGGAATAAAGCATAAAAATGTAGTCCTTGTTCACAAAGAGCTCACAGTCTATTGAACTCACAGCCTTGGAAACAGTAGACATTATGGCTTAATTAATAACCATCAATAAATGGTTACAAAAGGATCATCAGACATCTTCCTTGAGTTAAGTGAAGACTCGTGGATGTCACAACAATTACTGGTTGATTGCAGGATTTGAGGTCTTTATTTCTCACCTTCTGTTTCTAAGAGACAGATCAACCCACTGATAACCCAAGTACAAAAACAAAGTAAATTATTTTTTGACAATCATCTTATCCTAGAATATGTAAAATGGAAAATGCCATGACAGAAATCTAATGGCAAGTCTTCATTTTTTTCTACACTTGTATAGTTTCATCTCCTGCTAACAGTAAAGAAAATCTGTTCATAGTGGTTCATTGAGTGTTAAAAAAAAAAAAGCATTATCAGGCTGAAACAGTTAAGTATATATTCCTTAGGGAAGAAATGCAATTTAGCAAAACAAAGACTACATCATGGCTGGTGAGGCTAATAAGGTTTCAGAGAGAGAAGAAGGAGACTCTTGCATGAGAATACTAAATACACTGTTAGCAGAGTAGGACCACTGAGTATTTTTTTTTCCCTTTAGAAAGAATAATTGTTAAAGATTACTCTTCAGATTTAATCTTCTTAATTTATCTAAAATAAGTCTTTAAGCAGGCTACAAAAATGGACAATTTAATCAAATTAGTAGTATATTACAAGTCTTCAATTTCATCTGCTCTGTTCTCTAATGCAATGACATAAACGTGGAATAGTGCTGAAACATACAAAGTCTTTTGATGAACATGGTCCCTACTTGATGATCCACTGTTCCCACAGGTGCTGAATACATTAACAGATTAAAAAATTAGAAGAAACACATCCCATTTCAATAATGTTATCGTGAAATGGACTCATTTCCACTGTATTCCAGGATAAGAAAACTCATTGGAAAGAAAAAAAGATCATTTCTTCACTCTCTTCCTATCCCATGCCTCACACAAGGGGAGTAACTCAAACCAAAAGAACATATGGATAGGACCTTAGCGCTAGGAGAGACCTGATTAGAAGCAGGGCTAGGTCTAAATCTCTAAGCTCTCAACTGAAAGAAATGATTATTTCTCTCCTGTATCAATAACTAATTATTGAATCAGGACCAAGGGTTTCCCCCTTTTCTATTCCCTCATCCAGAAATTAACCAACATAGAATATCTTTCCCAAAGACTTATCCAGCCAGGATGCTAAGATCTAATAAGAGACAGTAAAATGAAATTCTAAGTTTAGGCAAATGGGTAGCTCCCTACTCATTACGTTTACTCAGACAAGTCTGGGAAAAGGTGAATTATCCCTTTTTTCAGAGAGGTAATATGGGAATTGATGTCTCTCTGACCAAGATTTGGGTACTCGGTGTGATGTACCTCAAGAAGTTCATTGTGATATAGTCCATCTCTCATCATTCTCTTATTAATTGTTTAGCAGAGCTGACTGTCACCCTTGGGAACATCTGCTCTTTCAAGGCCATATAAACAGTGAGTCCACTGCCACGAGGGGTCTTTGGCATTTGAGAGTACCTCTAACCTCTTTTATTAATAACATGCTAGCCTGATTAATAAAATGATCAAATTACCGAGACTTTGTCTCTCAAACGTTTTAAACGTCACACAATCTAGTGATCTTTCCATTACACTAGCCAGTCTCTGAAATTAGTCTCACTGATTCACTTCTATGGATGCTTTTCACTCAATAGCCAGAGCAAAGTTGAGTGTATTTGTGTTTGTGTGTGTGTGTGTGTGTGTGTGTGTGTGTGATTGTTGCTGTTGTGGTTTTAAGCTTATATTAAAAGAAGCAGAATTGTATACTGGATAGAGAGCTAGCCTAGGAGTCAGGATGATCTATTTTCAAGTCTACATATCTCATGCACATACTCGATGTGTAACCCTGGGCAAATGACCTATCCTTTTGTCCCAGGAAACTCTCTGAGATGCTAAGTTACACAGCATGTATTGACGTGCATTAGCAGATGGAATTGCCACAGTGGGAATTTCCCATGTTGATAAAATCACAGGTCTGTTCCAAAGGACTTTCAGTCCATTGCTATGAATCCTCTACTCTGTCAAGATATGCATTTACCTTAATTTTACTGTAGAATATTAAAGCAGATTGGAGATGGCATTTTCATTCTGTAAGCAAGGACATTTTAAAACTCAAGAGGAGCAACACCACAGTTGCTGTTGCTTTTATATTTGTTTTTCTGACACCAAATGATCATGGCAGGAATGACATTTCCATTGTTCTCAGAAGCAAGTAGGATTTAAGCATGTTTCTACTGGAGTTGGGCTGAAATACAATCACTGGGCAAGACCACCTGCCATCGTGGTCAGAAAAATAACAGTACCCAGGAGAGGTATCTGCTTTATCAAATCATACTTCATTACACAGCTATTTGCATAACACATTAGATGACCATCTGCTAATCCAGTCCATCTTATATATTGTATTGAAATCAGTCTGTTCACATGGCTGGTTGCTGGAAGTCAGAGCAGTATGGAATCAAAGAGAAAAAGGTAAAATGCAAAAGAGAGAGAGAAAGGAAGGCCAGTTTTGACAAGGAAAGCATATTGCTTATTGTAACATTTGAATATGCTGTCATTTAGACACTTCACCTCTGCTGTATGCTCAGAGGAACAAAGCAGGGAGATAAGAAACCACTTACATGAACATCAGCACCTTTTTATGAAATGCTCTCTAATCGTGTAGACCTGAGCCTGCTGGCCCCACTAGACACCCCTCCATCCTTAGACTGTCAGTACACAAAAGGACTTTTCAAAATGATTCTGATCGGACCCTGACAATGAAAGAAGGAAGAATAAGGGAGGGACGAAACAACAACAACCCATCTAATTCCAAAAAGGATTTGATTCTGACATGATCTGAGCACTATAAAAATCTGATCCAGGATGGTGCAATTAAAAAAAAAAAGGGGGGGGGGAGTCACTGTTCTTGAATATGAATGCCACATACTCACAACTTTTGGGACCATGGTCTTGAGGCAGTGGTTCTCAACTTTCCTAATGCTGCAACCCTTTAATACTCACATGTGGACGTATCTGCATGTGGATGGACCTGCCTGGAGATGACTATAGGAGTGGTATCTCGGTTCCTAAAGCCATCGGAAATACGTGTTTTCCAATGGTCTTAGGCAACTCCTGTGACCCCTGTGAAAGGGTCATTCAACCCCCAAAGGGGTCGTGACCCACAGGTTGAGAACCACTGTCTTGAGGTCTAGAGGCTTTAGGAATTCCAGAAATGTGTATTCAGCCCTTACTATGTACATTGTGCTAAGTGCTAAGGACATAAAAAACAAAACAAAACAATTCCTGACCTCAAGAAACATACATTCTAATTAAGGTGATTACATTTCTTCACCTGCAAAATGAGGGGAATGTTTTAAAATGATCAACAGCTTTGATTCTGTAATCCAATGTACTGATATTTTTCCCTCTGGCTGCCTTCTTTCTCCTCTCTTCTCTCTCTCAACTCATAATTGCCTAGACCATGATCAAGTACCATTCTCTACAGTCCTGGAAGTGAGGACTGAGCAAACCAAGTGGGCACTGGACATAAGGGCCAGGTAAACCCAATAGCCAAGGAAGGTTCTAGGAGATTTGGGATTGTTTTGGTATAGGGAACTTCCAATGAGGAAACACCCTACAAATGGAAATCAGTGCTTGACGTGAAACTTAGGGAGGACAGCAATGGAAATACCTGAAATTTTAGGGAAAAAAAATGACTGTGAAGCAATAAAGTACTTCTGAGTCAACATTAAAATCACCTTCTCTTGAAAATGCCTTGAGCTGCACATGGTCAGACTGTGATGTGGTACAGTCCCAAATACAGGGTTTCACATCTTTATGCAAGCTGAATTGAATTTAAGCATATATAACATGATCCTCACAGAGCTGTGTTCATAATATATCTCTGATATATTATGAGCTAATCCTCATGAAGGGGCAAGGTCTTGTCAGATAGACAGCACTAATCAATTAATCAAACATTTATTAACTATCTCCTTGAGCAGGACACAGAATTAAAAGTGAATGTGGGAAGGGTGTCAGAATTTCTGTATAGGAACCCAGGTACAACACTCCTAACATGAAACCACCCTCCCCAACATTTCTGAAAGCTCCCTCTCCATGACTTAAGTGTCTTTTTTCTCATAGGGAGTGTGGACAGCAAAGGGGAAAGAATTTTAGTTAACCAGAAGGTTCTGGCAGAAAGCAAGAGACAGAGGGGCCACCAATACATTCTGCAGATGAGATACCTATACACAAGAGACCTCAGCCCAAATGCTCAGAAAGTAAGTCTGCAAGAAGGATGGTTGTAGGTCATTGTGTTCTCTGCCCTATTTCATGCTGCCTGAAGAGTATGGAGAGATTTGGGTCCATAAGACCAAAACTCAGAGGCTTGATCAAGTACCACATCTTACATTCCTATTGTGATAATCTGCTTCAATCAAATTACTGCCCATGCATTTTATACCATTGCGTCTGTGGACATGTTGTCTCAACCCCAAGAGAATGTAAGCTCTTTGAGGGCAGGGATTCTTTGTTTTGTTTTCCTGACACTGTATTCCTTTGAAATCAACAACAGTTCCTAGCACATAATCGTCATTCAGGGTATGATGGCTGAATGAATGACTGAGATCACAGGTACATAGATTTAGACCTGGAACAGACCTTGGAGGTGAGCTAGAATCATAGGATCCCAGATCCAAAGCTGAGGAAGACCTTGGAGGCCATGATGTCCAAACCCCATAGTTCAGAGGCAAAGAAACTGAAGGCCAGGAAGGGGAAGTTATTTACCCACAGTTCAGACAAGTCACTTTCGAAGAGGGATTTGAACCATCTTTAGATTCTAGATCCAATGTTTTTCACCCTTTAGTATACCTTCTCTCATCTCCCTCAGTTTAAAGATGCTAGCACTATTTCCTATGCTGCTCTGGGGACTGATCCAGCTCTCCTCTTCACTGCATAACAGAAGCCCCATGATACTGTTTTACAATTCAGACCTCACCAGAGTCACTCTTGTCAACACTCCCTTCTCTTTTCTTTCTTCCAGTGTTGGTGCATAGAGAAATTATAGTTATGTTTATAGAGCTGCGTCTGTTAGATGGGAACAGACTTGGGTGTGTTCTCTGCATTAAAACACAACTTTTTTTCACATACTTCCAAAACATACAATTTTTTGTGTACACAATACAAACACTTGAAACCACAAATTCTACAGAAATTCAATGATGGTTCCAAAGAGGAAGGCTCAATTACATTGACTGATAAATCCTGACAACTGTATCTCAGACTTCTATTGCATCCAGTTCAAAGAACCCATCAATAGAATTACATCACCACTCAATTTCGTCAAGAATTTATTTTAACAAGGCATTATAAAGGTCACACAATTTGTAATCTGAAATCCTGCATTTGAATCCCACTGCTACTCTCTGTCAGTCAAGTTAAATCTCAGTCTCAGTAAAATAGTGTTAATAATATTCATCACACTACAATGAAGGGATCCTAAGAGCTAACATATGTGAATGTGCTTTGAAAATCTTTAAAGGCCCATGCAAATAGAAGGTATTCATATCATAATAGGTAAAATAATAACATTTAAGAGTTGATGTGTCTTCCAATTGTCCGGTCCTGGCAGCAGCCTACAAGCTCAGCAGCTGACCTTTCAGGTGAAGCCAATGAAGAAATGAAATACATAATAGTAATACGCAAGAAGTCTCGTTCCTCATAATCTCACTTACACTAATGACATCTGGGAGGATTAGACAATACCCATTACATTCAACCTGGTCTTAGTTATGATGCCTATTTTATACAGAGGAAAACTAAGAGAATGAAAGAGGGCTGTAATTTAGACTTGCAATTAGACATTGAATGTTTAACTCTGTAAGCTCAATTATTACTTAAGCAGCATCTACATCACCCTATATAATACTTTATCATTCTTCTTAGTGGCCCTAATCTTTTCTACTGATCATCTTACTACCAAGTACCGGAAGTCTAGACCTTCTGAAAATGAATGAATAAATAAACCAAAATTAAGCAAAGCTAAAAACAAAATATGTACCCCCCCAAAAAAAGCATACTTCTGGATATCTCCTATAAATATAAAATTATAAGAAAATTTTGTCAATGAAATGGAGAAGCTAAGAAATCAAACAAATTCTTTTCATTACTCTGATCCATTTCCAATAAATTCATCTTGATTTATATCTTAGAAACCAAGTTGTAGAAACCAAGTATAAAAAACTTATTTTTATCTTAGATTGGGTATTCTTTGATTACTCAAAATATAGTAATATATTATTAATACTACATACTAAAGATACTAATTTCATGGGGTAAATTGATACCAGAACCCAGAATTCCTAGTACCAAGTCACCATATTTTCAACAACTCTATGGTCCTAAATGAGAGGATGGTCTTAAAAACCAGTAAGACCTGGGTTCATATTTCACCTCTGATACAGACTAGCTGTGTGACCCTAGGCAATTCATTTAATCTTGCAACGTTCTAGATTTCTAAGATTTGTATTGACAAGAGAAAGTGTCCTCTCCAGAGAGTTCACTCTACTAAGGAAATCACAGGTCTGATCTCTATCTCTTATTGGTCCTAAATGATAAAATTCTACTTTGAGGAAACCATGGGAATCATCAAGCAATTTTTGTTAATTACCCCACTTCAAAATGGTACCACATATCTGGGACGGCCAGTAGGCTACTATTCTGGTAAACTATAAAAATGAATGTTCAAAACAATTTCCTGGATGTTTTCTGGCACTGAAGTCTATGCAAAGTAAACTTTAAAACAAAATTTTAAAGTTACAATTCTCAGGAAATCCAATAGCACTAAGCAGACCTGTTCCCTTTTCAGTTATTTTTGGAGAAGTGACTGCCATGTAAAAGCACTGTGAGTGATAGAATTGGAAAGAAACACGCATCCTGTGGCAACTCCCTCTCAGAATGGTGCCAGAAGCTGAAAATAACCTCATTTTTACTGTCTCCAGCACCTCCCAAGCCAAACTGTAGCAAAGTTATTTTTAGAAGTGACCTAATGGGAACTCAGCCCAGACTAGCCTTAGACATTCAAAGAGGAACCATTCTAACTGTAACTGGATCTGTTTCTCTTTGGAATTATTTTACCTGCTAACTTTAACGTCCACACAAGAGGGGCCTGGAAGAGCTTTTTCTCTGTTTGCTATTAATTACAGTTGCATTTTTTGTTTTTGTTTTTACTTTCAGGTTGTTTTTTCTTTCTTTGTTTTGGTAAGGAACTTCCTCTCCCAATGCTGGTTAGCACGTTCTCTGCAATTTAGTCTGAGAGCAGGTGTGCTTAACCTAGGGTCCACTGATCCAAAAAGGGTCTATGAACTTGAATGGAGAGAAAAAAAAATACATCTTTATTTGTACTAATCTCTAGTCGAAATTTGGCATTTCTTTCCATTGTTTAAAAACATCATTCTGACAAGAGGTTCATAGACTTCACCAAACTGGGAAAGGAGTCCATGACTCCTCCCCAAAAGACTCCACCTGCTGTCTTAGAGGAATGACAATGTAAGTGGCTTGTCCAGGGTGATACAGTTAAGGGATATCAGAAAGGATACCTCAACCACTTCACGATGTTGGTTCCCCTACCTAGAAATAATTAAGAAAAGCTTGCCAATGATATAGATCGATTTGAAAGAAGAGAAAAAGTTGTTTTATGTTGGCCTTCACTACCATCTCAAGAACCAAGGGGAAATATTACAATCTCACTATTAAACCCATTTTGTGAATGTCCTGTCAAGAGAAATCAATAATTATGTTCAAAATTAGGAAAACAACCACAGTCATAGTGCAATGTACTTTAATATATATATATATATATACATACATACATACATACATATATATATATTTACCAGGGGCAAAACCAAATGTGAATAAAACGAAGGGAGGGTAGAAGAACACTTTTAAGGTTTGGAGAGTATATAATAGACTTGAGAGGCCATTTTTCTATGTGTACTTCCAACAGCTTTGAACAGATAAAGCAAAGAAAAAAGAAAACATTTTACAAATCGAACACTAAGTCAAGATTTGTAGCAAGGACAGAATATCGGCAGGGTGAGAGGCAAAGTCCAGACCATTTCAGTTATCTTTGAAAGAGATGATTATAAATATCATTGGAGTTATTCTCGCATGAAGGATATACGGAAATGTCATTGTGCCATGGAAATTAGCCAAAAAAAATCTATTTAAAGATAATCCCATTTTTTCCAACACATTTCCCCTCTAAAAGCACATTATGTATATTTGCACCAGACTTGCTTATTCACTAAAGGGCAGCCCTAGGTTTTCAATTTCACTTAAAAGCCTACGCAGAAGAATTTTTCCATTTCGAGTGGAATAGAAGAAAAAAATCCTTTGTTGATGTTATATGTTTCCAATGAAAATGTAAACAGTGAGACCTATACAGTGCAAAGAAAAGTAGAGTAGTGAATTAACTTTGTAAATTCAGGGTATGCCGACAGTCAAACCACCTCTAAGAAGAATGTAAGCAGATCTCCCATGAATCAATCAACAGAGTACACCCCAGTATTTACACACTGTATGGTTTTATGGGGGGAAAAGAACTTTTATTTGTAGAGATTTAGATTAAGTTATAATAAAGCCCACGCTACTGAGCCACAGTTCCGGAAGGTTACGGTTTTCATAAACAAAGAATGTGTTTATATGGAGTAGAGTTTCTCCTGGCCAGAGCGACCAGACTATCAATTTGATTTGGTATTCAGAGGCATGACAAACACAAACACCATGAAAATGAACAAAACACATCTGTAATCTTCCTCATCCAGCTATTTCTTTAGTAGCCCAAGAATGTATCTGCTTCCCTCTTTTGAAGACTCTATGAAGGCAAGGGATTTTTTAAAAAAATTTTTAACTCCTCTTTAATATCCCCTCCCCCCTTCCCCAAAACATCTGGTTCCTTTACTTTCCAAGGACTGGGCAGAGAAGACAGGTGATAAAGATACTGTAAGTTTCTTAAAACACCAAGAGCACAGACAGCTCTATCAGAAACAAATCACTAACTGACAATCACACAAAACAGGCAATTAATTCCAAACCTTGTAGCTTCAAAATATAAATAAATGTCAGCAGGTGACTCTTTGTTTTTCAAAAAAAAAAAAAAGTTCCATTTAAAGGACCATGGTGAATTCCAGCTAAGGTCCAGAGCCAATGATGTGGGTTTGAAAATGGAAAGGTCAGCTTCTTATGTTTATTCCTATTTTCACAAGGATTTCTTATGGAAACTGAACACTTTCAATATTGAATCTCTTAAATAAGAAATCATAAAAGTGAACACATGCATTATTTACAAGGTTCCCAAATTATGACAAAAATGTTATGATGTTTATAATTCATTCATTCATCAGACCATTTTTTTCCCCTTGTGTTTCCAAACTCAGCTCACAAGCCACCTTCTACAAGGTGCCTTTACAGATTTTCCCAACTGGTGGTTTTCTCCACAAAGTAATAACATGGTATCAACTTTTACACATTCGCTACATACACAAATAGGTACATGTTGTCTCTCTCAATAGAAAGTAAGCTTCTCAAAGACAAAGATTTGTCTAAATTTTCTCTTTGTATACTCTATACCTAGGACAGTGGCTGGAAGAGAATAGGCACATAATAGATGCTTGTTCATTGAAATTCATGCTCCATGTAAATTATCAAGCTAAATGTCAAGGAAGGTTTAAGAATGAATAAAAATAATAAAATCCTTGTCCTCAATGAGTTCACAATAGCTAAGAGTTCATTTGTAAAATATGTTTTATTGACATAAAACACATAGATAAGTTGGCCACTTAAATTTACTTTTATATATAAAGATTTGTAATTGCCTTTTTTGTTTTTATGGGATTTTTCCTTGACTTGAATTTAATTACCACAAATAACATATATATTTACATCTAACTACCCCACAGCCTCCACTGGCTTTCTACCCACAGCCATTAGAAGATAAGGTTTTTAAATCCATAAGGGAAAGGACAAGTTCAAGATTATAGTAAACCTGAGTCCTCAATGGTGAGATCTGGCCTAACTATGCCAGACCATAAAGCAACAGCAAAGAGGAGAGTAATGGAGATGATCCTACATAATTATTAGAGATGTGGAAAGCAGATTAACAGATTAACAGATACAGCGAAGGTCCAAGACACAAGATACTTTGCAGAGTTCACTGGCAGGAACAATGATCCAACACTGTGAACCTTCCCTGGGTTGCTTGCTCAGGAGTTTCTGGCCTCACACTGGCTTTGATCCACCCAAGCACATATGCTCATGTAGTTAATGACAGTGAAGCCCCATTACAAGACTGTGTATAGACTGTGGAGTCTATACAAGCCCAATGTAATTACAGCATTACAGAATTTCAGGATGGAAAATATCCTCAATATGTGGTCTTAAGTATACCTGAAAAATAATTAGCTTTACAATCCATGCTATAAAGACCACCCAATTCCTGTTTGAAGACTTCCCTCCAGAGAGGCAGTCTATTCTAAGGTATTCCAATCCACTTTTGTACAGCCCTAATTTCTAGAAGCTGGAAAATTGTTTTGTTTGTTTGTTTGCTTTTTCTAGTTCTTTTTTATCATCCAGTCTAAGTCTGTATTTTTCTAACCTTTCCAAAGTTCTACTGCTATGGAAGTTGGCCCTCTGGGGATAATCAGAATAAGTATAATCCCTCATCCTTGGGATAGCCCTTCAAATATTTGAAGATAGCTATCATGTCCGTCCTGGGTCAACCTTCTCTTCTTCAGGCTAAGCATTCCCAGTGGCATCAACTGATCGATGATTGAACTCAATCAATCAATAATCATTTATTAAGCATCTAGTATGTGCTAGACATAGTGCTAAGCTCCTGCTGCCCTCTTTTGTACACATACTGGTTTACTGATGCTCTTAATAAAATGTGGTACCCCAAAATGAACGCAATACCTTCATATAGGGTTTGGACACTGCTGATTATAATAGGACCTTTGTAATTCTAGACATTATGACTATTTTTATGTAGCCCAAGTTTGAATTAATTTCCTTGCCTGTCACATTACAGCACTGTCTCCTGTGGGACTTGTAGTACACTAAAACAACCACATATTTTTCAGACAGTCTAATTTAGACCTGCCTCCTCCATCTTCTACTTGGGAAGTTGATTTCCGAACCCAAGTGCAAGACATTACTTTATGCCTATTAACTTTAATCATTCAATTAATTTGGCCATCCATTTTCTATGAGCAAAATCTTGCCACACGCCAGCTCTAGCAGAGAAATTTATGGTCACAAGAACTTCTGAGAGCAACCCAAATTATTTAACAGATATTTAGAGATCATCTGAATATGATTACTTTGCTAAACTGCCTAATTTAAAGATGCATTAAAATGAATAAATGTTAGACTTTAGTCCAAAATCTGAAATTGGAGATACAGACATAATTACATCACCAGTCCCACTCTTGAAACATTTTTAACTTGGCGGGACTTCCATAGATCATACCCTGCCTTTGAGATGCCAGAGTCACCATGACAGAGCAAAGTAAAACCTGAGAAAGGGTATGGCTCATTTAAAAAGGAATAGCCTTATTGATGTAGTTTGTTTTCGTGTTATAAATATTTGCTGATTCTCTTCACTCCCACAGTGGTCTCTTGTAACAAATAAAACAATCTCAAAATGCATGGAATAGAAACATCTGTAGCACCCCTCCCACTTATTTTATTTTATTTTTACTTAATAGATATCAATTTTCTCTCCTTCCAACCGCCCCAATTGAAAAAAAAAAGAGAAAAGAAATGCAAATCCCTTTTGACAAATATGCACAGTGAAGCAAATAAATTCCTTAATGGCCTATATGCAAATAACTATAGATATGTAACTACTGTTATATAAATATTGTATGTAGCAATAGCTTTATACATAATATGCATGCACACAGAGATACATCTTTTTATACACACACACACACACACACACACACACACACACACACACGTGTCTCATTTGAACCCTAGTGCCTCTCTGCCAGAAGGTGCATAGCATGTTTCAACAATAATTCTCTGGAATTACGCATGGTCACTGTATTGATCATAGTTCTTACACCTTTCAAAGTCATATTTGGGAAAATGGAATAAATACCTACATAATGCCTAATTTGTGCCAGGCACTATGGCAAACTTTTTTTTTTTTAAACAAATATTATCTCATTTGAACCTCACAATAATCCCGCATGGTAGATGTGTTATTATACTCATAGCACAGTTGAGGAAAGTGATGTAAACCAAGGTGAAGTGACTTGTCCAGGGTCACATAGTGTCTGAGACATCATCAGAACCCAGATCTTCCTGACTCTAGTCCCAGTGCTCTATCTCTTGAGCCACTGGCTGCCATTTTACATTGTTCTTATTTTTAAAATTGTTGCCCTGGTTTTCCCAGTCTCATTCTTCATCAGTTTATAAAAGTATTCAAAATGGTATACATTTTTTCTTCAGGTTCTGTTTACTTCACTCTTCCTCAGACTTTCCAGTTCTCTCCAAAATGATCAATTCCCCATTTTTTTTTTACAACACAATAGCATTCTTTCACATTTATATATCACCATTTATTCAGTCATTACTCAATTGATTGTCATCCTTTTAGTCTGCAGGGTGTTTTGACACCACAGAAAGAGCTGTTATAAATATTTTTGTACATATAAAATCTTTTTTATCTCTTTGATCTCTTTTGCGTATAGGTCTGCCAGTGGATCAAAGGCTGGATTAAAAGGCATAAAATATTTATTGAGTTTCTGTGTATAATTACTAATTAATGTCCAGAATGGTTGTACCCATTCTTGGTCCTACCAATGATGCATCAATGTGCTTCTTTTCCCAAAGTCCCTCCAACAATTATCATTTCCCTCTTTTTCATCTTTGCCAAGCTGGTGGGTGTGAGATAGATTTTCTGACTTGCTTTAATTTTCACCTCTCTAATTAATAGTAACACCTTCACAAAAACTGACATATCTTTGGACCTAAAATTCTCAGAAACAAATGCAGAATGGTAAGACTATTATATTCATCCTTTATTCATCACAATGTAAATATATACATATATATAATCTCACCATTGAAAATGAATTAAAATCAATGAGAGATGAAATAACTTGATCCTAAAGAATTGGCAGATCAAAGGAAAATCATAGAAATGATAGATAATTTCACTGAAAATAATGAACAGGGCTTGCCAAGTGGTAGAGTGAATAGAGCACCCGCCCTGGAGTCAGGAGGACTTGAGTTCAAATCTGCCCTCAGACACTTACTAGCTGTGTGACCTTGGGCAAGTCACTTAACCCCAATTGCCCTGCCTTCCCCCCTCAAAAAAAAAAAAAGAATGAAAATAGTGAATGACAATGAGACAATATACCAAAATTTTGGAGATGCTGCCAAAGCAATCCTTAGGGGGAAATGAATTCTCTTTAAGCATTATTGATAAAAAAGAGAAAGACAGATCAATAAATCAGGAACATGATTAAAATGTTGGAAAACCAACAAATTAAGAAGTTCCTATTAAATACCAGAATAGAAATCCTGAACGTCAAAGAAGAGACTGACAAAATTAAAAACAAAAACACTGAATTTGTATATAAAACTAGAGCTATTAAAAAATAAAATATACTATTAGCTAACTTGATTAAAAAAGAAAGGGTAAAACCAAATTATCAATATGAGAAAAGTCAAAAGGGCATTATCACAAATGAAGAAGAAATTAAAGATATTATTGTTAACTATTTTGCCCAAATATATGCCAACAAAACCAACTTCAATGAAATAAATGAATATTTACACAGCTATAAAATATTCAAGTTCACAGAATAAGAAATAGAACATTTAAACAACTAGATTTTAGATGAATTAGTTGAACAAGCCATTAATGAACTTTTAAGGGAGAAAAAATCTTCAGGACCAGAAAGATTCAGAATTGAATTCTATCAAACATTCAAAGAACAATTAATTACCATATGATATAAATTGTTTGTAAAAAGACAGAGTCTACTATCATGTTAAACAGCCTACAAACTAGGGTGTTTTGTCTTTTTTCTTGCCCTGCACTCTTCTCTGAAATACTATGTTGGAGAAAGTAACTAATTCTATGTTTAATAAGGAAATCCATTGAACCAGAAAGAGACAGACCATTCTTTCAATGTCAGTACTATATATGCAATTTCAGCATAGGTTTACTTGAGTGATTTTGGGAAAACAGCATGAGTATTACGTAAAAATGATGGGTCTTACACTCAGGAGATAGGTGCCTGAGCTCCAGCTATGATAAACATTAACTGTAGGGAAATAACTACTCCCGCCTTTACTTTCCTCATCTGTATTATTCAATTATCCAACTCATCAAAAAATATTTTTGAATCTTAACTGTGTCAAGTAGAGTGACAGGCTGTTAAAAAAGGAACAATTCCTACATGCAAAGTACTTACATTCTTATATTCAGTATACATATGATTTATATTCATGACATACTGTACATATAAGAATTATACGTACAATGAGTATATCATGTTGTTGTTTTACCATCTAAGTTGTATCCAACTTCTCTTGACTCCATTTGGGGTTTTCTTGACAAAGACACTGGAGTGATTTGCCATGTCCTTCTCCACCTCATTTTACAGATGAGGAAACTGAGGCAACTAGGGTTAAGTGACTTGCCCAACTAGCTAGGATCTGAGGTCATATTTGAACTCAGGTCTTCCTGACTCTAGATCTGACACTTTATCCACTCTAACACCTATGAATATATAATAATATTGATACGTGATGAATATAATAATTCATTTTATTCATTATTCAGTAATAAATCTGAGATAAACAGAAAGTAGTTTAATACAGGGTACATAAGGACAAAGGTTATTAGCTCTCGGGGGCCATGTAGAAAGAGTGCCATCTTGAAGGTCCTGAAGGATTCCGTGAGTTTGATATAAGGAGAAGAGATAACTCCATGCTTTGGTGTTGTACCACCACTTTACACCACTTACAGGTGGTGTAAAGACACAGGGATAGGAGATGAAGGGTTGCACAAAGAGAGAATGGGCCAATTTGGCTGGATTGCAGAGTTCAAGGGGAATCATTTATAGTAAGACTGGCATCGTTGACTGGGGCCAGGCGGTAAAGTGCTTAAAAAGTCAAGCAGACTTGATCCTAGAAGCAACAGGGAGCCAAATTAGAAGAACAATTCTTTTACTTCCTGCCCCACAAGACTGTTGTGAGAAAAGTCAAGCCCTACACAAAATGTCAGACATTATGATTTTGGAGGGAGGGATATTTAGGGAAAATAAACCTCAATAAACACACAATAAGATGCTTCTTGATTAGTTAAATAAATCATATTTAACCCTTTGGGACATTTTAAGCTTAAAAATAAAGTTTATGTCCTTCATATAATTTCTCATGTGGTTGGATAAGAATATCATCGAGGTTCTCCCATCAAATTCTGTGATTCTGAGATCTAAAAAGATAAATGGAAATCTTTATTCGACCCAGGAAGCTTACAATAAACCTATAAGTGCTGGAATCTGGTATAGTGTAACAAGGCATAAAGCAGTCATATGACAAAGGAAGGCTGAAGAAAGTTGGGAACAAAATTTTTAAAGGTTATGTAATATATACTTATAGATATAGATATAAATATGGTACTATTCTTTGTATGTGGACATTTTATTTGCCTTAAGTGGTAGAAAACAATAATTCATGTGAAAAACAAATTGAGACAGTACTGAGGACCTGAGGGGGGGAAATGCCACTCCCATAAATTTACTTAAGGATCTGTTTGCAAACAAAAGTAAAGATGACCTCAGCTCATTGTGGTCCCTCAGATCATTTATATCTGACTATTTTCATAGTTTTTAAAGATCTAACTTGGAAATGCTAAATCACAGTTTTGGGGGGTCCACAGGAAAATTGTGTATTGTTCATTTTTTAAATACCTGATCCAACTGTTAACTACTTTTTTTTCCACAATAAGTTAGAAATGGGTCACTACTCATGGAAAGGCCCTGATTCGAGACTTTAAAAGTTACATGAGGAGAGAGGAAATGAGAAAATAGGAAGAGAAAAGGGGAAGAGACACCTGGAGAAAATAGCTAATAGTGGAGAGTGCTCTCTTTTGTTTGAAAAGAGCAAAGTAGGAAAGAATCAGATGATAAGAACACATGAGTTTAATTGTTGGTTTCTTTCTTAGATTCATTTTCCCATAGACATTTGGTTTCTTGAATGTTGCTGCTTTTCCTGTCCTGTAATGGTTCTTCATTGGATCTTGCTTGCTAAGTATTTGTTGTCAATTTTCTTCATCCCTCTTCCCTTCTAGTTCTATTCTGAGTATATCCGCAAGATTCCAGGTAAATAAAAGCTTACAATTCCTTGTTAAGTACAACTCCTTCCTGGCTAAGAGTCATTCATTCATTCTTTCTTTCTTTCCAATATGGTCTGTGGTATAGAAAGCCAAATCCAGTTCTCAGAAATCTTAACCTGTTTATTCCTTCTCAGATTTGTGTTTCTCTTCTGAATTCCTTGTATTTGCTTAGCAGTAGTCATGAAAATATTATCTGTCCTTGAAGGTTTTTAGTTTCTTCCCCAGGACATCATAATTATTAATAATTACTAGACAATTTCTGGCATTATCACTGGGCTCCATATGAATCACCAGGAGAGGTTAGTAATTGTTCAGTTTGAGAAGCCTTGAGCAAGTCTCTGTCATGCCTTGGACACATATCCTAGGACGACAGAAGACTCTTCTATTGTTGGTAAGCCATCTCTATTGTTGCCACATCAACAGAGGCCTGAGCAAGTTTCAGCACAGCTAAGCATCCCCAACCACTACTTTGTATTTTTCTTTTGGCTGTCTGATTGGACGGACTGCTGTTTCCTCTCCCTTGATGGCACCTTTGAACCTACAGCATTATCTTGGGGAACAAAAGGAAATTTCCTTTTTCTGTTCTTTAACTATATCTCCCAAGATAAATGAATGGATGGGTGCTTTCCACGAGAATGCAAAACCACAGGCCCATGGCTCTTTTCTTTTTCTGAATAAAGACTGAGGCAAAATAAATGTTTTTACTAGTAGACAAACAATGAAGTATTTATTCAATGAATTTGCTGAATATTAGTGCTGAATATTTACTGATGACTATAATAATTAACATTTCTAAAGTAAAATAACTTTATCTTTACATTTATCTTTACATTTTCCCCATTAAGCAACTAATTCATATTGATGTTCTATATTATTCACTAATTTAAGCCACCAAACATTTAGCAATTAATTCATTAATTGGGTGTACATTCAGCCTCCAAGAAGCACAAAACTTTTAGGTAGAAGATGTCAATTTTTAAAAAAATATTTGGGCAATATATTCATTAATATGGATGTGGATAAATATGTAATATCTGAAAGACCTCCATATCACACATGGACCTTCAGAATAGCAATCTCAGGTTCAAGATATTCCATAGATCTGGATGTATCTAAGCCAATAGCTCATGAGTGCTCTCTGACATGGACTGGTTGTGGCACAATGAGAGAGCACTGGGTTTGAGTTGAGAAGCTCTCATTTCAAATCCAACGTCTGACATTACTTATTAGCTGTACAACCAACTTCTCTCCATCTCAGTTTCCTCATCTCAGCCCTGAGGAAAGGGCTGGATACAATGCATGCCTTCCAGCTCTAAATCTCTGATCCCACATTTACTTTTACTAGGAAAGATTCTAATTCATAGTAAAGGCACCGTGTAGGTCATATTTCAATTGTTGTCCAGTCATTTCAGTTTTGTCTGACTAATCAAGATCCTATCTGGGGTTTTCTGGGCAAAGATGCTGGAGTTTGCCATTGCCTTCTCTCGTCTTTATTTTCATTTCTGGGAGCCAATCAGGGTTGAGTGATTGGCCCAGGCACAGTTAATAAGTGTGTAAAGTTGGATTTGAACTCAGATCCTCCTGACTCCAGAGCTAATGCTCTATCTACTGCACCACCTAGCTGCCTCCACTAGTCTTTAAACCCTCCAACACATATTTAATGGAGATTCTCTAGGTAATAAGAACCATTTCACCAATACTTAAGCATTAGTATATACGAAAACCTAAAATAAAGTTGTACTTCATCCTGCACAAGATCATGCCCAGGAAGGATCTTTAGTGATTATTTTGTTGCACACACTCATTTAACAAATGAAGACCCTGGGAAATAAAGTGATCTCCCTGGCCTATGGTGACAGAAGGGCAAGGGGAAGGACCACAATTCAAATCGAGATCCTCTGATTCTAACACTAGACTGCTTACAAGAGACATGTTACATCTGCAACTGTCTAAAGTTTAAACATATGCAAGTTTATGGTAGAATTATCTGAGTTTGCATGTTATACCCTACAAAACAACTCCTTAAAGGCAGAAACAGTATTTTACCTGAACAAAGTCTCTTCACACAGGGCTAATAGATAGTTGTACATTTAATGAGTGAAAGAATGAATGAATAGTGAATAAACTGAGAGATACATTTAGTCGCTAAGGCAAGACTGGGAAGAATTTAAGAGGGTAGTAGATCACTGAAACTGAGAAAAAGGAAATATGAAAAACTGACAAGCAACTATTGTAATTTAATTTGATATTTCTGGGAATCCCCAGATAACTGAAAATAGAAGAACAAATATTAAGATGCTCAATTCCTATGTGAGTATAAATTTAAGCTTTTTTGCCTAATGCACTAGATTACAAATGATAAAGAGCTTTAGGATCACAGAATCATAGATTCTAAGTTGAAAGGTCTGCGGATCTGCCACAGAAACTCCCTTATTTTAAAAATAAGGAAACGGACCAGAAAGGTAAGTTACTTGCCCAAGGTCACTTAGGTAGCAAGAGGCAGGGCCTAGTTTTGAAACTATGGTCATCAGACTCCAGATCCAGTGTTCTTTCCATTGTACCATGTAAGAATAAAGTTGATTGTTCATAGAAAGTTTGATCAGTTTAAAAAGTGACTAACTGTTCATAACTTCAAAAGTCCTGCCTTTAGTACTAGGTCCAGGATCTGAATAAAGAAAAGGGAGGAAAGTGCCATCTAATGGCCAAAATGAGTAAAAGCTCTTAACCTGAACTCAGGTGTTTGCACATGGCAACCAGGGGGACAACAGGTTCATGACAGTTTACATACTGTGCCAAATCATATTTTCTTTTATGTTACAAGGTATATTGGGGGTCCGCTTCCATAAGAACTGAACAGAGGTCATTTCTTTTTCTACAGTTAGTGAAAGTAGAGACCAAGAAGATCCTCTAATTTTACTTGTTCAGTTCCTTATGTGTTCCTTAAAACAAATCAAATGGCCTTAACAACTATTAAAATCCGTAGGAGCAACCTCCAGTATTTCAACAAAATACAGCAGATTCTAGCTACATCCTTTCCCCCCTCTTTGTTCTGTTCTACTCCATGGTAGCCTTATTAATGTGGATTAAAAAGTAATAATAAATAAAATGATCAGCATTTGTTTTCATACTGTGTAAAATGTTCAAAGTCATCTAACTATAGATACACTGAATTCTTCCACCTTGAGGCTAACAGGTGGGAAAAGTGAGGAATAATACGTGTCTCAAGTTCAGACTTGCACACTGGTGTCATAAGAAAAATGTTTCTGTAGTTCCTTTCTCTCCCACCAATTATATTCAGAATTTAGCAGGTACAAATCAATAGTCTAGGAAAGCTCTACTGACTCTTTCAGATGGATGCCTCCCCCCAAAAAAGTGTGAGGAATCCCTGACAAGATCATGTCCTTGTCAACAAGGCTAACGATGGAGGAGACCTTCCATTTTGGCTGCTACCATCTCCCAGAGAGGCGTGAACAGTAGGGTCATACCTGAATATTAACCCCTCTTCTGAACACATAAAGTAGGATTGTTGCAGGATGTTTTAGACTCCAGGATTATGCCCTTAAGTTTGGAATTTTAAAGGGAAAAAGAGACAACCAAAGATGGAAGACTGGAGAGGCCAGGCATGCCCCATTTATTAGACGGAAGCCCTTGCCCACCTGATCATGCTGCCTGTTCACAGAATCAAGTTTTATGAGAAACATGTTGCCAGAGGCATCCACGGAACAAAGATGAGATGATGGGTCAAACTGGAAGCTTCAGGATCAGGAGCCAGCAGCAGAGAAACAAAGGAAAAATAACAGGAATTCTGGGCAAAGCCTCCTGAGTTTGGTAGAAGTGATCCTAAGACAAAGTGGCAGCTGAAGCAGAGGAACACCAGAGATACTATATGTAAAGTGGTTTACCAACTTTAAAAAGCCAGATAAGTGATAATTATTATTATAATAATTATTATAATGATTTTTTTTTATTCCAAAATAAATATCAAACACATACCAGGTGGCAGGCACCATGAAACACTGGGGATACAGAGGAAAACAAGGCTACCCTGGTTGTAAGTCATGGAATGCCACCACCCACAATTGATAAAAACTACGCATTGCTCAAAGGACTAGCAAGACACTCTGCAGTTGTAAATGGCTGTAGTACATTTTACAATGACACTTAATAGGTGAAAAGTGGGATAAAAGCTGTCACTGAAGAGATACAGGCCAGAAATAGAAGTGGACTGCTCAGGTAGCAACAGTGAGAGGTCATAGATGGACATTCCAAACGGTTCACTGGTACCCAATGAAGGTGGTGCAGAGCCAGGGTGGAGAGCCTGGCCTGGGGTTAGGATGACCTGAGTTCAAATCCAGCCTCAGACACTGACCAGATGTGTGATCTTGGGAAACTCACTTTACCTCCATATGCCTCAATTTCCTCATTACGGCACCCACCTCTCATGGCTGCTGTCAAGACAAAACAGTACCTGTAGAGCACTTAGCACAGTAGTGACACATAGTAAGTAGTATGTAAATGTTAACTATTATTACTGTTATTAAAATGGGATAATAACAGCAGCTACTGTGCAGGCTTCTTGTGAGGTTCTAATAAGATAGTAACTGTAGTATGTATGCTTAGCACAGTCCTGGCACATGGGCATTATCTGAATCCATATCTAAACTACTGTCATTATTCTATTACTAAATATACTACAGATTAGTTGTTGTTATCATTATTATTTAAATGGGATAATTAGAGCATCTACCTCGCAGGATTTTTCTGAGGATCAAAGGAGCTCATACTTGTGAAGCCTCTGGGCACCGTAAAGTGCTATTATAAAATGCTAGCCGCTATTACTGTTATTGTGATGATGATGATGATGAGCTGCACAATGGGAAGAGGTCCTGTGAAGTACTTATGGGATAACGCAGACAGGGGCTAGGAAGTAGAAGAGTTTAAGAGAAAGCCTTCCTCAGAGTCAAGAAGAGCTGAGTTCAAATGTCTCTCCTCTGACACGTGCCGATATACTGATCCTGGGTAAAACACTCAGCCTCTCAAGTACACCGGGAAACTCCCTAACAGTCTACATTTTAGTGAAAGTATCAGCATGCAGGGGGAGAAGCAATTCTCTAACACTATGAAATCATGTTTGATCTTTTAAAAAATGGAGCAGTCACATAGAAAAAGGTCCTTCAGAAGAAGGACCCACGGTTCTTCCCATTCATTTTAATTCTTTTATACAACATGATTAACGTGAAAATATGTTTAATAGGAATGTATATGTAGAGTCTGTATCAGATTGTGTGCTGTCTTGGGGAGGGAGGAAGGGGAAAGGGGGGAGAAAAATTTAAAACTTACATAAGTGAATGCTGAAAATTAAAAATAAATAAATTCGAAGAAGCAGGAGGAGGACGAAGGAAGAGGAGAAGGGGGAAGAGGAGGGAGGAGGAGGAGGAGGAGAAGAAAGCCCACAACAGTGACAGCCGATGTTCATTCAAACACTCTGGCACCAGATTCACGCTTTCCTCCTTTTTATGTTTGGTTAATCAGTTTTAAGAGTCATCAAAACCAAAAAACAGGATCACCTAGCGACTGGGCTTCCAGTAACGACCCCTCTTTCTGTAGCTGGCTAGGCAGGTGCTACATCAGTAGACAAAGTCTGTTGCTAGGACCACATTAAAAGCCTTTTAATATTTTACCCGCTAAATCTGGTGGTAAGATCTTCTAGAACTCAGGGTTCCCTCCATGCCATGGTGAGTCACTGACGATGACTATCAGCAAGAAAACACAGCACAGATGACGTCTGGGGCGCTGAACATTGTACTGTGATTTGTGGTAGGTCACCAAATTAAATGAAAAGTCAGGCATCATATACAGGTCTTTGAAAGGAGAGATGATGGTTACACATGGCTAGGATAGTGACTGGACTTGTCATTTCTTTGGCAAAAGGATCCTTCTAAGTGAAGAAACCCTGCTGCTAATGCAGGGTCGCATCTTCTTTGCAATTTGCAGATTTTCTCAGAGGACGGAAAGGTTAATTGACTTACTCAAGGTTATACGGTCAGTGTGTGTCAGAGCCTGGAACTGGATCAAGGGATGACTGGCTCTGGGGTTGGCTCTATAGTTTCTATGGCTAACCATCTCAGTTAGTACAAAAAAACCATATCAAAATTGTAAATATTGCCTAATGGAGGTCAGGAATCTGGATCTATAATGGTTGAGCAGCTATTGGCATGATAGAAATTACTGAATTGAGATAATATTAGATAGGGACAATTTTTCAAGTACAAAGCGAACTCAACAGCTGACAAGCTATTTTTGATTTGAATAAAGGAATCATCTCCCCAAGAGATATGTCCCCCAAATTTCTTTTGATAGACAATTTAATAAACAAATTTTAAAATATTATGACAAGATCGTTTTAATGCTTTCTGAGACTTTCAGAGCATTTGGTTCTTATCACAGATCCTTTTTACTCCCTCTCCCAAATGTTGAGTAGGGAAAGAGAAGAGAAGTTTATCAGAAAACATTTTTCTTGAAGCACTGCCCATGCTCCTGAAGCGCTGATGAAAATATCACTTGTCTGTGTGATGGCCAGATATGAACACAGACACAAAGGAAGAGGAGATATTATAGATGTGATATATAGTAGATAAAGATAATGGGAGATATTAGAGAACAGCAGAGGGATTCTGAAGGTGAACAGAGAACAGAACAGCATTGAGTCAACCTGCCTACATCCCTTAGCTACTTGTTTGTATGAAGATGAAAGGCAAAACCAGATAATCTTTGGTGAATGGAAAGATCCACATATGGGCAGTTAATAAAGCACCTTAGATGTGACTAGGACCCATGGCAGCAGGCAGAGTAAGGACCACCACAGGGCAGAACCAAAGTATGGACCAGCTTGGAGCATAGTTGGACCTGTGGTCCTTGTCATGAGGCAAAGTATCTCCACCTCTGTGTAGATGATGTGCTTGCCTCATCAGGAGTCAGATAGGCTTTTGAAGTTTCAACTATACTTAACCCTTTCTAAACTGTGCTTTGGGTGACAGGAGGGTAGCACAGGATAACCATCTTTGGGATAGGAGATGAATATTTTTGTTTGATGAAATCAATAAATTATGAACTTCATTCAGAAAGTAGTTTTCTATGCTTTTATGATACCAACTAAGCATTTATTCTAACTAGGCATGATAGCTTAAGTAATTAGGAAGTTAAGAGGAGGCTGGAATTAAGACAGTTTTGTGGGATAGGATGGTGGCATGATTCACATACCAACACTAGATGAACTAGAGGAAAATGATAGTAGACACAGAGATAGAAAAGATCAGATTTTGGCTCTCCAGAAGTCAGACAGAGCTTAGCAGTCATGTCCCAGAGCTTTCTGGTGTTGAGTGTCATGTGAGACAGGAATGACAAACATGAGTTTGTGTTTAATAGCATCTATTACTTATGACTTACTAGGGCATAGGGACTCTCAGCTCCCAGACTCCTTCAAGGCATGGGGATATTGGCAGAAAGAGAACTAGATTTGGATTCAGAGTGTGTGGGTTCAAATCCCTGCTTTCCTACTGAATAAAATGAGGAAGAAGAGGATGGTGATGATGAAAGCTACATTATTTTTATAAATACATGGGCGATGTTGGGCAAGCTATTTCTCATTTTATGAGCCTATAAAAATGAGGATAAGGCAAAAAAAAAAAACCCTAAGAAGTCACTTTGGATTCCTTAAAGCAGATCATCTCAACTAATTCTGTGTCATGGGCCCTTCTGGAAGTCTGTTGAAAACCACAGATCTCGTCTTGGAATAATGTTTTTAAATGTGTAAAATAAAATCTAAAGATTTCAAAGAAAATTAACTATACTGAAACAGTTATCAAAATATTTTTTAAAGGTCACAGAGCTGAGGTTAAGAACCCTTGTATTAAAGGAATCACATTTATCAGAACTGTTGACAATGTATATTTATTATGTTTGAGGAAACCTTATATAATGGATAGAAGACCAACCCCTAAATCTGGATGACCTAACTCCCAGCCCTAATTCTGACACATGAATGATTGTGTGATATTGGGAAAGTCACCTAACCTCTGACTGCAGTTGTAGATGTACATTGTTAGAGGAAGCTTCCTCACTGTGAGTTCCCCAAACCAAAGAAATCATAGGCCTGGTGAAAAACTGTACATATGATCTATAAGTGTCATGTTAATTTTACTATTAAGGCTGAGTTTTTTATTTTGGGGGGGGTGGGTAACAAGTCTAAGCAGGCACAGTGGATAGAGGGTTAAACCTGGAGTCAAGCAGAATCATCTTCCTGAGTTCAAATTTAGCCTTAGATTCTAGCAATGTGACCCTGTGCAAGCTACTTAATCCTATTTGCCTCAGTTTACTCATTTATAAAATGAGCTGGAGAAGGAAATGGCAAACCACTCCATTGTCTTTGCCAAGAAAACCCCGAAAGGTTGTCATGGATAATTGAACAAAGCTAAAATAACTGAACAACAGCCTAAACTCTTAATGCATGCCCAGTCTTCTGCCGGTTGTAATCACAGTGGCATGGCATTCTACTGGTCTTGGACTTGGATGCTTATTCAGTCAGATCCTGCCTTATACTCTCACTTTACCCTAGGGAAAATTCTTCATCTTCATTCCAATGCCCCTATACAAAATACTTAATAATAATAAAAGAAAACTGGAAAGAACATGACTCTTTTCCTTATGAACTTACTATAAACCAGAGCAGACACACCATTTCCCTGAATCATATCAATGTCAGAGTTATCATAAATATTTTAAAAGAAACCCAGCCATTATTGGGTTTTTTTTTGGTAAAGAAACTTTATTTGTAAAGAATAGATTCAAAGTTTGTTTAAATTAGAGTACCGACAATGTACTGACAAACTCAACCTCTGCTCTATTAGAGAAACCTACTTTGCCATTGACTAGTTTTGGTAATAATTATAAAAAATGTAGTTCCACGTCCAGAAGCTCTGGGTACTCCACAGAGCACTGTCTGCTGCCTTTATCAGCAGTGATACTTTTATAGCTGCTAAACAAATGCGCTCAAACCACACATACTCCTTTGAAAACAAGGTAAGTCAAGATTTGATTCACTGTTTGAAGCTGACTTAGGCAGGGACAACAACTCATGTTTCCCCTTGATGTTCTCTTCCCTGTTATGTTTTCTATTTAAAAGAAGCAGTGAGAGTAAAGGCAGAAGATCAAACACCCAACAAAAGGTAAACCAAGCTCCTTGATTTTTCAAAAGCTCCTTTTCTTTAATGACAGAACAAAACTCCACTTTCAAAAACAATATGGCTTTGTAACCACTTAAAGCAACAGGCAGAAACATGGGCAGTAAAGAGAGTGAGTGCTGGTCACTATGAAAACAAGATGTTATAAAATTCAACTGGCCCAGTTTAGTTTATGCTGGGTGTTAAGGCCCGTGCTTACCCTCAGGGTCATAGGAGTTGGAGAGTTTATGCCAAGAGCCAAAGCCTGTTGTGTTTGTTCTGGAGCTAACACAATCTCTTTCCAGCTTGTTCTCTGTGCATAATTCACTTTCTTTCTCCCTCTCCCGTCTTCTACAAATCAAAGATTTCCAGGGCCTAAAAAGAGACTGGGATTGGGACAGAAGGGCTATCACTCCCATCTAGTGGAGCAGTTTTCCAACTGTGAAGTAACATTTAAGATAAGTCAAGTAAACAAACATCTACTGGGTGCCTCCTAGGAACAAGGTACTGTGCTAAAATTGGGGATATTATGGAATGACATAATCTGCCTTCAAGGAGTTTATAGTTTACAAGGAAAATGGAGGTGAGGGAGTAGAGAGAAGTAATAGGGCACATAAGTATATTTTAAGTTTGTGAGTACGACAGCAATGGGTAGAACTAATGAAAATATTAATAGGGTATGGGGAGGGAGCAAACATTTGCAGAGAGGAGGGAGGAAGTACTTGAAAAACAAAAGTACAGGGTGTGTGTGGGCGCGCGTGCCCGCGTGTGTGTGCGTGTGTGTGTGTGTGCGCGCATTGGCCATACATGTGTCCATATGGGTCTGTCTAGTTTTAGTTCTCAGGGAGCCATGAACAGATATCTCCAAAGTCTTTACCTCTGATCTTCGTACAGGCACAGAGAACTGAGTAATCAATCTCTACCAAGGAGAAGAGTCTTTTGCGAATGGACAGTGAACCATGAGTTACAGAAGAATACTGTGAGGGAGAAATGAGGAGGCAAACGCCTCCACTGTGAACTATGCAGGGTGGCGTCAAGGCAATTGTCAGGAATGCCTCCTGGTATAGTTTTAGGTGATAAAGTAGAATTATTCTATGTCCCTCTACTTCTCAGTCAGAATTTTCTAGAGTAGTTACCAGCACTGATCAAATCCATTCACCAGATGTTCAGGGCTTCACTTCCAAAGTTATTTGATTCATTAACTCAACAATACATCTATTGTGAGCTTATATGAATGAATGTGTTGTACCCAAACCCAAATCCCAGGTCACTATACACCACCTGATTTGTGGCCCACCATTAAGCCCCTTTATATTTTTGTCTTTGTCTCTATCCTACCTTGTAATAGCTTGAAACTGCTTAAGGCATGCCTGGGCATTGCCCAAGGCATAGTCCCCTCACCTCCTCCTGCCTCAAACCAGCATTACTGTACATTCTCCCTGAATTAGCATACTGTACAAAGTTCATTATGGTGTAAGACAATCTTAGAGACCACCCTGTTCTGTTCTGCTGACCAAGTAGGGTCCCCACACCCTTCGCCCAGAACATGACCCCGGCCAGTTCCGGGGAATTCCAGTCCCCCTTACCCTGCTTACCCTCCACCCTGCTCTGGGAAGCTGACTACGACCCTCCACCCTGTGCCCTCCACTCTGTTCTAGGAAGGACTCTCATGTCACAGGAAGGTTGCACCCTTGTACCCTTATGCCATGTTCCCAAATTAGCCCTGAGCTGTAGATCTAACCAATCGCTCTTCTTGGCTTCTGTACCTCATGGCTTCTGCTAGCTCCCCTCCCTGATTGTGGTTTTTGTGGTTTTAGCCTTTTTGAACAAGGCCTGTACCCCCAATGGAGCATTGCCAATTTGAGTGAACACTCTGGTAGTCACGCACTTAATCAATAAATCCATACCTAAATTTTACCTTGAACCCAGGTCTCAGCTCACTCTTATTCTCTGCACAACAAATGAATAGAAAAAACATTTATTAAATAATTTGCTAGGTGATAAGCCCTAGAGATAGAAAGAGAAAATTAAGATAGCCTCTGCTCTCAAGGAAAGTCACTGTCCTTCAAAATCAGAGGACCAAAATGACACCACGATGTTGGAATCAATGTACAGTGTTTCTGACCTGACCAATACAAGCTCAGAAGGTGCTATTACAGGTCAGACACAAATTAATGCTAATAAGAGGAAGATAACTTATAGAGGAATTTCTATAAACCAAAGACAATAAATAAATACAGGTTAACCGAATGCAGACATTAAGATACACAGTACTGAGAAAATTCAAAGAAAAGATATGAATTAGGTGAGAATGGGCTAATTAAGAAAGACTGCTTGACAGAGCAAATCTCAAACCTTGTCTTAAAGGAAATGCTGTATGTGGAATGTGGAGAGTCAGTGACAGGAACAAAAAGGAGAACAGATATACCAAGAAGGGGCAGAAAGATGAGAATCAGAACATTATATAGCTAGAAAATTTATGGAAAACAGCTCTCCTGGATTGGGTAAACAGCCATGCACGTACCGAAAAGGACACTTGTGTACTAACCAGAATCTTTGGTTTCTAGTCCCTGTTCTGGCTCTAGTTGTTTGACTTAGAGAACATCATTCAGCCTTTTCAAGGTGGATGTTTCATCTCCTTACATTTAATTAAACACAGTTTGATTAACAAGCGCCAAGCATCATTCCAGATGTGAGGGATACAAAGACTAAAAATAAAATAATTCATTACCTTAAGGATCTTATGTTCATTTGTAAGGGTAGGGATTAAACCTACCCTGCCTTAAACATCACTGAACTTCAGTCAATAGTCAGACAACAAGCAATATCCGATGCACTGTTCTGAGCACTTGGGGTGGGGGGTAGGCGGGGAGGGGATGAAGAAGGTAAAAACCAGTTCCTCTACTCAATGGGGATCCCATTCTAATGGGGGAAAGGGAAGGAACAGTATTTAACTAGGCATATACAAGACACATACAGAGTGGATGGTAAATAATCTAAGAGGGGGAGGACATGAGTAGATGGAGGACAGGAAAAGGCTTCCTGTTGCAGGTGAGATCTGAGTGGCTTCTCCAAGGACGGCAGAGAAGCTACAAGGTGGAGGTTAGGAAGAAAGGAATATCAGGGCCCAGGGGAAATGCAGTGTAAAGACACAGAGATTGAAATTGTATCATGTTTAACAAACATCCAGCAGATCAGGAGAGCTAGAGTATAGAGAGTGTGGAGTAAAGAAGGAAAAAAAAAAAGAAGGAAAGAAGGAATAAAAGCCTAGAAATGTAGGAAGCACCATGCTGTAAAAAGTTTTAAAAGTTGACCAGAGGTGGCACGAAGTCACTAGAGGGCTTTAATGAGGGTAGATAGAGCTACACTTTAGGAAAATCACTCTGGCAGTAAAGTAAAGGGTGGGTTGAGTAGGGGGAATGTTGAGGCACATAAACCATATAGAAAGCCATTACAATAGTCTAGGATTCTGATGGGCTAAACCAGGGGCTGGATCAGGGAGGGGGGCCGTGTGACAAAATAGAGAGAGACATCTGTAAGAGTCCTCTGTAGAAATCACAAGATTAGGTGACAAATTGTATAAGAATGATGAGTGAGAGTGAAGATGCAAGGATCAAACCAAGGTTGCAAAGCTAAGTGACTAGCAGGAATGGGGAGGTTTGCAAAAGTGGATTTGGGGGTTCTGATGGGTCTGAGATGCCTATGGGACACCCTTCTCAAGATGTCCAAAAGCCAACTGGTGATACAGAATTAGAACTAAGGAGAAAGACTATGACTGACCACCTAGACCTATGATTGACTAAGGGTCTAGATGACAGATCATCAGCAAACAAAGATGTGGTGACACTTTTCCAGAAATACTAAATACTTCCAGGAAGTATTCTTAATTTCCCATATTCTGCAGAACGTCTTCATGTTTTCCAATGAAATTTTTAGTGTTCTTTCTTAATCTATATTCCCCTCAGTAAATCTTTGCCTCAGGCCACTGATTCTGTAGCTAAAATATATATTCAGATGTCCAGTCTCCCTTTTCTCTTGAGCCTCAGTTCATTTCTCTCATTCATCAAATGAAGGAAAAAAACAGAACTGGCACACTGATGCATTTCCCTTCAGATCCCTCTGGAACAATCTCTTTTTTCAAATACTGATAAGCCTTTAAGTCTAAACTTTAGATAAAGGCAAGATTTAGTAAGCCTCGCTCAGCTGTAATGGGCCTCCCACACCCATCAGCGAGACATAAAGGCCTGGAATGATCAAGCAAGAAAAACCATCCCGAGCAAATGCACGGGTAAGCAAACAGGAGATACAGATGTTGAGAAAACAGAATTAGATGGAGAGATGCCCCTCAGTCTTAAGTGTGCTTTAATGGACAATCACCTGAATTACTCCCCCCAAGTCACAAATGGACCATGGTGGTATCTGAATACTCAGTCCTGGAAGCCAGATGTGGAGAGTGTTGCTAAGTAGTAAAGAAGAATGTCATCATTCCAAAATCGCAGTCAGTTAAATCTTTGGAATATAAAGCAGACTCATTATAGGAGATTAAAATTAACTTTACTCTCATTAAAAAATAAATTTACAAGCCCAGACTTTTTTTTTTTTTAAATATACTGACAGCCATTAAGGTCATTTCCAACCATTCTCCACTCAAGTTTCTTCTGCTTCATCATGGGGCAGCAGTGGCCCCAGGCGGCCCAAAGTCATGCCAAAGGGACATAAATTCTGAAGAGTCTTAGCAAAATGGAAAGGATTCATGCAGGAGCCTAGTAACGGACTGAGGGGGTCTGCTGTCTAAAGACTGAACCTTTTACAAGTTCAACATCAGAGCAGCCACAACAGGATGACTTTGTTTTTGCCACACAAGATCTCGAAAAGTATCAACTATGCTGTAGATGCATTTTCAAGCTAACTCTACTGTTGATGTGATCACTCACATCCAAGAAGGCACGAGTCTTTAAAGAATTCCAGTCATCATTAATACTCTAAATTGGAGGGAGTTGATGGCTCAGGGGTCAGGATGATCTGATTCCGAATCCAACCTTAGATACTAACTAGGTGTGTGACCCTGGGTGAGTCACTTTACCTCTGTTTCCCTCAGTTTACTTAACTGACTGAACTGTAAAATGAGTATAATAATAACACTTACCTCACAGGGTTGTTGTGAGGACCAAATGAGATATTGTTAAAAAGCAGTTGGCACAGTTAGGCATATATGCAAATGTGTATATATATATATATATATATATACATATATATATATATATATATATATACACGTATGTATATATATACACACACACATACATATATACACATATGTATATGTGCATATATATATAAATGCTTATCCCCTTCCCTCGATGAATTTTTCCCCAAAAATTAGTATTAAGGACGGCTTATTACACATTTCTGTAAGATAGCTGCAGCTTTTACTTACTAAAACTTTTCATCTCAGATAAAGGATTTTTAAAACTTATGTTAGAGGAAACATGACTTAAGAGTGATGAACCTGGCACAAGGACAGAGCTGGATTCTGATCCTACATGCAGCATTTACTAGCATTGGGCTAATCACTGAACTACAGTAAGTCTCCATTTCCTCATTTATAAACTGGAGATACAAAGATACCTGTACTGCTAATGCTGCAGTCTTGTTTGAAAGATGAGCTAACATATATGAGAAATTTTACAAACATTAAAAAAGAGAAATGTTAGCTAGCCTTCCTTTGCAGACCTCACTGAGTTCCTTCTTTAACGTTTCTCCTCTTTTTCCTCCTGTTATTTCTCTACGATCCTGCCAATTCTAGCCCCACAAACTCTCTCATATATACCCCGTTCTCTCTGCTCACTCACCCAGCTGCACTTCCAGCCCCTCATTCCGTCTGGCTTACAGGACTGTAACAGCCTCCTAGCTGGCCACCAGCTCTCCCTCTCTCCCACTATCCTTCATCAGGTGAATGAAAACAACTCTCTGGGAAGTTATCCTCTCTTCTACTTCCTGAGAATAATAGGGAACAATAACTGAAGTAGCAAAGCATCCTGAGGGTAAGACAGAAAGCTGCATTCTCCAGGGAAGTCAAACCACCATTACCTTTCCTTAGACTCCCTTCCTTCCCTCCTTTCTCACTCCCTTACCTCCTTCTCAGGGCTTGTTCTATCAAACAATGCTCTCACATTGCTGCTTTGATAATGACGCCAGAGAGACACCACGGCAGACAGCAGGAAGAACACAAAAGTAAACTGAAGGACGTCTGCAGAATGTAGTTATTTAAAGGAGACATAGTGGGAAACCAAGTGGAATCCTGTTTTTGTCAGACAAGAGGTTTAGATTACCATGACACGGAGCCTGATTGGTTTGGAGCCTTGTTCAAATGTTTCATTATTTTTAATTTTCTAGAAATGGCTGCTGAAGAGGCAAATTAAAGGACTCCGTGCAACTCTATGCATGTTGAGTGATCATAAGAACGGTAAGAAACAAATTTTATTCTTAAAATGATGCTGCATAAAATTATCATTTAATAAGCCTGTGGGAATTTGTGAAATAATTTGAAAAGATGTTAGATCTAGAAGAAAAACAAATCATACAAAAACTCAAAGGACAAGTACATACGTTCTACTGCTTAATTTTTTTCCAATTAGAAAAAAAATTTCCTCTTCTGTGAAAATAACTTAAAACAGTCCATTTGCCTGTAACATTATCTAACAAGGGACATCCTAAGCCAGATGAAGCCTTTATTCCATTCACATTTATATGATGTGTGAAAGCTAACAAAAGGCCTTACCTTAAAACAACCCCACGAGACAGGTACTCTAAGTATTATCATTCCCATTTTAAAAGAGAGAAGAACTCTGAGGGTCAGCTAAGAGAAGATTCAGGCCCACAGCCACAAAGCCATGAAGTAACTGAACTGGCCTTTATCTGAAACCAGCTGCTGTCTCGAGTACTAGGCCTTTTTCTACCACATCCAGACTCAATATTTTCATTAACAGATATTTATTTATACATACCTAATAATAATATTCTAATGCTGAAGGGTAATAGTCTAACATATAGTTATGTTTTAAAATCCATTATTAAACGTATGCTTAAATTCATTACAAATTTGTTTCAGCAGGATGTAAAATATTAATGAAAACTGGGGTCACAACCCCTTCCCCAGAGTATTGTCTTGAGGCAGTGACAAAGCACAAAGAACAGTGACCCCGGAGACCAGGGAGACTGATTCTGGGGCCAGGCTAGAATCCCAAATCTGACCATGAATGAGCAGCCTCTGAGGTTCCTTCTACCTCTCAATCTATGTTCATCCTAGGATCTCCAGAGCCCCTTAAATCCTGTGGGTTTTTTTTTTCCACTATTGAGACTAGTGCCACTTTTTACGGGACAAGCGAAAATGAAAATTCACAGCAATGAAAATGAATTCACACGCCCAGGAAAGCAACCCCTGAGTATTTTCTTCCTAGAAAACAATAGATTGTATCCCAATATAACCCACATGGGGTCAAAACAGCAATCATAAAGGAAGAAAATTTAGTGGCCCTGGGCAGAAACAGATCTTATAAACTAGGGGTGTGTGTTTATGTGTGTGTGTGTGTGTGTGTGTGTGTGTGTGTGTTACACATATATGCATGTATATGTGTGTATAAATATGTGTGTATACCTTTGTATACATACACATGTACATATATATAGCATCTAGTACTTTATCTCTACAACAACAATAAAATAACACCCCAAGCATCCTTCCTTGGGAGACTTGTGTGCATGAATAGCACCCATATGAAACACTCGTATCGTAGACATAAAGGCTCAGTTTAAAAAAAAAAATCATTTAATAATTAGTTTGATAAATTTATTAGTGGGGAGGGGGGGGCTCAGGCAGCAGCTGGAAAGTGGTCAAGGCATCTGAAAAAGATATCAGTTAGTACCTGATACATAAACAACTAGTTTATTCAGTCATCAAACCAAAAATTCAAAATTACTACGGTAGATTAGAATGCATAAAAGCAGGTGCTTATATGCAATGTTGTATGGAGCTTTTCAACGACCAGGTCTCTTATCTGTTAGGTACAGGGCAAAGTGGCATAATCCAATTTTAACCACACACACACACACACACACACACACACACACACCCCCCAAAAAACCAAAACAAATTTTAAAGACCCAGTAAACTAAATCAAACCTTCCCTTTTAACGGCTTAAGAAAGCAAACAAGGTTCCTTGGCATGACATTTACTCCACAAAGGGAAAATTAAAGAAAAAAACTTCTAGAGAAGAGAAGGCCTCTCCTTCCATCTATTCATGTGTCCTGTGCCCAATGCCTGGAATACACTCCTGTTTATCCCTGTATTTCAAAATCTTTCTCTCTATTCACATCTCAGCTGAGTGAAATCTGCTGATTCCTTCTCTGTGAGATTCATCATTGCAGTTTCCAATCATCCTAGAGTCCAAGTTCTTCACTTTTATGTTTTCATGAATTAGAGACTGAGGAAGCCTCCAGACCCCTTCTAAGAATTTTTTTTTTCTTTTAAATAATGGAAGGAAATATGAGATATAAATGGGAATTAAAGTTGTTACTCAATGAAAAGAAAGATTTTTTTTTTTTGCATTCAAGGTGATGAGCTCCTTAAACTTTATCCACAGACCCCTTGGGGAGCCTTCTGTGTGACTCTGTCCTATGTCCCATCTTTCCCTCCTTTACTGTCTTGCATCTCTTGCCCCCTACCCTCACCCTCTACTCCAATTAAGTAAGCATCTTCATTGATTGGGGAATAACTAAACAAAGTGTGGCACATGAATGTAATGGAATTTTGTCATGTTGTGCTACTAAAAAAAAACCGACAAACATGATGAAAACAGAAAAATATAAAAAAGATTTATAGGAACTAATTTGAAGTCGGAAGTGCCAGGAAGAAAATGGACACAATGATCATAATGATGTAAATGGGAAAAAAAACCCAGGAAACAAAATTGAAAATCAATGTTGTGGAATTATAAAGAACATGGCTGACCTCAAAAAAGGGATATGCAGAGACACACTCCTTAGCAGAGGTAGGGGGTCCCCAGATGTGAAACGCTGAAAAGGATGTCAGATTGTTATAAATGTATTGATTGTTGTTGCTGATTTTTCTTCTTCCTCTTTATCTTTTTTCTTTAAAAAAACAACTTTGTTATAAGGGATAACTTTCTTTGGGTGGTAAAAATCTATCACTGTAAAGATAAAATCTATCAATAAAATCTATTTTTTAAAAAATCAGCTTCCTTGAGTTCGGGGGCCATGTTATCTTCTCTCTCCTGTATTCTCACTGCCAAGCTCAGCGGCTAGTACACGTAGGTAATCTTAGCATCATGGATGTGGAGGTAAAAGGGATCCCAAGATCTATTTAGCCCCCTCATTCTTTAGATGAAGAAACAGACCCAGGGAGACCTGATAATTTGCCCAGTCACTCTGCTACAAACTGCTGGAGATAACATTGGAATTCTGGTCTTCTGGTCTGAGTGCAGCACTCTATTCACTCCCCACTGCCACTCTATGGAATTAATGAACAACAATGAACTTTTTTCTCTATCTAATTTTCATACTTAAAATAAAAAATAAGGCCCTGAAAACCCAGCATAATTTCAATGCACCTTGTGATGATAACAGGCAAACAACATGTCTGGAATTGAACCTGTTTTTTCTATCCTTGGATACATCTAGCAACAATTCAACTTGTCTCCTGTTAGATGAAGCATGACCCCCGCGAGAGCTGCTACAAGGGGGTTGCTCTTTGAGCTGGGAAGCATTCTGCACTCAACGTCATTCAAAAGATGCCTTGGAGAACTCTGCAGTCGTTCATCTCCACCTCTGTCTTAAAAAAATAAAATAAAATAAAACATAGATCTGAGGCTGTCCAGCTGTGTAGGCACAATTACCTTTATTCTATGGAATTGCCTGGGGTCAGGGAGAGGTATAGAAAGGGAAGACTCCTTATAAAACAAAGTTAAAATATCCCAGAAATACATGAACATTGCAGAAAAATGTAAAGTCCAGACAAGATCAAAAATAATGATGAGCCAAATATATCCCGTTATCCTTCCAAGAAGGAACTAGTTCACCCCGTCACAATCGGATGCCATCTTGTTCTATGTGGCCGACAACTGGTTGGTGGTTGTCTGGAACAAAATGGCATCACTATGTTGGAGTCAAGGCACATGGCCAACAAGTGACCCGTTGGAGGGTTCTCAGGAAAAGAATAATGCAGAGTAACTACTAATGTGTCCACTATGTGAAGGACAGCTTGAAAGGAGAGGAAAATGGAGCAAGTTAACGGCAATCCCCCTTTTGGGTGGTTTGGAGGGATCTGTACTATAGTGACACCATGGCATTGCTATGAACAAAAGAAGCCTGAGAAAAGTTTAGAAACAGAATTGACAGAGTTTAACAGCTAAGACGATGCAGGAGGTAAGAAAGATAGAAGGTCATAAAAACTTCAACTTAAGCTGATTTCGAAGTTTAATGGAATATATAAGTGGAAACATCTAACAGGAGAGGTCGGGACTGGAGACAGGGATTTGGGAGACATCGTACTGGGATTGTCCCATAAAGGACTCAGGGAAGTAGCTGCGATTGATCAGGGAAAGAGCCTATGCAGAACAGGGAGTGGTGTAAGACTCCAGCCCCTGTGGGTTCAGCTGAGTGACCTCTATGCTAGATAGCTATAAATTCCTCCAATCAATCAATATTCCATTTTCAAAACTAATCACTCCCAATTCCTTCAAGTGATTTTCATCTTGTCTTATTTGCATTTCTTCCTCTTGTTTTCCTGTTTTCTCTTCTCTTGATTTGCTCCTGTTTTGTTAACATATTTCTTAAAATGAAATGCCCAGAAATGAACATAACATCATAGATCTAATCTGATCGGGGCAAAATACAGTGAGATCTTTACTTCCATCATTCTGGGGACTCTGCCTCTCTTAATATAGCCTAAGATTGAATTATCTATTTGGGCTATAAGATCACACTGCTGATGCATATTAACTTCCCAGTCTATTAAAATTTCCAGGTATTTTTTATATAAGTCACTGGCTAGTCATGCCACATACACTATCATATGCTTTGACTTTTTGAACCCTGGTATAGGAGTCTGCATTTTTTTTTTAAATAAAATTCCAATTTATTAGTTGAGGATGAACATTCTAGTCATGAAGATCTTTTCTCTGTTGTCCAAAATGTTAACTATAGCTCTCAGTTTCATGTAATATGCAAATATAACCATGCACACAACAAATAATAGAACAAAATCCTGGGGAAGGCAAGAGGGGATAGAATTGAAGTGTTTGATGAAATAGCCCTGTCAAGGAGTGAATGCATAGCATGAATTTATTAAGCATTAAGTATATGCTAAACCCTGGAGATACTAACAGCAAAATGAGACAGTCCCTTATCTCAAGGAACTCACACATTAATGGGAAAGACATATAAAAGAGAGTTCAGGTGCAAGGTAGAGAGAAGGGCAGGAAAGTCCAAAGTATCTGGAATTGGGTCAGATGTCAAGCCCCAAATGAAGCCCTTTGGCTACATCAACAAGGTATATGACAGGGACAAAGAGTCTAGAAGATGTACAGTCGGTCTGGAGGGTGTGGTGTGAGGACCAGTAGGATGGAGCTGTAGCACAGATGATAAAGCCTTGGGTTCTTCTACCTCTCTAGAAGGATTATAGCTGGTGGCTCCTACCTGATCAAAGTCCTTAAGGAATGGGAGAGGGGAAATGAGCAAGTTCATGATGAAGAGCCACCATCTTCTAAGGGAAACAATAAGAGAAGTCACATGCTATGAGTGAGGGGAAGGACAGGGGTCAGAAGTAGTATTATGAAGGGAACAGAAAGAGTCTGGAAAAGACTGAGTAGAATGAGACAGGGAAATAATCAGTTCAATCACACATGACTATTTGAAAACCGTATCAGGAAAACTTACAGAATTCAAGCACGTTTATTTGGCACTACCTTTAGCAAGGTCTTAGAAAAACAGGTGTTGTTGAATGTTGACATAAATAAAGAAAAATGAAACACCTGTTTTCAGTTAGTTAAATAATATATTTGAGGCAGCATGAAATAACGAATAGGACTTAGAGCTAAGACCTGAGTTCAAATTCCTCCTCTGACATCAACTGACTATGAGACCCTAGTCAACTAATTTAACTGCTTGGTGCTCTAGGTGACTCTTTTAAGACCACACACTGAAGAGGTGGCGCACTGGTAGATGAAGTATTCTCATCCAAAAGTTCTATGTACCAATGGAATCATAGGTCCAGTCTCCCTCCCTGTGCCAAATGAAATATAAACTAAATCCTAATATTCATGAAGCCTGTGCTATAGCTGCAAAAGACTGTCAGATATCAAAGGTCAAAAGTCAAATAGATGTATGACTTGCATCATCAGGTCCCAGTTTTCATAACATAGAAATGATTTCATAATGTCCTTTTTCCAGGTTGCGCTTATAATGGCATTTGTAGAAAACTTTACAGTGACAAAGCATCTTTCACACATACACACACACACACACACGTAATTATATATAAACTATATGCACATAACAAAATTATGTGTATATAATACATAATGATATATGTATATAATATATAGTTCCATATTTTATATTGTATCTATAGGTACATATCTCTATTTATGTATATACATATAATTACATATTTTACATCTTTATATCCATTCTTATGGGAACTTCAGAAAACAACCTTGTTGATATGGGTAGTATAAATATTCTCATCCTCATTTCAGGGAGAAGGAAGCTGATGATCAAGGGGGTCCAGTGCACTGCTCAAAGGTCACAAAGCTAGCATCTTGATATGCAGCTCACTTCAGCCAGATGACCTGAATCCGCCAAGGGAAACTAGGTGTTATTCTTTCTTTTTATTTGTCCAATTTTATTTTATTTTCAGTTCCAAATTCTATCCCTCTTCCTCCCCCTCCCACTGAGAAGGCAAGAAAAATAAAACAACTAGGTCCTTTCTCATGAATTCTTGCATCTTTATTCTCTCCCACTAGAAGGCTGCTGAGGCCTCTCAGAACTAAAAATTATGTGATCCTGAGTCAGCAAACTCAGCATTCTTCTTGTATGCAAAGGCCACGACGGCCATAATTTTCTCTGGTTAGCTCACCTTGTAGTGTCCATGCTGAGCATAAGCAAAAAAACAATTATGAAGATCACAAGTTTAAATGGCAAAATCAATTTCAGAGGAAGGGGAAGCCATGAAAAATATGTCAAAGCTCTCAAACCAAATAAACAAATATTTAGATATTTGATGACTTCAATGTGAAGGTAGGAACAGAACATTAGAAGAAATGTAGAAAAATACTGTTCGTGATTAAGAAACAAAAAAGCCAAAGACTTAAAAGTTACACCTAAGCTTCCAGATGAGGGATCACAAATACTTTCTTAGAAAATGTAGTCAGGAGTCTTGGACATAGAGTACACTGAACAATGATTATCTTTTTCTAAATGAAATGAAAGATAATAAACAGGACAGTATAGGTTACTGACTGATAAGGGGGTCATTTCAGATCTGTTACATGCATGAAGTTCCACTATTGATCAATCCAAGCAAAAGTCAAAAATCTACATCAAATTAAAAGTATAATGATGAGGGAAAAGCACTGGAGATAAACTCTAATCTGACTTATTAAAGCTGCTGACACAGATAGAGGCAAAATGCAAAGAAGAAATAAATACTTATCATTCCTTTCAGCACTTCAACTGGTGAAAAGTGTCCATGAATAAATGAAGAAAAAGGAATTTATTAACTGCTTACTATGTATCAAGTACTATTCTAAACTCTGAGGAAAGAAACATAAGAGAAAACCAGTTCCCACCCTCAAAGAGCTCCCATTCTAACGCTGTAGATGCCGCAAAAGCATTCTGATTGCTAGGGAATGTACCATGGTTTGGAAAATCTCAGACATGGTGAATGGAACCATACAGAGTAGACTGACATGTCCTTTCAATATCAATGTGAGCATTATTTGATTATGGTTCCAGAACTACAAAGAGGTGGGAAGAAAAAAAGGTAGAGAGGCAGAGTGTGCATGTGGTGTTAAGGAGGCTAACAAGGAGATAGACTAGGGAAAAGTAGGGCCAAGAAGAGTTGGACTTGACTGAAAAATGACAGAACAACAAAAAAGTGAATCATAGCTGGAACTTATTTGAAGCATTCACAGATCAGGACAGTCAGGCACTAGGATAAGAGTTCTTGAAATAAAAGGATTAAATTACTTATGGGACTGGTAAAAGTCCTTCAGGGCATGGTCTGTGGTCTGGGTATCAAGTCAGCGAGGAGATGGAACAAGTATGTCAAAACAACCCAAAAATCACTTAGCTCACACACAGGCGTGCTCCTAGCCAAAAGGAGAAGCATGACAGCCAAGGACAATATTGGTTTACCATATAAATTCACCTCTAAGGAAATAAAGAAAGTAGCAGAAGATTGAAAACAAGGTAATCTTACAAACCATCAATGAATAGTAGAGAGAGAGGGGAGAAAAGTCTACAAAAGTCTGGGTACGTAACCAAAATCACTCTTAAAACATTTCTGGATGAAATTCAGGAGCCAAAAATGACTGTACAACTCAAGAGTTCTACCAGAATTTCTATGACAATCATCATTAACAACAATGTAACTTCCATATTTGGTAGTTATGGATTGGAACCTTAATCTATAACATGCTAGGCAAAGAAGCAGAGATAACACACCAGATTAATGAGGGAAGAATGGTTGAACCAGACCAAATACACACAGAAAAAAACAATCTGTGGTAGAAGAAACTTTTTTGTCAATGTCATCATATTCATTTCAAGGTGGCCAACAGAATGAAATATGGCGAATGACTGGAAAAGGTCATAATTTCCAAATCCACACAAAGTCACATCAAAATTACAGGTTCCCCAAAAGGCATAACCATATTATTAATGATGCTGACTTGCCTTCAAGAAGTGGCATAAAATCGCTCTCAGTAACTCACTGAGTCCATGATCTCAGTGATACAGCCACGTTCTTGATCAGTTCAGGTTTCATGATGCGTACCCTCTCCGTCTGTGCCACCCTAGTCCATCACTTCCCATAAATCACTGATTTACAGGGGGATTTATCCCACTTGTTGAAGACTTTTCTTTCTATGTGATTTCCTATTTCATGGGGCCTAATTAAGGCTTTTCCTAGCTGTGTGATCCTGGGCAAGTCACTTAACCTCTCTGCTTGTCTCAGTTTTCTCATCTGTAAAATGGAAATAATAATGGCCCCTCTGTCCCAGGACTGTTGTAAGGATCAAGTAATATAATAATCGCCAAGTGATTAGAACAGTGTCTAGGACATAGTAAGTGCTGTATAAATGTTAGCCATTAGCCATTATCTAGTAATATTTTATATAATCACTCTTCCCTATGTGATCTTTCCATCTTTTTCTTATCAATTATTTCTTAGATACTCTCTTTTACTTCACTTCTTATACAATTCTGACCCTTTGGAGATCATGGTATTTCACGATATTTCAGTCACAGAAGAATGCTGTTGTTAAAAGGAAGTGCTTTTATTTCTCCAAATGTTTTGGATCATTGAAAGCACGGTATAATTTCTCATATACGCAATGGAGGCAGTTCTCTTGAACTTGAGTTAACTCTGGGATCAGTTCAATGTCCATCTGAAGTGGTGGGTATAAAAATACATCATCCAGGAAATGAAATTTAGCAAAAGGAGGTAGGCCAGGGATGCATTCAGAGGGAGGATCCATATGGGGAGCCCAAATCCAGGGCATGCAAAAGACCCTGGAGGAAGGATTCTAGCATACTGGAGTCTACTGAGGATTTATGGATGGATTCTGACAAAAATAAAATAGATGGTTTATATTTGGTGGCACTGGAGGGAGTCTTTTCATCAAATCAAGGGTCCTTGATCTAGAGTGCCTAATATGCTATTTTTTTAAAATTTAGATACAAATTTAGATGTCAATATAATTAGTTTCTATTGTAATATTTTGTATTTTATTTTATTCATTAAAAACATTACTCAGGGGACAAGTGTACAGGCTTTAACAGATCTTTAAAGGGGTCTTATGCATACCCACACACACATATGAAACAAACATTTTATCTAATAGAGTCCCTTGGGAAGGATCTGTTTGGTTTGGTTTTGATTTGGTTCAGACTTTACTTTGGCATACAGAATGTCCTCCCCCAAAACAGACCAGCATCTACTTTTACACAACTGCCTGGGGTGCTAAGAGTGAAAATGACTCGCCAAGGTCACACAGATACTGTGTGTCCCAGGAAGAACTAGAACCCACGTCTTCTTGATTCTGAGGTATCTCTCTTTCTGCTGCATCTCTTTATGAGTAGAACAACATTAATAATAATTAGCATTTATATAACACTTTATGGTTTACAAAATGCTTTACATTATCTCACTGGGTAGCTGAAGAAGTTGGGGATGCCATTCCAGATTAGGTAAAATTAAAGGTAAAGAAGTAGGGGAAAAAAGTATGTTTAGGGGAGTTGAATCAGTGAATGAATGGATGGATGGATGAATGAATGAATGAAAGAATGAATGAATGAAAGAATGAATGATTTGTATCTCAGCTAAGTGCAAAATATATCCTGCTCAAGGAAGTCACATTCTCCTAGTTCAAATTTTGCTTAAGACAAATATAGTTGTCTGATTAACTCAGTTAAATGTTTGCCTCAGTTTCTTCAATTGTAAAATGAGTAAAATAACAGTATTCGCCTAGTTAACAGAGTTGTTGTGAGGATCAAATGCCATAATATTTGTAAAGTGCTTAACACAGTGTCTGGCACTATACAGGCCTTATATAAATGCTTATTCTCTCTCCTCTGCTTCAGGGAGGAGACAAGATATATAGGTGGTTTAAAATACAAATCAGGTAGAATGACACAGTGGTTTGGGGAGTATATTTATGAAACCATACCTTTTCTTGAAGTTGAATCATTTAACAAACTATTCTGTTCTAGGCACTGAAATCTTTTTGGCTACTTTTGGTACAAAGAGAACAGTTTACCCCTGTATGACATTGCAGTATATGTGTGTTACACACTTTCAATCAATCTATTCAGATATTATGTCAGGTCTGCTGACTCCAAACCCTTTACAGCCTCTCCCCAGTTCAAAAGCATTTTTGAAGCATTTACTATTTGCCTGGCACTGTTAAGTTTTAAGGATACAAAGAAAGGTAAAAAAACAGTCCCTGAATTCAAGAAGTTTATATTCTAAAGAGAGAGACCACACACCAATGATGCCACATATATATAATGATTTATACAACATAAATTAGAAAACACCACATGTCCTTCTTCTATATGTTCTAATACCCAAGGGAATATGCACCCATTATCTCATCCCAAATCAGAATTTTTGTGGTGCTCATGTTGATATATGTCTTTCTATTTGGAGGAAAATTCCTTAAAATAAGGTCAGCATATTGTATATGCATTGATATAGGTATGACGAAAACAAACTGTTCTCTCTTCCTCCCAAAACAGATGACTTTTCTCTAAGTAAAGGACTTCTTCCAAAAGGAAATCACTTACGCACAACTAAGCTAAATTAAGGTACACTCTTGCCTTGCCTCCCTCTACAAGCCCATCCCAACTCTTCCCAATATCCTACAGGGACTATTCACTGTTCTCATTCATGCCTTTGGAGGGGCATCTTTTCTACCCCTACACTGGAGTAGACTGGTTTGAGTTAAGACCAGTATGGGGTATTCTATTCCCCGATAACCCTTTCCCAATACCCTCTCCCCAAAATCCCCTCCCAATACTACCACAAGTAGCCCCTCATGTGGTGACTCCTGTTTTGGTGAGCTTGCTTTCCTATCACCTGAAAAAAAATAACTCAATATGAGACACTTAAAAGACCCATGAAATCATGTTTCCACAGAAGGGCTATGTCACATCAGAAACCAAACTTCCAATTATCCTAGATAATGCCATTCATTTAATTGATGGCTACAGCTTACAGCTATGTAGGAATCTTGCAAAATAACAATGGAAATTCTCAAATTGCCACGAGTATTGACATTGTCAAATGTAATGTTTTCTGGTTAAATAAAGACGTATTACATACATATGATTGAAATTTCACAATTAGGTTCACTAATGCCTTTAATATCACAGTTCTTCAGGAAAAAGAAATAAATGAACTCCAGAAAATAAAGTCTTGAGAAATCCACCTTCACACAGACCGTCTTGTGGGATCCTACATGTCCAACTACCGAAAGGAAATCTGACTATTAAAGTCTCTAGAAAAACCAACTGAACCCATAGAGAAAACTTCCCGATTCTTAGTGGATCTTTCTCTTCAACAAGTAACTTTATTTAAAACTCATGTATATTGGGGCAAACGAGCTTTTAAAAATACTCAATGACATGGTTTATTCACTAGGGTTTTGCTCTTGCCACATTCCAAGTTTTTGTGGTACACCTTTCTTTAAATGTTGATGTGACAGATTGCTGTAATTTTCAGTTGCTAAATACTTCTGTCAAGCCCCTTAAGGCATTTTCAGAATTTAGTCTTGGATTTGTCAGAATGACTTCCAGGCTCTCCTTTTTGGTGGCAATGAGGTGAGCAACAGCTTGAAACTGTGATTCATTCCTGTTGGACTTTGTGTCAGAAACTTGCTGGGAAAAGAAAATGACTAATCCCCTACTAAAAATGGCGACAGGCACCATGAACAAAATCTCATTCAACCTGTTAATTAAAGTTCCAATGCAAGAATCATTAAATCTGAAGTAAATTTAAAAACTGTATTTATTTTTAAAATAACAACTGCTTTAGAAACATGAGCTGAGAGTTCTTTTCTGTTTAATATTTTAGAAAACTTTCCTAAAACACTTTATTCAGTACCAAACTTTGCCACTCTTAAATGCATATTTAAATACATGCCAATGTGTACAGATATACAGGGAACCAACAGTTTTGTCAGTTACAGGAAGTTAGAAGTAGAAGGATCTTAAAATTCATTTAGACAAAGTTCATTTTACACAAGGAAATTGAGGCCTAGAGAGTCAGTCATTCAACAAACATTTCTTAAGCAGCCACTATGTGCCAGGCCCTGTGCTAAGAGTTGAGGATACAAAGAAAATAAAAATAAAATAAGCTGAAATCCTTGCTTTCAAGGAGTTTACAATCTAATGGCATAGAGCAGGTACTCAAGAAATGTTTACTGAATGAATTAAATAATGGAAGAGATAACTTGCAAACAACTATGTGCAAACGAAACATAAACAGAGTAAGTGGACCAGAACACTGCACCTGGAGTCAGGAAGACTCCTCTTCCTCGGTTCAAATCTGGCCTCAGACCCTTACTAGCTCTGTGACCCTGGGCAAGTCACTAACCCTATTTACCTCAGTTTCCTCATCTGTAAAATGAACTGGAGAAGGAAATGGTTAACCACTCTAGTGTCTTTGCCAGGAAAACCCAAATGAGGTCAGGAAGAGTCAGACATGACAGAAAAATGACTAAATGACAAGCATTAACACTTAGGGATTAGGAAAGACATTGTGAAAGGTTATAATTTATCGGGGACTCAAAGGAAACCAGAGGAATCCTGGAGACAGAAACGAAGAGGCAGAGAAATTTGGGCTTATGGGACAGTCATTGAAAATATCTGGAATCAGAGGATGGAGTATTGTATGGGAAAGTCAGAAAGAAGGTCAATGATACTGATTCAAAGAATTTGTCAAGTATGTAAAGTGTAACATGTCTAAAAGAATAGAAAAGAGGCCAGTTTATGAAGTACCTTAAAAAGTCAAATAGAAAATTTTATATTTGATCCCAGAAGTAGTGGAAGCAACTGGAGTTTATTGAATGGAAAAGTGACATGGTGAGATGTACACTTTGGGAAAATCAATTCCACGACTGAGTAGAAAATGCACTGCAATGGGGAGAGATGAGTCAAGTAGACTAGGAAGATGAAGCCTGGATTAGAATATAAGATTCAGGAGGACAGAGATTGTGTCTTATCTAAATCTTGCATCCATCCTAACAGCTAATGGAGTATTCTATGTACATAACATAGGCACATAATATATTTCTGTTAAATAGAATTACCCAAGGTCACACAGCCAGTTAAACAACTGGCAGAGTTAGGAGAATTCAGTCTTATAATCCTCCCTAATTCAATATGCTTTCTACTCTGAAATACTACTCAACTGCAAAAGCACAAAATTGCAAATGTTGAACTATTCTCCCAACCCTGACTCACACTGGTAAGGTACCCAGAGTGGCAATCTCCCGTTCTGATTCTAAGGACAGCCATGAAGGATCAGACAAGGCTTATGTGATGGAAAAATACTTCTATACTTCTCTCTCTTAACGAGTGATCAAAACAGGTTTTGTTTTTGTTTTTGTTTTTCATCACTAAATGGTAAAAACTAATCAGATATCCTCTAATATCCTTTTTATCTTCATGGTTGCTACTGCTATAAAATCTTCTATTATTTTCAAACATAGGAGTGTTTAGAAGAATATTAAAAACTGCATTTTTATGTAGTCAACTAGTTTTTAAAAATCAATAAAAATAGAGACAGAGAACTCATATTCTGTACACGTCTTGGTGAGGATGCAAAAACATGATCTGTGGTGGAAAAATTCTCATTAAATTCTAACCATTGCTGTCACTTTGTTTTTCCCAACAAAAGATGGTCCCTCATGCTCAGAGACTTCTCTCATAAGATTTTACAAAAATGGAAAGTTAGTATGTGAGTTGGGAGTTGCTTTTATCTTCTCATTTAACATTTTCAGTAAAAAAAAAAATTCTTTACAATCTTTTCTATTCTTTTAGAACCTACCTCTCTTTAAACAATTTTTAAAACTGATCTGATTGGCTTTAGAGCTGTGTTTCTTCTAGCCAAGTATTTAAAATTTGTCTTATTTGGTCATTCGTCCTCATTTGAACTTCTTAAGGGTCATTTGCATTTCCAGATAAAGATGGGTAGTAGAGTCCAAATGCAGTGATTCTATTCTCATCCTGATGAAAATAGAGCACTATAAAAACCCTGGAAGATCTGTTTTGTTTCGCATCAATTTGTTCTCCAAATTCCTGTTTCATGCACAAACACTCTAAAGATGATCTGGCTTAGTGGGGGTATCATGGAGGTGATAATGCCTGTATTCTTACTGTATCACTTATAAATAAATTTATACTTCAAACTGGCACTTTTTGGATCCCATGACCCTCTGCTTCTCATGGAGAGAAAATGATGCTGCAGAAATATTGCTGAATATAGAGTCAGGAAGTCTTGGATGAGAATTCTACTTTAAGACCTCTATAAGATGTGTGACTTTGGGTTAATAACTCTAGTTCCCAGGGACTTCACTGTCTTCATCAGTATAATCAAAGGTTTAGACTAGATTACAAGATGGTCCCTTCCAACTCTAAATTTATTATCTTAATTCTCCCACTAAGTAGGATTTATCTGTGTCTGCTGAATGATGGAACATGTATATACATGCCTATTAGCTAAGGGAGTACAGGAAAAACTCTGCCATATGAAAAGGCATTCAGTTTAGGATAATATTGAACAGAATGGCCAAAGGCTAATATTGTTTTCCTGTTATATGTTACAAACTCATTTAACTTCATGTTTTAGAGTGAAAATAAACCTGTCATTTGATAAATCCAAAGACATTTATTAAGCATTTGCTTTAAGACAGGAACGGTGCCTTAACTCCGGAAAGACAAAGACAAGGGTAAAAGAGCTTGAGTCATCAAGGACTTTGTAGTTTGGCTGTACATTTATAGGGATGAAAAAAAATCGATTAAAGTGATCTTTGAGGGGGAGGGAAAGCCAAAAGAAAAATGATATTAAATGACTTTACAAAGTCATAAAGCAGACCTAAAATTGGAACCTATATGTGCTCACTTCTAGTCCAGTGTTCCAACTCCCAGATTCATCATCTTCATATCTATTACCTTGGAAAAGCCAACTACCTAGGACTCAGTGTCTTGATTTATAAAGCGAAGTGTAACAAGCCATTTGGATTGTGAGTTCTCCCAATGAGTAAATACTAAGGCACAACGTGTTACTATTACTAAAGCTTGCTACTGTTGGGGTCATTAGGAAATGGATAACCTTTACACTGAGCGCAGAGATGATCTAGATAAGTAACAAATACAGACACAGACAAAATTTATTCTAAATATCAGCAAATGTCAGTGTTACACAATAAGCCAACAATGAGAATACTCAGATAATACTGAACTACTGACTTATTCAATAGATACTTGAGAGAAGTCAGTCAAAATGGATGGTGTCAAGCCTGGCGGATTGATTTCAACAACAGATACAACTCCAATTACGCCTCAAACTCTTAGAACACAGAAGACAGGAAAAAGAATGACTAGTGTATGTAGCATAAAGAAAAAATGCATTTGACAGATTATTTTGCTTTCAACATACTAATTTAGATTTTTTTTTTTCACTTTAAATAGCAATTAGTAGTACTATTTCTTCTACTTAGTCTGTCAATCTATGCAAAATCCAAAAGGCAAGGAAGGAAATGAATGTTTTACATACGTTATAAATCCACATCTATATATTGGGCTACTGTAAAATTGTGACAAAAGACATTAAATGGACCTGAAGTTACTCAAATGTGGCAAAGAAAACTGGACTTTCAGTGTTAACAACAGGACAAAATTAGCTTTAGAATGCAGACGGTTGAACATAAAATGCAATTTATAATGAAGACATTAAAATTTTAATCTATTTTAAAACACACCACACCCTTCGAATCAAGAAAACCTAGGAGACCAGCTATCTTAATTTCTGATTTTTATACAGCTATAGGCTTGTTAAATCAATGACCATGAAAATTAGTTTCATTTTCATCTCTGTATGTATACTTTAATGCTGCATTTTTCCTTTGGAAATATATCTTGCCACCAGATGGAGTGCACCCCTTACAACAAATTTTAAGAAAAGCACCATAAAACCAGTTACATTAGCAATATTTGTTTTACCTATTTTAAGAATAATATGAAATGAATGAAGTGGCAAAGATAGAATGAGACTGAATTTCTGACATCTTAATCAGGTAATACCACCAGCTACTACTTACATTCTTATTGATAAAATTGACATGGAAATGATTTCATGTTGACCATACCACCAATATGTTTTGAAGACTGCAATTCTTATGTGACATATATGATCGACTCAGGATGGCTCTAAGACAAGACCTCTTTCAGCTATGCTCTGAAGCCTGAATTGTTTTCTTATAATCAGGAAATAATGGAAACGTAGTAAAGCAAATTCTGAAAAACAGAAACAAGAGAGACCTTGCACTTCCCCTGCTTTCTCTTTCTTAAACAATCCAATAAAGAGTCCTTTTTAAATGAAAGGCATAGCTCTGCACAGCTTCTCCCAAAAATAATACTTGCTGCAAATGAATCATGTCAAAATGCTCAATTAACCAAGCTCTCCCCAAGCTGATATTCCATAGGACAAATTATTCACACATATTCCCTTGTATACATGCTCAAAAACAGGGCTGTAGAGGACTAAAATATTTATTACATATCAATCTAGAAGCTGCTTGGAAATCAGCTGGATGATGATGAGGATGGTGATATCTGGGTAAAAAAGAGGCAGGGAATCATAGTGGAAGGAGTAGCTGATCTGCTATGTTTCAGGGAGAGTGGGAAATAAAAAGGCATAGATTTTTTAAAAAAAATTTTAAAAAAAGAAGGCATCATCTGAAATTAAATAAAGGTTGTAACGTCGGGATAGACCAAGAATGACTGAACCACTGACAGCAACAGAAAGATTAGGAAACGACTCTTGCCCAAGTAAGATAATGAGCTCAACTTTTGACATGTCAAATTTTAAGTGTTTGAAGGACACTCACATGAGTTTTAGGCAGCTAGAGGTATGAACTGGATAGAAAGTAAGAGATAAATCTACCAACCATTCAATTAAATTAAATTCATCATGTTTATTGTGTGCCTACTCTGTGCAGAGAATTGTGCTAGATAAAGTAAAGATAAGCTAAGGGTTTAGACTTAGAAGAGACCTGTAATATGCACAGATACACATGATTAGTGCACTAAAGAGTACAAACAAAATGTTTTCTGGGGTCCCTAGGAAAAAGCTTGTTGATGAATGGAAAGATCACAGCAGCTTTCATGTAGGAGATGGAATCAGAATTGGGCTTTAAATGTGGGAAAAGAAAAAAAATTTAAAAACATAAAAATTTAAAAAAAATATGGGACAGGGAGGCATTCTGGGAACAGGAAACGGTGTGAGTAAAGACACTAATATAGGAGAGCATCAGGTAGGGGATCAGCAAAAAGCTAGAGTATATTAACATAAGCTAAGTTTTATACAAAACTGTAAAAACATACTGGGGAGGGTTTTTACTGCAAGGTAGTTGATTTTGGACTATAATCTGTAGTCCACAGGTAGATAGTGAAGGGGGAAGCTAAGTGGCACAATGGTTAGAGAGGTGAGTCTGGAGTCAGGAAGACCTAGATTTAAATCCAGCCTTAGATACTTACTAGATGTGTGACCTTGAACAAGTCACTTAACCCTATTTGTCTCAGTTTCTTCATCTGTAAAATGAACTGTATAAGTAAATGCAAATCACTCTAATATAGCTGCCAAAAAAATCCAAATGGGGTCTCAGAGGGTTGGACATGACTGAAATCATTGAAAAAAAAAAAAATAGTGAAGATTTTTGAGATAAGGAGTGGCAGTAGACCTCTGCATACAGAAGATTATAGACTGACAGGAGAGTGAAGAACAGACTAAAGGAAAAAGCAAGTAGAGGCAGGGAGACCTGTCAGGACGTTACAGAAATAGTTACAGTGAATCATAACTAAATCCTATACTATGTTGACGACAATGTGAATGCAGAGGAAAAGACAAGTATAAGACTATTATGAAGGCAGAATCAATAAGGATACAAGGAAGGAATAATTAGAGGGAGAGAAAAATCAGGAAAGTATGGTGACTCAGAAGCCAAGTGAGGAAAGTACATGGGAACCTTCTCTTGTGGGTGGTCAAGACTGCCAAATGAAGACTGGAAAAGAAGTCATTTCAATTGTTAATTAGCAGCTTTAATAGATTATTTATGAAGAAGCCAGAATGCAAGACTGAGAAGAGAGTGGGTTGGTGACACCATATACAAATACATGAATAGAACATACAACTCAGACAAGAATAAGTGCTCTGAAGGAGTAAGGGGGTGGGGAACAAGGACTGATCTTTCAAAGGAAGGACATAATGCAAGGAAGAAGAATAAGAGAAGGCAGAGAAGTGAACTGTAAGACAAGCAATTTTCTCACCCTGGAAGATGCTCCATACTAGTACCTCTCCTGTGACTGGCGAGTCCCTCAGGGACTCCATTTTTTAAAAGTCTCTAGCCCCGTGCTCCCACCCTCTCTCCTCTCTTGGTTCTTCTTTTCTCCATTCCTGTGGCCCACCCCATAGCCTTGCAGCTCCCCTATTAGAACATAAGCCTCTCGAGGGCAAAAACTATAGATCTTTTACTTGTGTTTGTATTTCCAGCACATAGCAGAGTGTTGGGCACTTTGAAAGCACTTAATTAATGAGTGCTGATTGGTTGATTTGAACAGCCCAAGAAGTAGGAGGAGAACTAGCCCTTCTGTGATAAGAGAAGCCACAAACACCGATGAAAGAAATAATATTCACTGAAAGTGAGAATTTGCAAAAGCGTAAGAGACCTAAATAAAGGCATTGTTTTGGCAAAGAAAAACTCAGAGAATCTTAGATTACTTTTAGTGGCCTGGGGAGGATAGCATGCAAAGTGAAGTGATAAAGGACAAAAATTATGAAAATCACTTATTTGAGAAGCTTGACAATGAAATATAAAAATATGCACAGGCTAAACTAACCAGAATGGGACAACAGGTTTGAATTAACTTCTTTTCTTAAAAATCTAAGAAATAATGTGTGTCTAAAGATAGAAGTAGGTGATAATCATTAAATAGCATATTTTTGATCAAAGTTTGAATTAATCAAATAGACTGCTTTGCCTTACTTTAAAAATGCCTTTTTCTGTGTCAGCAGCCCCAGAGGCTAGATAAGACTAAAAGTGGGATTTCCTCTTATCTTGGGACACACTCCTTGCTGGAGGAGGTGAAGGGACCCAACAACTTCTTTGTTCTCTGAGTAAACTCAGAGAATGTCACTTCCCCCAGACAGGGCTAATTTGGGAGCATTCCTTCTTCTAAGAATAAGACACTGAACCTAAGATACTATCTTGAATAATGGAGCCATTTCTTAGCTAAATATTTTGTGGGGCATGTATTATGTTGTGGCATGTTAATGATAAAGAAAACACAGACGTTCTAGGTTGACACCTCACCAATTCCTTATAACCAAAAATTTTACCCTAAATTGGGATGGCTCTAAAATGTACTTAAGTCTTCTGATTTCTCTGTTCATGAGTTAGGACTTGGCCCTCCTCACTGCTGGTACAAGTCTCTAGTCTTAAGGGAATAAATGCTGCAACTGTATGTCACTATCTGTTTGTCTCCTTTAACCAAACTTTTAAAAGGCTGACATAAGGAAGCCAATGTATATGGAAAAATGAAAAGGTTCCTAAGACAAAGCATAAGATATCACAGTGGGCCTGGAGTAAGGAAGACTCATTTTCCTCAGTTCAAGTCTGGTCTCAGAAACCTACTCCCAATGTGACCCTGGACAAGTCACTTAACAGTGTTTGCCTCAGTTTCTCGTGTGTAAAATGAGCTGAGGAAGGAAATGGCAAGACACTCTAGTAGCGCTGCCAAGAAAATCCCTAATGGTGTCATGAAGAGTCAGACATGACTGAAAGGACCGAACAACAAAAGTACAATAGTATACCTAAGAAGGTCTTTTAGAAAGCAAGATGTAAGGAGTTTCAAAACACAGGCTGGAGAATCATTTCACATTTAAAACAATTACCATTTTTTAAAAAATGACATACCTACTATGTGTTAGACACTATGACAGACAATCAATTATAAGTTGTTAAGCACTTATTGTGTGCCATATTTTGCTAAGCACTGAGGATGCAGACTAAAATGAAACAGTCTCTATTCTTACAGAGTATACACAGAAGAACATTTATTTACATGATGATGATTTAAGGGCAGGAAAAATGCCAACAACTGGGGGCGTGGGGTGAGAAAGTTTCCCACAGAAGGTGGCATGAGTCAGCTGATCAACCAGCATTCATTTAGTGTTTATATTGTGCCTGGAACTGTGTTAGATCCTGAGTGCAAAGAAATGCAAAAAAAAAAAAAAAAAAAAAATGCTCCCTGATTTTAAAGAGCTTATATTTGGGAAATAACATGAAAACGAATAGGCACATACAAGTTACATAGGAAGGATATTGTCTTCCCCTTAGACGGGGAAGCTCTAACAGCTGACAGGGAACTGGGAAAGGCCCCCTGCAGGAGATGTCATTCAATGATAAAGCTAGTATTCCTATCACATCATATGGTACAAAAGGCACTTTACAGATGCTGTCTCTCTCAATGCCCAAAGCAGTCCTGTGAAGCAGGAGCTATTACTACCCTCGTTTGATAGACAAGAAGACAGAGGCACAGAGAATTTAAGGCACTTGTCCTGTGCCACACAGTCTGGGTCTAAGGCAGAATCTGGACTCAAATCTTTCCATTCAAAATCCTGTGCTCCATATCCTGTGCAATCTAAACCCTGAAGGAAACGGTGAGAGGAGATGAGGGACAGCATTCCAGGCACAGAACTGCCAGAACAAATGGATGCTTTCAGAGTTTAACAGACACTATTTTGCTATCCATTTCTTTCCACAGTCTTTCTAACACTGAGTATTCCTATACTGGGTCAACCTTCTCAATTTTATTGGGGTGAGAAAAAATACTTTCATTTGTCTTTCTCATATTGGTGATTCGAAGCCACATTTCATATGACTGTTAATAGCTTGCAATTAAAAAAAAATTGTTACATTTGAAGTTCTAAGAAAAGCTTGTAATTCTTTTTTGAAAAAAATCTTTCTTTCTTTCTTTATTTGTTTGCTTTTACCACTTTTCCACTGACCAACGGCTTTTGGTTTTATGTGTGTTTGTCATTTACTAATATATCACAGGGGGCAGCTAGGTAGCACAGTGAATAGAGTGCTGAGACTGGATTCAGGAAGATTCATCTTCTTGAGTTCAAATCCAGCCTTAGATGCTTACTAGCTGTGTGATCCTGGGCAGGACACTTAACCCTGTTTGCCTCAGTTTCCTCATTTCTAAAATTAGCTGGAAAAAGAAATGGCAAATCACTCCAGTTATCTTTTCCAAGAAAACCCCAAATGGGGTCACGAAGAATCCAATACTATTGAAACAACTGAATGACAACAACAACAATATATCACGAAAATCAGATCCTTCTATCAGGGCTATTTCCCTCAGGCCTACGACCTAGAGGAGGATTTATGTTGTCTAATGTCCAACAATCACACTATTGCCATGACCTATCAACTTCACCTTTGCAACATCTTTCCGACATGCCTGATGACGCCACCCTCCTGGCCCTCATCACCTCATACCTGAACCACTACCATAGCCACTGCTGGGTTTCCTGCCTCAAGTCTCTCCCCTCTCCCTACAATCTTCCATTCAGTCACTAAAGTGATTTTCCCAAAGCATAAGTCTGATCATGTCAATTCCCACTACTCAAGAGGCTCCTTATTGCCTCCTGGATCAAATACAAAATGCTCTGTTTGGCACTTGAATCCCTTCATAGCCTAGCCCCATCCTACCTTAACAGTCTCCTTACAAATTACTCTCCTAAATGTACTCTTAGATAGAATCACCCTGGTCTCCTGGGTTTGACAAACAAGACACTGGATGTTTTCTTTGGCTATCTGCCATGTCTGCACAGTTCTCCCTCCTTTGCTACAACAGCTGGTTGGTTGGTTGGTTTTCATGTTGTCTCTCCCATAGGACTAAATTCCTCGAGGTCAGGGACTGTCTTTTGATTTTTTTTGTTATGTCCAGTGCTTAGCATAGTACATCCCATGTCATAGGTGTTGAATAAATGAAGATGGATTGATATTTAACATAATTTTCCCCCTCATCAACCATTACCCTCATTTTAATTGTATTAATTTTATTTAAGCAAAATCTTTTCAATTTCATGTACCTAAACTTAACTATATATCTTTTATGACTGCCTTTATCCTTTGATTATTTTTTTCTCCCTACCTGTGGCTATGAAAGGTACCTTCTCTGGTTACCTTCTACTTCTCTTTTATGGCGTGACATTTAATACTTAGATCAGATGGGTATTTTGAGTTTATTTGTAGTATAACGTGTAAGACATTACTCTGAAGCTCATTTCTGCCAAACTCTTCGGCAGTTTTCCCAGTAATTCTTGTCAAATAAGGATTTCTTTTCCAAGGAATATATGCAATTAAGAGTTACCAAACTCTGGGTTTTTTAGTTTGATTTAAAAAAAAAAGCCTCCCTTAGTCTGTTTCATTGATCAACTTTCCTATTTTTAAACAAGAACCAAGTAGTTTTATTTTTAATAATTAAAGTCTCATTATATAAATTGAGGTCTGTAATTGTTATTTTCCCTTCATTTCTACTTTTAAAAAAATTTTTCCTTGAAATTTAAATCTCTCTCTCCAAATGATTTTTGTCATTATTCTGGTCTTTCTTTGTAAAAGTAACCCCCAGGCAGTTTAAGTGATACAGCACTAAATCTTTCATTTAAATGTCACTTTTATTATATTGTTATGTCCCAACCTTGAGCATCAAGTACAGGATTCTCCTTTACTTGGAAGAGTTTGTGTTAGAAATTACTAGTCCATTTAACAGATTTTGGCAGAGGGGGAGGTGGGACAGTGGAACGTATCAAAGGTAAGACTAGAAGTACAAAGAAGCATATAAGACATACATCAGGACCTTGGGAAGCTTAAAAGAGAAATAAAAAGACAAAACAAACTTTTACGTGAGAAAGAATATGATCAGTTCCTGACAGACAAAAGGAGGAAGATGTCATAAGCATCTGGCAGCAATCACTGAAGGTTTTATATATTCTTGTTGCTAATTCGTTTCAAAAGGGTCTTTTCATGACCCCACCGGGGATTTTCTTGGCAAACGTATTGGGGTGGTTTGCCATTTCCTTCTTTAGCACATTTTACTGATGAGAAAACTGAGGTAAATGTTGTTAAGTGACTTGCCCAGGGTCACACAGCAAGTAATTGTCTGAGGCCATTCTATCCATTGTGTTACCTACCTACCCTTGAAGGTTTTATATAGGAACTATTTAATCTAGGCCTTGAAAGTCCAGTAGGATTTATAAAGATGGAAATAGGGTGGGGGAAGGTATACAAGCACAGAGAAGAAGACCATGAACAATGTCAGCACGGTGAAAGGTATATTTGAGAAAAGGCAAGAAGCCAATTTTTCCTTTATTGAAATAGAGAGCAATAAATTCATAAAGGTATTCTGGGGTTCTTTTATGGAAGAGCCTGGCTACCAGGCCTAGTAATAGCATACTCATCAAAGACAAGGGCTCAGTTATTTACCAACATATAACTTCACGACTGCAATTTAAACAGTCTCTGCCACTTAAGGACAGAAACAGAATGTTATCTCCTTCTGACTGAAGAAAGCGGGGCTATAAATTAGGAGGTCTGGCTTCTTTGGATGGTTTTGTCTCTAGCTGCATGGCTTTGGGCACGTTATTTATTCACTGTGGGCCCCGGTTCCTTCTTCCATAAAATGGAGATAATAATACCTATAGTCCATACCTCATCGGTCTATTGTGAAGATCTCTAGTGTTTTATTAACTTTTAGGAACAGCATAAATGCTATTTATTATTACTGCAGTCCTCATGTTCTATGCTTAATTTTTCTAGCTTTCCTCTTTTTCTTCAGATAGAAGGGGATAACAAAGAAATTAAGACGACTCCTTTAGTTAGCCAGTATGGTCTCTATGGGATAAATATCTCTGTAGTTCAAACAGTGCAAAGACGGGTGGGTAGACACCAGGATAGGAAATGCAGGCACTCTGAGACCAAGGCAGTCCAAAGGCTGAGAACAAATATCCAGAAAGGGTTTGGGATTATAAATGAACACTTGAGGTAAGGTGGTAAGAGAAAAATAAGGTATCCATGTGGAAGATGGGAAAGTGTTGCTTAGGTATTTATCTTTTTTAAAAACTGCTTTTAACTAATTTTTATTTTTTAAAGCTTTTTAAAATGGTTTTGAACTCAGCAAAAAAAAAAAAAAAAATCAGACAATATTTATTGAGCATTTCCTACATGCCAGGTCCTGAACTGAGTCTTGGGAATGCAAATATAAGCAAGAATCAAAATTTAACATAATGTCTCTGCCTTCAAGAGACTTACATTCTAGTAGGGGAATGACGACACTGAAGAAGGAGTGGGACCACTGAGCGAGGGGGAGGGCCAGAGGGAGACAAAGCTTCAAAGTGAACAGAGGTCGGACTGGCCTGTGATCTGGCCCAGGGATTTGCCAATTAAAGGGGAAGCTCACGCAGTTGAGACTTCTCTAGGATGAGGAGCCTGCTGAAGAGGCTGAAAAGTCTGATGAGTCACAAAAAGATTATCTACATGAAATTATAAATCTATTTCATATCATTTGTTTTTTGAAATATATAATACATTGTAGACATTATTTTAAAACTGTCTTTTTGCCTCCTTTAGAAGTTCCTTCTGATCTTTCTTTTCTCTGGTACACATTTATTAAAAAAAAAGGTTGATTCTCTCTATTCACCCTTTCTTTCCTCCTTCCTTCTTACCTTCTCTCTCCTCCCTATTTCTTTCTCATCCCTTCCCCCTTTCTTCTCCCCTTGACTTCCCCCTTTCCAATCTCTCCCACTCCTCTATCTTTTCCCCCTTTCCGCTCTCCTGAACCCTCCTCTCTGCCCTCTCTCATCAATGTTGCTTTGTTTCCCCATTAAGTTTGATACTTCTACTCCAAACTGCATGTCCAACTCCCCTTTGTCTGTTTCAGATTAGAGGGAGGGTCACCTGATGCCCAACCACTCCCTCTACCACTTTGTCAACATTTTTTATACTCTTCACAGCCAATACAAAGGGAAGCAACTCCTGTGAAGAAAGAGCCAGTCATGCCCAGTAATTATAAACTAACTGTCCCTGACAGGGTATGTAAGCACTCAGGAAAAGAGATAGGCAGCATCATGTACCAGGCAAGTCAAACCACCATCAACACAATGACTACCATCTACCCCCAGATCCTACAGAGACATCCCAGAACCCTAAACCCAAAGAGCATTTGGAATAGCAACACTTCCAGCAGTGCCTGTAGGCATTATCCTGGGAAGTAACTGCAGTGGAGACCCAACCTAGCAAAAACCACTCAAGGGACATACTTTGCCACTTCAACCTAAGGACTATGGGACCTTTCCAAGTGATTTACAGTTACCAATGAGGAGAGATGGAGACAGGAATGGGAATACAATAAGGAGAAACGGATTCTGAAGAGAGTCCAGGCATATGGAACTAAACCACTGATTCTCCTTCCAGTTCTTTCCTCTTAATGAATTTTTTTTTTTTAATTTCTTGGTTCATTTCCTCTAGATATCCATGATGTTCTTGTGTAAAATCCATTTTTTTCCCCTTTGGGTCTTGGATTGCAGTTACAGAGTTACTCTCCTTTTAGGCTGGATTTGGGGGAATTTCTGGATCAACAATAATTTTTAGTGGCCCATGTCTTTTATTTTCTCAGTTCTACAGTTTTATTTCCTGCAATGTAGCTTTGTGCCAGAGCCAGGCTCTTACATATGCTATGCTTTTGAGCACAGTGGTCAGCCCTCCTTGGACATGACCCATCCAGGTACCCTGTGTTCCTGTGCTGACCTCCATTTCCTAGATTTAGGCCCTTGGAATATCTAAAATTCAGATGGTTGGATCTCTAGCAGCCTCTATGACATCTCAGGACAAAGCACCAGAGATCTTGATGATCTGAGCCATCCTGGTCTCAGCACTGTTCCTATCGCACTGACTCTACCATTCTTGATAACTTTCAGGGTCCCCAATGTGGGATTCCAAATCCCTGGAACTTTCACTGGGGATATTTCCATTCAAACTGCCTCTGTATAGAGTCTTGTAAACTACTGTTTTCTCTGGCCCATTTCTGGTCTCACTGGATGAATGTCAACTGGTCTGTTGGCACAGGCTTTACCAGCAACCCCATTTCCCCATACCCCATTTTCTATTGCTGTTGAGCCTCTGCCTAAATTTTGTGTAGTTCAGGGAAGAAAGAAATCACTTACTATAGTTTCTCACTGAATTTCTTGATAATTTTTGGTTGGGTACAATTTTCATCATTTTGCTGGAGTAGACATATGGGATTTGGTCTGTCTACCTCCTGTTTGGCAGACATTTCATCAAAAAAAAACAAACTACCATCTTTTAAATCCTTTTCAAAGATCTATGATCAATGAGGGTTATTCCTTCCCATTTGGTACGGATCACAAAACAATTTTTAATCCATCTTCTTACACAGATATTCCATCGAGGATTCACACAATATGCTAGACATTTTCCCTAGATCTTAACAGTAGAACATTTGGGCCACCTACCTATTTTAACCTCACTCTCATGACTAGACCAGTACAGTATTGTTTCTAGCTGCACACTTTCTTGATGACATTCCTTATGTCATTTTTTAAAAGATGGGATCTCCCTTTCTCACTCAGGATGAAAGTGCAGGGGCTACTTATGAGCCTGGTTCCATTTTGATAGGCAAAGAAGCTTTGACCTGGACTAGTTTGCCCCTCTTTAGCCAATCTGTTGGCCTACAGTTTCCAAGAGTTCGCCATAAGAATGCTAAACAGTGCAAATACCTGATCAATTTAACCCACTGACATTCAAATTCCTAATCTCAAGGGATAATCTGCCCTCATCCTTTCTCGTACCTGGGACTGCCGGTTACCTGGCTCTACTCCTGGATCATAGGTGCTTGTTTGAAATATGCAGTAGCCTATTTGTAGCTCTCACACCTGAGAAAAATGGTCATTTGATTCCTGGTTAATACAGTATGTGCTGGAAGGAGGCAGGTACTGGAAATGCTTCCAGTGACAGTCGGCCTGCTCTAGCAGGATCAAGTTAAGTTTAAGAAGGCTTACTGCCAGAAGACTGATGGCCAAAGAATGTTTTCTTCATCTAAGGCACCTTATAACTATCCCATCTGAGGGCATGGAGGGCTTCCTAAATGTATCCATGGATGTATCACATCACTTCCACTCTGTGAGAGTCAGCAAGGCAGGACAGAAAGGAAGACATAGGTTCAAATGCTGCATAGAACACTTATAGGCTACGTGACTGTGGACAAGTCATTTCAACTCTCTAAATCTTAGTTTCCTCATTTGTAAAATAAAAAAAAAAAAGAATAAAGCACCTATTTCACAGGGTTGCTATGTGGTTCATGTATAAGTAAAGTGTTCTACAGACCTTAAAGTATTATATCAATGAGAGCTATTATTCAAGCACTGAATTAACTCATCTAGTTTAATGTCAGCTGTTTTCATTTTTTTAAAGGCTAAAAAGGGGGAATGAGCCAAATGTGTTTACTTTTCTGTTTTAAAATAGAAACAAACATCAAAGACAGATAAAGTAGCAACAAGTCTTTAAGCTCAAGAACAAAAGATCTCTGTCAGGGAGAAATAAAAACTGAGAACAATTGGAGAGGGCTGGAGAGAACAGGGGAAGAGACACCTGAAGTCCTTGCAGGTCAGTGAGAAGGTAGAAGACTTGGCTGAAATGCTGCACAAATACTGATAATCACACTTCAAATCATGGTGTAATGAAGACTGGCAGCACAATTAAAGTTCTGCTCATCATTTCAGCACTCAAGGTCCACATTTGGAACATTCCTAGTATGTCAAGCATCACTCAGATGGTCAAATATTTAAACTCCTGCCTTACTAAATTATTCTGTTTGGTTCATTAGATTGATACCTCAAGTCACTTTAAAAAGGAGGATGAGAAGGAAAAAAAAGTAAAAAAAAAGTAGGACAAGAAAAGAGCTATCAAAGCTATGTGGTGGAAGCAAAATTTGGATCATTTTTAGGAAAGTGATGCTCGCTGCAGAGAAATCAAGTACAAAGAGATGTTATTTTAATGAAAAACAGGATTTTTGATAACCAAATTTGTGTAAGGGAAAAAAACCAGAAAAACTGTAACAAATAAAAATTCTTCTCTTTTAAATCAAGTTGCAAGAAGTCTAAGCTTATGGAAAACAGAGCTGGAAGTAGCTCAGAAGCCATTCAATCCAATTTCCTTATTTTATAGAGGTGGAATTTTGTTGTTACTGTTCAGTCGTTCCAATCACATCTGACTCTTTATGATCCCATTTGGGGTTTTCTTGGCAAAGATAGTGGAGTGGTTTGCCATTTCTTTCTCCAGTTCATTGCACAGATGAGGAAACTGAGGCAAAGAAGGTGAAGTGATCTGCCCAGGGTCACAAAGTCAGTAATTATCTAAGGTGAGATTTGATAAATTTGATGAAGATAAGTCTTCCTGACTCCAGGCCCAGGACTCTATCCACTGCGCCACCTAACTGCCCCAACAATGAGGAAACTGAGAATTGAAAAGGAACTTGGGTAAGATTGTGCTAGTCATGAATAGCAAAGCCTTTTGAAGTGAATCCTATAGTATGATGCATGAAATCTTTATAGCATAAACATTTTTTCTCTTCTCCACTAGACGTTTAAACCAAAGGTTCTTAACTGGGATCCATGAATTTGTTTTTCAAAAAATACCGTGCTAATTAAATGTCAATATAACTGGTTTCCTTTGTAGCCCTGTGCATTTTATTTTATGCATTAAAAAAAGATTATTCTGAGAAAAATCCTGAGGCTTCACCTGTCAAAGGGCACATCGAAAAGTTTGAGAATACCTGCTTAAAACCATTATTAATGATGGTGGGGGAGGCCTGTCACCACTCCAGTAAAAGCACTTCAAAGCATACGTCTTCTTAGCATTGGGTCAGTGTGTCATCATCTGTAAAAGTCAACATATCTGCACAGCTGTGACCATTCGTGCTGATGTTGGTAGCGTCATTGCTATTACTGGTGAAATGGATGTGACTCACCAAATAGGCATCACACCTCAGAGAAGCACAGATGACTTCTAGTCCATCCCAGAACTGAATAAGAAACCCTTTACATCATTGCATTTGACCTCCAAGGCAGCCTGTCTCAGCTGTGTGCAGTTCTACATGTTAAGACATTTCCCCATACACTGAAATCTGTCTCTCTGCAATGTCTCCACGTTGCTACTGCTTCTACCCTCTGGGGCCAAGATAAGACAAGAATTAATCCATTTTCCATGTGACAGTTCTTCAAATCTATGGAGGATCCACCGATTTCTTGCTTTATTCAAGCTAAGCATCCCTGGCTAGAGTGTCTGGGTTTTATTATTGTTGTCATTGTTTGGTTTAGCAAGTATTTACTAAGCATCTTTGACCTGCTTAGTAAATGAGGACTGTGCAAAGTGCTAGGCACACAAAGACAGAGTTGACTACAATCCTTGTCGTTCAGGAGTTTATGTTATACTGATCCTAATATGGTCTAGTTTCCAGTTCACTCATCACCCGAGTTTCTGTTCTGGACTTGGTAAGCATGTCAATGTTCTCCCAAAAATGTGCTACTCACAACTGAATGTAGTAATGGGTAACGCAGATCCCAATGAGACCACTGCTTTCCATTTTCCCAACACTACGGACAAGTGAAGAAGGTGTTAGCTTTTTTGGTTGCTATTTCACACCGGTTCAAAATAGACCAGAAGTGCATTATATAAAACTGTGAGCATTCTATGTATAAAAAAAAAAAAACTTCAGTGTTCCATTTCTCTTCCTCATGAAAATTCTGAAAATTCCTTTAATATTATAAGCTTTAAAAAGTCTACTTGGAAAAGCGCAAAGATCACACTGACAAAATTTGAGATTGTTGTATACATTGAATGCCTTGGATGGAAATTCTCCATGTTGAGAGGCAGAAAGCATGTTTCTCGGAAAATTGTCTTGATATACAAGGAAATCCCTTGGAGAGACATTTGGTTCTGGTTGGTTTTGTCAGTGGTGAATGGAAGGCTCTTTAATTAGTTATAGAGACATTCAAAACAGCTTCAGCGCTCTCTCCCATTTTCTCTTCACACACCTTATCTTTAGCTTGCATTCTAGTGGTGTGACATGTTTGCTCACACATCTAATGAGGGATAGTGTTCTAAGCAGAGAGGCCTTGTGGCTTTTCCCCCTCTGAGTGTGGCTCAGAGAAATGGAGCTCTGTTCTTAATCTCTATTGTTCTTTCTCTCTTTAGGTGATGGGTGGAGTCTCCATCCTTCTGAGTTCAAAAGGTTCAGAGGGTACCTCAGCACCTAGCATTCCAGAATAAAGGTTTGTAGCCAACTACAGCACCCTAAAGAACAAGGAGAGACCACTGGGAGTGAGTGACCTTCTAGATTGAGGATAGCAGAACCCAAGAAGAGGATCCATCTAGCATCTTTGTTACATCTGGAAATGAACTTGGTGAGACCAACAAATTGAATAGAAACTGGGATGAGTCAAATCTATTCCCACTCTAAGACTGAAGTGGGATGGAAGACAACAGGCCTTGAGGTACTTTAGAAATAATTGTACATTTGTTCTTGTTGTATCTTTGAAGTAAATAAACATTGTAAAGGCCAACTGACATTAAACAGTTAAATGGAACTGGGAGCTAGGAACTGGTACCTAATAGTGGGGGAAGAATACAGCTGGTGGGGAATCATGCCAATGGAGGTGAAAAGACACAACTACAACCTCCTCAAGCTGCTTGCTCTACAGCCGTGAAGGGAGAAAGAGGAAGCCTGGCTCAAGGAGAGTAAGACAGAACTATTTTCTATACTGAAATTACCTACCACCACCACAGTCATCAGATAGGCAAACCCTTTCTGAAATCTCAAACGTGTACAAAGTGTGGGTAGCATCCAACATAATCTTTAAACTAAAGAAATTCAAATAACCAATCCTAATCATGCTGGAAAAAAATTGTGTAAGCAATATTCTGGAATATCTAAATCAACAATCTAATATATTCTAGTACATGTTAAGCACAGGCTAAATACTTTCTTTTCTTAGTTCTAACTACCTTTTAAGGAATTTCACATCCAGTAGCTATAAACAAATGCCTCATAGTCTGCTAAGAATGCTGCAAAACCAACAACAACAAAACTGGTATGACTGATGGAAATTTAATTGTGGCTCTCCAGACTGAGTTACTGCTGTCAGTGTATGTGCTTAGCATAAAACACAAATCTATGAATATCCATAGTGTTTCCTTGACATACCAACTGTCAGAAATAGGCTTACGGGATTCAGTCTAATCTGAAATCTGCTGTACTGAGTCATTATAAATCAAGATAAAGTAACTGACAAGCCATCTGAAAAGTGACACAATAAAACAAGATAAATATAAAATTAAAATGTAATTGGAGTGCTTTAAATTTCAGACAATTCACTCAGAAACACTGATAATAAGATAGTACCTAAAATTCAGGCCTTACTAGAAAACAGCAATTTCCAGACTCGACAAATAGTCATGCTCCTCTTAGAATCCAAGGCTTTCTTCATGATTCCACTCATATGTCACCCCGCAAAGGAGCTCTTTCCCAATCTTCCCAGCTGCTGGAGGCTTTCTCTCTAAGGTTACTTCCTACCTATTCTGCACGTATACCATACGTATCTGCTTACCTACCTATATTTGGTCCCCTAGATTAGAAATGTATAATCCCATTAAAACAACCTCACACCAATCAGATTGGCTAATATGACACAAAAGAAAAATGATAAATGTTGGAAGGGATGTGTGAAAACTGAGATACTAATACACTGTTGGTGGAGTTGTGAACTGACCCAATCATTCTGGAGAGCAATTTGGAACTATGCCCAAAGGACTAGAAAACTGTGCATACCCTTTGATCCAGCAATACCACTAGTAGATCTGTATCCCAAAGAGATCCCCCAAAAAAAGGTTTTGGGGAGGGGAGAAACCTCGTTGTATTAAAACTAATTGTAGCAGTTCTTTCTTCAGTGGCTAAAAATTGGAAATTGAACGTATTCCCCATCAATGGGGAATGGTTGAACAAGTTGTGGCATATGATTGTAATGGAATATTACTGTGCTATAAGACATGACAAGCAGGATGATTTCTTTAATGAAAAGATTTACATGAACTGATACAAAGTAAAGTGAGTAGAACTAGGTGAACATCGTAAATAGTAACAACAATATTGTACAGATAAAGAACTGTGAAGGACTTAGCTCTTCTCAGCAATACAAGGATCCAAGACAATTCCAAAGTACTCATGATGGAAAATGCTATCCACATGCAGAGAAAGAACTGATATAGTCTGAATACAGACTGACACATGTTATTCCACCTTTTCTTTCTGTTTCTTCCTTCCTTTCTCTTTCAAGTTTTCTTGCATTAAGTGATTAATATGGAAATGTTTTCCATGACAGTATATGTATAACCTATATTCATATTGCTTGCTATTTCATGGGGAGGTTTAAAATTGGAACTCAAAACTTAAAAAAATTGATGTTAAAAATTGTTGTTACATGTAATTGGGGAAAAAATTGTACTTAAAAAAGAAAAATTTATGGTCCTTGAGGAACGGACCTGTTTCCTTTCTTTGTATCCCTAGTATTTACTGCATGCCTAACAGACAGAAAATGTGCAATAAATGCTTGTTGATCAATTGGTTGATGAGTCCCAAAGAACAGTGAAAATACATTCTAAATTTCAAGATATACTAGTAAGGATTTGGAGCTGTCAAGAAGCATTTGTGGCCTCCCCTCACATGCCACCGGTTCTTCCATTAGTATCCTTTATTCCATAATGATTTTTCTTAAAGTTTGTTGCATGCAGATAGAAACACATACTTCAACATTTCAAGTGGTGGTGATTTTATTGCCACTGATATTCCCTTCATCACAGCTGATGATTTTTAATTGACTTTGCTAATAATATTCAATAGTTTCAGTGACTCAAACTGTACTACTCTATGGTCAACTCAAAGATAAATTTCTCCAAATAGGAAGACTGGTAGAACACAATATCTATTATGTCACTGAGCTCATACTCAAAGCCCTTCCTTCTTGGCTGAAATAGACACACCTAGTATTTTCCTAGCATATCTATCAAGAATTACGGGTTACCATGAGGGGTAAGGGTAGGAGTAGAAACATTTTAGCCAAATAAATGATATCAATTTCTTTTATCCCCTCCACATTTATATACCACATGTAAATGTCTAAGCAGCAGCTGGTGATGCAGTGAATTGCGTACCAGACCTAGAGTCAGAAAGACTCCTCTTCCTGAATTCAAATCTTGCCTCAGACACTTACTAGTTGTGTGACTCTGGGCAAGTCACTAAACCCTGTTTGTGTCAATTTTCTCATCTGTTAAATGAGTTGGAGAAGGAAATGGCAAATCACTCCAGTATCTTTGCCAAGAAAACCCCAAATGGGGTCACAAAGAGTCAGACATGACTGAAAAACAACTCAATGAAGTCACATAAACATACAGAATTGAAGTAAAATTGTTCTCCTGATTTATAAATTCACCTGTAATTCAATCCCCATTTTCACAAGAACAAATTCTGTGAAAATACACAAAATCATCTCTGAAGATATAGGAGTTAATGGCCAAAGACAGAGAACTATAGTGAACATGTTTTCATATGAGATTCCTTCTACTGATATATTTATAATTTGAGCATTGTCTCCTCTATTTAACATATCCACATGTTATTTCCATCACAAAGTATTACCACTCATTTGTCTGACAAGGGACAATTCAATAAAATCAAATGAAATCAAATGGTTCTAAAGGATTTCAGCATTTCTATAGATAGCAGGAAAGAAAGAGTTACAACTTTATGACCACAGAAGACTTATTTACAATTATTTTATCCATGGCAACATAAAAGCACTCAGTATGAAATCCACAAACTCACATAAAACAATTCTTGATGAAAATGAGCTTTAACAAAACCTTTTATTCTACAAGAATATTCTGTTGTTTTTTCAGAATAATTCCCAGATAAACAGCATGAAATAACGTATATTTTCTACAACAAAAATAACTGCCTGGATGCAAAAAGATGGCAAGCACTGATAAAAATGGAAGATGTGTTTCTGAAATAAAGAAAATGTTGGATGCTTCCCTGTTGGGTCTAATTTTGTACCTATATGTAGGCATTCCTTTTCCCAACATGCCATTATGAATTTGAAAATTCACATTGCTTTTGTAAGTTAAGGATTTAATGTTTGATTCACAAATACCAATGGCATGGCCAGAGGAAAAAAAAACATTTTTAATGGGTAAAAAATTCAGAAACTGAAAAAAAAAAAAAAAGGAAAAGAAATTAAAGTGGAAGGCAACCTAGACAACAAAAAAATGACTGTATAAATTGCCAAATAGCATATGTAGCAACTAAACAACTCCTAAAGAGATTCTGAATGTTCTGAATAACAGTATTTAGGAGTTGAATGGGGGGAAATTCATTGTGACAATAAAGAGTCGTGCAGTAAAATACTAGGAATAAATAGCTATCTGCAAGGTTTAAGAGTAAGATATAGAGTTGATTGAAATAGACAGGCCAATGTTAAAGATATCTGAATATTAACTACAAGTATATAATTGCCAGTGATTGCTAGTTCAAGAAGAAAATAATATTAATTAAAACAATATAACAACTGAGAAGCAAAATGATTTAAAAGAAATTTTCTGGAGCAGATGTTAAGTTTGGATCAAAGTACTAAAGATACTGAATTTGGGGGACAAGAGTAATTATTTTGTGGCCAATGGTGAATCATCTTATGTCCAAATACTCAGGCGGTTTTTCCCTTGAGACCTCTACTTATTAATCAATAGCTATACTCTTCAAGAGGAAAATCATGTGCATGAAACAGGGAGACAGCTTTGCATTATAATCTAGCCTAAAACTTGTCATATTTTTGGGGATGGAGTACTAGAATGAATTTTTTTAAAAGCCAATTTATCAGGATAGGTCTTTTAAAAAACAATATAACAATTTAAGGACATGATGAGAGAGAAAATTCAGCACTGGGTACCAACTTTCATAAAGAATATTGATCAACTGAGAATATTCAAAGAAAAATATCCAGAATGATAAAGGGATTTGAGATTAAGCTCTAAGAAAAGGTTTATATTGGAAAACAGAAGAATGAAAGGGAATAAAAGTGTTATCTTCAAGTACTGGAAGCATTGATGAATGGAAGAAAGGGACAAATTTCTTCATCTTGGTACCAGAAGTCAGAACAAGGAGCAATCAGTAGAAGGGGCAGAGAAACAGCCTTCAGCTGGATGTGGGGGGAGGGGGACATATTCTAAAAATTAAGACTGTACAAAAGATGACTGGGCTGCCTTTGCATGATGTAATGGTTTCCCACCCACTGTAAATCTTCAACGACTAATGCTCAATTAATGAACGTATTATAGAGAGTATTTTTGTTCATATATGTGCTGGACTAACTGGCCTAAAAGTTTCCTTTTAACTCTGAGATTCTATATAAGTATTTGCTATTACCGAAAACCCACATTAGTAAATGTCCAGAAATACAATTCCCATTTCTCCCAAGTGAAAAGGAATTAAGCAATTGGCACTGATATGGGTAAAGGGATAAGAAACATTCAATATTCTGATTTATATTTAGGAGACTCTTATTGTTATGCTGGGTAAAAGAGTAGGGCAAAGTTGGCTAAAGCTGTTACAAGTCTGTCACGTTATATAAAAAGAAAGTTATGCTACAGGACTCGAGGAGGGAGTAGAGCACCTAATATAAGCAAGGGCTATGCTACATGATAAATCATCAACAAAACTGTTCTTTTTAAAAAATATCCTACAGATATATTCACATATATTTATTCATGTGGATATGTTCAGTACAGGAGATGACAGACAGATTGATAACTAGATAAGTTTCTTTTTTACTAAAAGCTTTCATTATATAAAGGTAAAGGCTTCCTTGTTGATTTTAACAGAACTGTGACTTCATGGGTGTAGGTAGCTCACAGTGAGGAATTCTTTATAACAATGGAGATTCATACCAGTTAAATCATAAATAGTTCCCTGGCGGATTAAAAATTTAATCATTAAAATTGAAATAATTTTTATTCACTGATTTGAGTTTATTGGAGATACAGAACAAAAAAAAAAGACAGACAGAAAAAAGTTAATCATCAGGGATGCGCAGAAAAGTCGAACAGAGATTGAGATTAGAACCAAAGTCTTCCGTACTCTGAGGTTAGCTCTAAATACAACACACTGCCTCTCTGTTACTGATTTTTACCAGTGATAATAAAAAAAAAAGTATTATCCTTTAAAAAAAAAAAAACTGTATTCATGGGGACACATAGACAAATGTCACCAAATGGTATGAAGAAACAAAAACAAGAACTTCAAGCAACAAGATAATTCTCAGATCAGGATAATGTGGCATAATCAGCCAAGCAATCTATGTGATGATTCTACTATTAACACATTGAAAATTATCCAAAAATAGTTCAAAACAAAAGAGAGTGTGTTAATTCTGGAGACTGAAAGATCTAAGACTGTATTGCTGGATCAACCCTGTAGTCTTCAATCTCTATACCAAAAAAGTTATCTAAGGAACAGGTCTGACTATGCCATGTTCCACCTCAAGATGAAGAGTTTGTCATGTGTTGTTGGGTTTTGGTCTTTTTTTTTGGGGGGGGGGGGGAATTCTTTGGTGGAGTGGAACATTGAAAGCCATCATGACATAGGTCCATACTGCTTTTCAAGATTTATACAATACACTATTTAAGACACTCTGAAATTCAGGTCATTTGTCGGGTTGCCTATACCTCATCAACAATATTCGATTTCCTATCTTGATGCCTTTAAACAGGCCATTCCAAGCTCAGTTGCATTCTCTCCTCACTTCTGCCTATTTAAGGTCCCAAGTTTCTTTCAAAGAACAGCTCAAACACCATTTCTGACACGAAGCTTTGCCAAATGCCACCAACTAATAGTGCCTCCCCTTCTAAATTACCTTGAATTTACGTTGTACAAATTTTCTGTCTACTTAAAGTGTCTGTATATGTTGTTTTCGCTAACAGGATACAAACTCCAGGAGAGACAAGGACTGTTTCATCTTTGATTTTGTAGCTCCACAATCATCAGTGCCTGAATGATAGTTTGAGCTGAATAAAGTGCTTCCTGAATTGAACAGAACTGAACTTAGAAGGAGAACTGAAAATGGCAAGAATCTGGGCGTATATTATAAGAGTTTCAAAACAGTCACATATTTGATCCAATAACCTCATTATTGACAACATAACCTATGAATGTCATAAAAAAGAAAAGTTAATGAAATTGTTATGACGACTGTATATGTGAGTGCATAAAATTTAAAAATTAAAAAAACACAGAAACAATCAGAATTTCCAACAACTGGGGAATGGATGAAAAATCTATAATATGTAATTCTAATAAAATGTTGCAAAGTAATTTATAGTAGAAAAATATAAAAAATACAAATTTGGAAAGATATGCCACATAAGATAAAGCAGAATCAGATTAGTATATACTCTGACTAAAATAAGCTATTTCAGTGAAAAAATACACACACACACACACACACACACATACACACACACACACACACACACACACACACACACACACACACACACTCTATCATGGCCCCAGACTCTGAGGCATAACTGTGTTAAATGTCATCCCTTCCCATATGTTCTTCAGTACTAAAAGTGAATGAAGAGGGAGGGAAGAGGTGGTCAACCACTTTAGTCATTGCCATTGACTTTAAACCACACCAATGGTGTTTCTCCAGATTTTAGGGATAGAGTACGGAGTATTCTACTTCCATTTGTCTACTTAACATGGTAAGAGCATTTACAAAAGAATTTATATTTTAAAGGCATAATAAAAGCAAACATATAAACATTTCCCCCTTCAGCATGGGAGTATCTGAATGTCTTTCTTCATTTGCTGAGATTATTCATTGTATTCCATAATTATGAAGGAGAGAGAGAGGAAGGAGGGGAAAAGAGGGAGAGAGATCCTTTGCAAATGGAATTAAGTCCTGAGATAGAGAAACAAACAGAACAAAAGCAATAGAAAACTGAAGTATATGTAACTCAAAAATTGCTACAGATATCTATATGCTAAAGTTCATAAGAGTTGAATTAGTTTTGTTATATTTCAAAGTTAAGTGCATGATAATTAACAACCCAAAACGTCAGTAGATCTGTGATCTTATCAGTGTAGGTACTTCTTCCAAAGACGCTGACCTCAATCACCTATGGCTGACTTTCTTGTCCAAGTTCTCCCTTAAATCTCCCACAGGAAGTCCACTTAACATGCTTCCTCTCCTTTTCTTGATAATACACAGATAAAATGTAAGCACAGACTGTACATAAGTTATCCCTTATTCTCACTACATAACAATAACTCATTTAGTTTTTTTTAAGGCATGTCCTATGGATAACTACTGCTTGGAAACCTGAGTCCTACTTTAGCTGCAAAAAGAATTTCATATAAAGAGTCTGTTGCTCTGATAATGATGATCATGGTGATGGTGATGCTGATGATGATTAATGATGACAATGACGATGATGATGATACAGCAGGTCACTACTTTTCTTCAACGTCAATCAAATCCCATTTAGTAGACTGGGAAATAAGGATCCAAAAATCATCAGAGTCATATAAACCATTTACAAATCCAGTAAATTAGTCATTTGAAGACTTGCATTCTTGTAAGTATAAGATATTGCCAAGACACACATAAGTTACATTGATATGAAAAATGAAGTTAGATGCTTTGATGAAACTGACCATTCAAATCGGATAACTTGTGTGACATACATATCTCACAGAATCTAAGTGCAAGACATAACATAAGACTGGGAGATACCTTCAGTTAACCCTGTCCAATCTACTTTATCTGTATTGCCACATTGGAAGTCCAAATACTCATCTGAATACACAGAGAAACAGGATATTAGATAAGAGTGTAAAGTTCTTTAAAATAAAATGCATGGCTATAGGTATATTTTCTTCCAATTGTGGCACTCTGACAAAGAGATTGTTTCTCCAGGTTTTCTTCATTGAGTTCAGTGACTCAGAAATTCTCAACCCCCTGACCCTAGTTCTGTTCTCTGGAGCAATGCACAAAACAACAACAACAAACCACCAAACACCCAGAACAAAACAAAACAAAACAAAACAAAAAACCCTGATCCATCTTCCACATGAAAGACCTTCACATATGTCATGTTCACTTTCTTATCTTCTACTGACTAAATATCTTCAACCATTCATCCAGGTTACTTTCAAAGAGAAGCAGAATCATTCAAACGAAGTAAATACAATTTACTGCAGCAACTCATTTTTTCTCTTTTAGAAATGTCCCTCATCACATTTATCTAATAAAATATTTTAATGGACAAACTACAATAGTATTTTAATATAAAATAATATGTAGATGCCAAGGTATGCCCAACCAAATGGGAATATTGAAGGAGTCTTAAATAGGCATATATCTAAAAAATTTGACTAGTTTTTTTATCGGGTTTTGCATTAAAACATATCATCTTTACTGTACCTAATTGGTTTTTGATCTGCTGTAAGATTAACACTTGATTCAGCCTATTGACAATGACTTATAAGAATGAACAATTCTCCCTTTTAATGCACCATTTTATTGAAAACTTTCATTTCCTAGAAAGCTCCAGCTTCTTTCTCATGTTGTTAATATATAGTTTGACATCAAGGTCTTTAAAGAGGGAAAAAAAAAATGACCTGCTAATCTTGGTTCCTTTTATTCAGGAATAGTGTAGGTAATGACATAAGTCATTAAAATAATTTTTTGTAATCAGTTATGAGTTATTCATGTTAACATAAAAAAGTATAGCACAAATAACTTATGTACAAAGATAACAAAAAAGAAAAATGCAAACTAATTTTATCCAAGAGTATTCAGTCACTATTTCTGTTTTCTTAGAAGAATGAGTTTTTTTTTATTATTAGTGAAATCACTGTAAACAGAATTCACTCAACTATTAGAATCACTTTGAATGCACATTTTTATATATTAAGATCTATATAAGTGCGCTTTTTAAAGTGCATTAATTTAAAGTGCATTAAAGTACATAAATAAGTATATTTTTTTAAAGAAATCTCATATCTCTAAAAATAAAATATCCAAGAATAAAGTGTAATTTTTTTTGACGGGGGGTAGGCAGAGACAAGGTGGCAGAGTAAAGGCAGTAACCAACTAAACTCTTGCAACATTCCCCTCCAAACAACTTAAAAGTAATTCTTCAAATCAAATTTTGGAGCAGCATAGAGAACAAAAGGACAGAATGAGCCATCTTTTTGGCCTAAGACAACTGATGAGGTCAGCAGGAGATGACTGCAATATCAGTGTGGGGTTGCCCTAGAGCACATAAGTCTGTAAAATCAGCAATGGGCATTATAGGTGACTGTGTGTGGTAGTGCCAGCAGCAGCTTCTGGAGCTCTCAGCCCAGAGACAGTTACTGGTGGGCAGGGTAAGGGCACATCCAGAAAATGATTATAGGAGACCCTTTGCTGGCACTGGGTGTAGCTAGTGTTGACTGGCAACTCTGCTGCTCGTAAGCAGTTCTGGGTTGCAATTCCAGGGTGGAGAAGAGTGTTTGTTGTGGTTGTTCACAAAGGAGCAGGAACCGAGGTCACATGTCCAAGACAGAGAGAAGCACTAGTATTTATGGCTGCACAAGAGCAGGGGACCTGGTCACAATTCCATGGTTGATAAGAACTTGGAACAATGCCTGCCCATCCCCAGGTGAGGAAACCAATTGTAATTTGAAGTTCACAGTAAAAAAATAGGTAGGGACAATGAGAGAAGGAGAAGGAGGAGAAGAAAAACAACAATGAGAACAACTCTTTGTGGTGGCAAAGAATTGGACACTGAGAGGGAGCCCATCCGTTGGGGAATGGCTGAACAAACTGTGGTATGTGAATGTAATGAAGTACTATTGTGCTATAAGAAATGAGGAGCAGGCAAACCAGAAAAACCTGGAAAGACTTGAATGAATTGATGCTGAGTGAAGTGAGCAGACCCAGGAGAACGGGGTACACAGAACAGCCACACTGTGCAATGACTGGTTTGATAGACTCATCTCTTCTTCTCATGCAAGGATTCAAGACAGCTCCAAAGGACTCCTGATGGAAAACGCTGTCCACATCCAGAAAAAGAACTACGGATTCTGAAGACAGACTGAAGCATATCATTTGTTCTCTCTCTCTCTCTGTCTGTTTCTTCTTTCTTGTGGTTTCTCCCACTTGTTCTAATTCTTCTTTACAATATGATTAATGTGAAAATAAGTTCAATATGAGTGTATATGTAGAGCTTATATCAAATTACATGTCATTTTGTGCTATGGGGAGGGGAGAGATGGGGAGAAAATGAGGAACTCAAATTCTTATGGAAGTGAAAGTTGAAAACTAAAAATAAATATTTTTTTAAAGAAGAACAAGAAGAAGAACAAGGAAGAAAACAAGACAAAGAACAAGAAGAAAAACAACAACTTGACCATAAAAAGTTACTATGGTGGCATGGGAGATAAAGATATAAACTCAAAAGACAGCAATGTGAAAACAGATACAGCTGAAGATTCAAAGAAAAGTGCTGACTGGACACAAACCAAACAATAATTTCTGAAACAGTTAAAGAAAGAGAAAAGAGTTATAGAAGAAAAATTGGGAAAATAAATGAGTGATGCAACAAAATTATGGAAAGAATATTAATAGCTGGTAAAAGAGGTACAAAAATACTTAAGGAAATAACACCTTAAAAACATAATCATTCAAATGATAAAAGAGAAGCAAAAGTTCACCGAAGAAAAAATGATCTTAAAAAGTAAAACAGGCCAAAAAGGAAAAAGAGGTACAAAAGTTCAGCCAAGAAAATAATTCCTTAAACATTAGAATTGACCAAGTGGAAACTAATGACTCTATGAGACATCAAGAAACAATAAAGACGAAGTCAAAATATTTTTTTAAATAGGAGAAAAATGTGAATTATCTAATTAGAAAAACAACTAACCTGGAAAACAGACAAAGGAGAGACAATTTAAGAACTGTTCCACTACCTGAAAGCCAAGCTCCAAAATAATGAAAAATCCTGGATATCATATTTAAAGAAATTATCAAGGAAAACTATCTTGATATCCTAATGTCAGACAGTAAAATATAAATCAAAAGAACCCACCAAGGATCTTTTGAAAGAGATCTCAAAACAAAAACTCCCAGGAATATTATTGCCAAATTCCAGAGCTCCCAGGTAAAACAGAAACAACTGCAAGTAGTCAGAAAGAAAAAAATTCAATTATTATTGATTTACAGTCAGAGTCATGCAATATTTAGCAGTTTCCATTTTAAAGCAGCATAGGTCTTGGGATTTGATATTCTAGAATGCAAAGGAACCAGGATTACAACCAAAAATAACCTATCTAACAAAACTGAATATAATCCTTAAGGGGATAAAATGGGTATTTAATCAAATAGAGGACTTCTAGGCATTCCTGACAAAAAGACAATAGTTGAATAGGAAATCTGATATTCAAACACAAGACTCATGAGAAGCATAAAAATGTAAACATGAAAGATTAATCATAAGGGACCCAATAAAGTTAAACTATTTACATTCCTGTATGGGAAAATGTTATCAGATCAATTAGAAGGAATCTACATAGAGCATGAGTCAATTATGTTGGGATGATCTCAAAAAAAGTAAAGGGGTAAGAAAGAAAGATGCACTAGGAGAAGGGGAAGGGGAGAGGTAGAACAGGGAAATTATCCTAATACAAAAGAGGCATATAATGAGGATGAAATTTTATAATGGATAAGAAAAGGGGGCTGTGCTGGGTAATCACTGAATTTAACCATCATCAAAATTTGTTCAGAGAGAAATGCACATGCATACACATATACACACACAGGAAGGTAAATTAAGGGAGGTAGTGGTCAGAAGTAAAAGACTTTTGAGGAGGAACAGGATAAGGAGAAAGAGAGGATACACAGAAGAAAATAAGACAGGAAAACATACAGAAACCACAACCATGAATGTGAATGGGATGAATTCACCTACAAAACAAAAAGTGGATAGCAGAATACATTAGAAATCTGATTCCAAAAATATGATGCTTATAAGAGACCCATTTGAAAGAGAAGGGCACACACAGAATTAAAATAAAGGGTTGTAGCAGAATCTATAATGTTTTGTTGGAAGTAAAAAAAAAAAAAAAAAAGAAAAAAGGCAAGAGTAGCAACCATGATCTCAGACAAAGCAAAAGCAAAAGCAGACCTAATTAAAACATATAATCAGGGAAACCACATTTTGCTAAGAGGTATCATAGACAATGAAGCAATATTTTTTTTAAAAATTGGACAAAGTTTCTCTGATAAAGGTCTCATTTCTCATATATGAGGAAAAATAACTCAAATTCACACACAGAAAAATAAAAGTCATTATCCAGTTGACAAATGGTCAAAGGATGTGAACAGGAAGTTTTCAGAAGAAGAAATAAAAGCTATCTATATTGATTTAAAAAATGCTCTAAATCACTATTGATTAGAGAAATGCAAACTAAATCAACTTTTCAGTACCACCTAACATCTATCAGAAATGACAAATGCTGAAGAAGATGAGAAAAAATAGGTACACGGATAAACTACTGGTGGAGTTGTGAACTGGTGCAGTCATTTTGGAGAACAATTTTGCAACTATTCCCCAAAAGCTATAAAACTGTACAGACTCTGACCCAGAAATACCACTATTGGATCTATACCACAAAAAAAAGTAAAGGGAAAAGGATTTATATGCATAAGGACGTTTGTAGCAGCTCTTTTTATGGTGGAAATTGATGGAATGGTCATTGATTTAGGAACAGTTGAACAAGTTGTGGCATATGATTGTGATAGAATACTACTGTATTGTAAGAGGTAAAAAAAAAAAGTGGGGAGGAATAAGAAGGGGAGGGGAGAAGAGGGGAAGAAGGAGAAAGGCTAGAGGTATGTGAACTAATGCAAAGTGAAGTGAGAAGAACCAGACTATTGTGCATAATAATAGCAGTGTTGTAATGGTGACCAACAGTGAAAGACTTAGCTACTCTAATAAGCAAGAATCCAAGACAGTTACAAGGATTTCTTAAAGAAGTGCTATCCACTTCCAGAGAGACAACTGATGAAATCTCAAGTGCAAATTAAAGTAGATTTTTCTTGCTTTCTTCTTTTTTTTGCAATATGGCTAATATGAAAATACATTTTGCATGATTTCACATCCATAACTGATAGCATTTTGTTTGTGAAAGGGAAGGAGAGAATTTTGAACTCAACATTGGCAAATATATAACAAATACTATTTTTTTAATTCAGAGTTTGATGATTCCCCACTTCTTTGGAGTTATGACACACTACCATTACTTTATGGCAGAGTCAACCAATTCTGGACTTGGAGGCATCAGGAAGTTCAATCCTACTTCAGGCACATGCCAGTTCCATACTCAGGGAAGTTACTTAACCTCTCATCCTCAGTCCCTTTATCTGAAAAAATGAGAATTACTTTGTAGCACTTGCAAGAGTTGTTATGGGAATCAAATGAGATAATGTTGGGGCAGCTAGGTGATGCCACAGTACACAGACAGCAGGGTCTGGAGTCAGGAAGACTCACCTTCCTGAGTTCAAATCTGGCAGTGGACACTTACTAGCTTATGTGACCTTGGGTAAGTCACTTGACCCTGTTTGCCTCAGGTTCCTCATCTTCAAAATGAACTGGAGAAGGAAAGGGCAAATCACTATAGTATCTTTACCAACATAAGCCCAAATGAAGTCACACACAGTATGTATGACATGACTGAAGAATGGCTGACCAACAACATGTAGAGACAAAGTGATTTGCAAATATTAATGCGCTATAACGTTAATTCTAATTACTACTTCGCCTTCTAAAAATGCTATTTAAATTTCTACATCAATATCATACATTTATTTCAGGGAAACAAAATCAAATTTTGTTTCTAAAATTCCTATCACATACCTTAAGGCAATGGAGAAGCATCTGAAGTCCTAACTGGTTTCAACTCTTTGGAAAAAGTTGCCCCTGTTTGTCCCTTCCTCGTATCCCGATCTCCACCCTCACTTTCCTGTCTTATTTTTGTGTATGGTCTTCCCACATTAGATTATAAACTCCTTGAGGGAAGAGACGATCTTTCTTTTTCTTATTTATATCCCTAGCTCTGAGCACAGGGTTTGGTACAAAGTAGGTACTGCATAAATGTTTACTCAATTGAATTTAATTGAACTGAAGAGAAGAATAGCCTTGGCTGGGAGTCAGATAACCTGACCTTGGGCAAGATGCTTCATATCTCTGAGACAGTTTTTTTTTTTTTCATTTAGGATCACTATGATGATCAAATGAGATCATTTGCATAAAGTACTCTGAAAATCTTAAAGCAATATATAAATATCAATTAATAATAATAATTAATTATCTCATTTTCTTATCTTTTTATCAGTTCAAACAGAAATTATCCTGGGCTAAGATACCATTTTATCATCCTTTTATATTTAATGTTTTGTAGACAACTGAACAACTGAATAAAATCATCACTTTCTGCATTTTCAATATAAAACTACTGAGATGAAGACTCATCTTTTGTACATTCACTAAAAGCATCACTGAGATAATGTCAATGACAGACAACCTGATAGAGATAAAATGCACCTCATCTTGTTCTCAACTGGTTTTGATTTCTCCTGTTATACCTCTGTATTTGTAAAGCTTTTCAGTCCATGTGATTCAGAGATTATGAATATTTGGTAAAGCAATTATCTAAAAAAATTTTTTTTAATTGTTCTTAATTTTTTATGGTAGGGCTGAGCAATTGTGGGCAAAAGTTTTGTATGTAGTAATAGGCCAGTTCTAGTACAATTCATTTATTTTAAATTCTTGAGGACAGTCTGGAAATTGTATGGAGAGTTCATTATTAGTTTATCAAGCACAGCAAAGTTTTGGCATATAATTTTGACTACTGGAACACGTCTTTTTAGGTATTTGGTAAGTGTTAAATTGTTGTAACATGTAGTGATATGTTATACAGTTTGTTCTGTTTCCTTACATATTCTGTGTCAATCAACAAGTCAAGACTTTTTTTAAGGATAACCCTTTCCTAACTTTAGGTAGAGATCCTCTGATCCTGAATCATTATCATAAACCCCTCCATTTCTGTAAACCACAAAAGCCACACGATGACAATTCTGACTTCTACTGCCATTACCACTGCTAATTCTTCCTTGATCTGCCAGTGTCTGTTGGAGTGACTTTGGTGAAGTCACTTACTTTCTCTGGGCTTCAATTTTCTTATCTATAAAATAGTTTAACTGACTGACCTTGTATATCCTTGTCAATTCTATGACTTAGTCATCTATGATAAACAACGTGTGTCATCTTTTGATGTCATGAAAAGTTGGGATGGAAATCATTGATCTGTTTAGGTAGGCTATCACAAATCTTTGTAGTGCCTGCCCTGTCATTCATTTCTCACTCTGATTCTCTTCAGTGCACAGATTTGGTTTGCAATATATTTTGGTGGCATAAAAGGAACGTACAATATTAAGTGAGAAGTTATACGGAAGAAACATTTCATTGGATTTATTAGATCTAGCACGTCAGCCTTACTTCACAAAAATGCTGCAATGGAAAGAGACTTAACAGGCTGAGTCTATTTTTACCTTAATATTTCTTAACAGTGGATGTAATAAAATCTTGTAAAAAGTTCCAGAAGTTCAACACTAGCATTTTGTAGTGATGTATCATCCCTTCTCTAGGTTCCTAAAGGCTAATTCACCCCTTAGAAGGAAAGAATTATGACTTTATGAGCCCACAGTTTTAACAACAATACTCTTTCAGTAGAGCCTTATGGTTGTGAATCATGGTATGCCTAAAAAGAACAATTTCAGTGGATCCAAGTATCAACAGAGACATGTTTGTTGGGATTAACCGGATTGAAATATATAGCTAAGGACAGCTTATTCATAAGACAGCATCAAATAAATCTATACAGGAAGAATGCTGGGCTGGTAATGTAGTAAGACAGACAACTCAGAGTCAACCTGAATGCTTAACAAACACTCATTAAATATTAAAAAACCTAATTGAGGGTCCCTTGTTCTTTGTGTGGATCCTCTGAAAGAAGTGTAGGGATACACAGAAAAGAATCATTTAGAGTGAAAAGGGCAGGAACAATGTTGATTACAAAGATAAAACTTATTTCATCCTTAGACAACTTAAAAGTCCCTCTCGCATTTCATTCTTGAAGTGCTTTCAATGTGGTAGAACCTTCTTAGGATTCGACTCTGCTGGTATGGCTTTAGAGAATCCAATGTTACCTTCATGTTACAAGGAGAAATCAGAGGAAAACATAGCATTACTATTATTAGTATATTATAAGTTTACATAATATATAATATAAGTTATATAACATATACATTATATATATAATATAATAATATAAGTTAATAAAAATCAGAGAACTTTAAGGAAGCCAGAGAAATTATCTAAACTTCCTCATTCAACATATAAAGAAATTGAGTCACAGAGAGTTGAAATGACTTGGTGAACATCACAAAAACAGCTGAAGAGCTAAGAATACACAGACTAGATCCCTTGACTTCAGCTGTTATACCCAGCCGTCTCTCTTGTATTCAGAAAACAAAATTTTAAAATTGCAAGCACACCATCTATAAGACCATGTCTTCTAGGCAAACACATGAAAATAAAAGTGTAACCAAAGTAGAACTAGTGAAATTTCCTTCTACTCTAAAATTTAAATGAACATTCCCACAAATTTATTCATATTCTCCATATATTCAAAAATAATAAAAATATTTTTTTAAATTATGAGTAGAGGGTACTTCAATGTGTTATTTAACCTATTATATGCTTGTTTTGAGAAGAAACAGGAATTAGATAATTAACTTAAGATGATTATATAACTGACACAGTATGTTTATTTTTCAACAAAAACAGACTGACCTAGCATGAAATCCAAACGGAATTAAAAGTTGTCAGCTAGGTAAAATATGCAGTGTTCTGTATAGTGAAACAGGAAGGTGCTAAAAAGTTTGACATAAGGGAATAAAATGTACAGAACACTTTCATATCATCAAAATGCTAAGAAAAATTCTCAACAAGAGACTTGAAAATGATGCTAAATGGTATAAACCACCACTTGCAACTACATGCCAACTCAGGAAGTTAACAAATATGTGTCTCCAGATATCTATACCTATGCAACTTGTAACAAAACAATAAAAGAGCCAACATTTGACAGAATAGCTATCATCAAAGCCTGGCAAAACCTGCATAATGATCTACTCTGGGAGACGTCCAAACTGAAGGTACAGAAAATGACAAGGGAAGCAGTACAGCCTGGATGCAAAGAGTGATAAAGTACAAATAGAAGGGATAAGGGCTAAATGCTTGGGAGTAGAAAATGAGGAAGAGGAAATGTAGGAAATGAGAGCATGGTACAGGGAATGAACAACAGCCAAGTTTCTGAATGGTGGTGCAGGTAGCCTACATGAGAAATGGGTGTTATCTATGAGGAATTACTCAGATTTGAAGCTAGTATTCATATTTCAAAAATAATGAGTATAAAATAGAGGTATGACAAAAAAACAACTCCAAAGGCTATTTTTGTGCATTACCTCTACATAGAATAGAGTTTGGAGACAAATATTTCTATCCCATCTTCATAATAACCAGCTCCTTTACAATAGAGAATGACCATGTAATCAATCTAATTTGGCAGCTAAGATAGACCACAAAATATATATATCAAAATATTTATTAAAATACATAAAAAAAACTGGGGGTGAGAAGGGAAGTATATTTGTTTTCTGGTGGTATGGGTAGTAGAGATGAATAGGAAACCTTTGTCTTGATCAACTATACTTAAAAATAGCAAAATCATTTACTGCTGTACATCTTCCTTCAACCAGTGCAGGTGGAAATATTTCTCCATGCCCTCTAACTCTTGCCTATCACTTTCCCAAGATTTCCTGTAGAATATCTACCTAACATAATGTGCTATTTCCTTTTAATTTAATGAAAACTCTTTTAAGTTGGCTAAATTTCTTTCACACTGATGCAAATTCAGCACTCTTCATACTTTATCTCTACTTCTTTTGGCTATTTGCAATCACTGCTATCTCCCCACACAACTGCCTTGGTATAAATCCTCACCACCTCAGTCAGGTGCCTTCCGCCACTCTCTCCTCCTTCATTTTTATCACACATGATGAAGTGGCCTTATCCCCTCTCCTTGTTCAAGTGGTTCCCTTTGATCCTGTGTCCTCCAAAAGATGGCTCCCCTTGTCATCCCTATTCGTTCCCTTATTTTCAATCTCTCCTTCTCTACTGGCTCACTCCTTACTGCCTACAAAGATGTCCATGTCTCCCCCCACCCTGAAAAGACCCTCACTTTGTCTTTCCATCCCTGTTAACTATCCTCTTCTTCTGTCCTTTGTAGCTAAACTTAAAAAACCTGTCTACAACAGATACTGCCTCTCCTTTCATTCTCTTCTTAACCCTGTACCATCTGTCTTCTGACCTTATCATTCCATGGAAACTATTCTCTCCAAAATTTCTAATGATCTCTTAGTTGACAAATGCAACAGCTTTTTCTCAGTCCTCATTCTCCTTGACTTCTCTGCAGCCTTTGACACTGTTAATCACCCTCTGCTCCTTCATACTCTCGTCCCTCTAGGCTTTTGGGACACCACTCTCTCCAGGTTTTCCTTCTACTTATCTAACCATTCCTTCTCTGTCTCATTTGCTAGATCCTCCTTCAGATCACACCCTCTAACTCAGTGGTTCTCAACCTTCCTAATGCTGCGATCCTTTAATACTCGTATGTGGGCATATCTGCATGTGAGTGGTGTCTCGGTTCCTAAGACCATCGGAAGTATGTGTTTTCCAATGGTCTTAGGTGACCCCTGTGACCATTGTGAAAGGGTCATTTGACTCCCAAAGGGGTCACAACCCACAGGTTGAGAACCGATGCTCTAACTGCACCTGCCCCTCAGTCTCTCAAGTATCCTGGACCCTCTTCTCTTCTCCCTCTATATTATCTCACGTGGTGATCACATCAGTCCCCATGAATTTAGTTTCTATCTCTATCCTGATGATTCTCAAACCTATTAATAAATGATTGCTGTTTGGATATTAGAGAACAGTCAGATGTTGTCTTTGTGTTTGTAAGTTATTCTATTCACTTTCTACTTTTGAGGATAAAGAAGAAGGAAAGAGCACGAATGAAAGGGCCATCTTTGTATGACAATATTCAGCTATTTAGAGGTACACTGTTTAAGTAATTTATCCTGGCAAGCCCAAGAAAACGGGGTGCTTCATAAAGGAAAAAAGAAAAAAAGGATGCCCCATTGAGACCAAATCAATTTTGTGCTAAGGTTATGGGGTCTAAAGCTGACATCAGTAATGAGGGGGCACAATAGAGGACAGGTTTAAGGGTGTGGGGGTAAGGGGTACACTTATACTCCAATTATAAACAAATTGTTTTAGCACTTCTGGAATACTACATTCAGTTTATCCCATTCAAAGAAGAGGCATTCCTAGACAAATACTGAGGAAAATTACCAGGATAAGGAAAAAAAAAACTTAAAACCATGCCATTTAAGAATGAGTTGAAAGAATTAAAGATGTTTGGACTGAATAATAAAAGATATGGGAGAAGGGCATGCTAGGTATCACTACCTATTTGGAGGGTGGTCACAGGGAGGAAAGAAACAGCTAGATAGTTCAGTGGACAGAGTACTGGGCCTACATTCAGGAGGGTCAAAGTTCAAATCTGGCATCCAGCCTGAGATACTTTCTTGTTCGGTGACGCTGGGCAAATCACTGAACTTCTTAGTGGATAAAGCACCAAGTCTCGAGTCAGGAAGATCTGACCTAAAATCTAGCCTCAGACATTCACTAGCTATGTGAGCCTGGACAAGTCACTTAACCCTGTTTGTCTGAGTTCCTCATCTGTAAAATGAGCTGGAAAAGAAAACAGCAAACCACTCCAGTATCTTTGCCAAGAAAACCCCAAATGGACTTATGATGAGTCAGACACGACTAAAACAACTGAACAATAACATCAAATTGCCAGATATATTATGTTTTTATAATGGCTGGTAGGAAGAATCTGCCACAAATTCTGAAGAAAATCAAACAGTAAAGTAGTAAGAAGAAAGAAAAATGGTGTATAATAAATCTGGACATTTATTTGTTAGACTCTTCAAACCTAATGATACATAGTATTTATGTTAGTCTTTTCTCAAAGTACATCAGGCTGATAACATTAAAATAATTGGAAGACAGTTGTACAACATACAACTTTGGACATAACACAATGCAGTCAGCCCTTGGAGATAATTTGCATTACTCTGGCAGCTACCAAATTATCAATCAGTCGACACTTCTAATATTTCTCCAGTCCAAAAAAAGTAATCATTTATCCCTGCCTTGTTTCCTAACTTCGATCCAGTCTTCTTTCTGTAATTGGCTGTATATGTACACATTTACTCCCCTAAAGAATTTTAATTGTTTATACGCCATAGACTAGCATATGATTAATGAAAATAAACTTGTTTTCTCTTGGAAGATATTTCACTGGAAATCTAGATAAATGACATAGTAGGAAGGATACTGGACTTGGCAGTAAACATGGCCAGGAGCTAACCCTAAAGCATTATTCAAATGTCAACAACAATATTGTAAATTACTGAAAGTTAGGGATTCTGCCCTTGATTTTGGTTTCCCTACCGTAGTATCCTATATACAGTGAGTGTCAGACAAGCATCTATGGAATTCGAATACTACTTGTGTTTTCTGCCTCATCATGGGGCTGTGAACAAAATGTTTTAGAAAATATAAAACATCATGTAAATAGAAGATTATTAATAATGACCATCATTTAATTTTATAATGATTTTAAAAATTATTTTGGAAGGCATACGAACCTACATATGTGTATGTATGTATGTATGCATATACACGCATAAATACATGTATTTGGGGGAATTGCATCCATACTATATAGACAGAAACAGAGGAGAAAATGAAACAGGATGGCCGTATATATGACATGATACATCAAATCTTTAAACATTCCATTTGTTTTTAGAGAATGGATATTACTGGGGTTTTGTGCTTTATGTGCTCTGGTAAAACGGGAGTTTCTTAACAAGAAAATGTTATGAGAATCTGATTCACATTCAAATTTCTATACCACTGAAAATGGAAGTTGCAAGCAGTCTTTTTGGGAACAAGTGCAATCCGTGCGTGCAGTTTCCCAGGCAAAGGCCATATGTGCATTCATGATTCAATGGATTCTTTTCCATATGTGAGAGTGGCTGCCTCTTATATTACTCACCCAGGGTTTGTGTAAACAACCAGTTATAGCTCAAGATAGCGAGCAGGATGGAAACAGGGACATGCTGAGTGATTTAGAAAATAAATTATCTGACTATATTAAGCAAAAAAAAAAAAAATCAAGCTACAGAGATACGTGCCACTAAACCTGACAAATAATTTCATAGGAATAAAATAATGATGAATAGAGGCAGTCTGCAGAATCTAGGAGTGTCCAACAAAGTCTGCTGGCCCATGACACTCCTGAGTATAGCCTAAACCAGATTAAAATGTGATTGGGAAATGTTTAACAAAACAAAATAAAAATACCATAAAATATAGATTATATACATATATATATGCATATTACATTTTAAAATTAAGTCAAAATATGTGATCTTTCTGTACATTCTAGTGGCCCCCATTTTTATTTGAGTTGGACACTGTTGGTATGGTGGATAGCAATCCATCTTTGGAGGCAGGATCACTTGAGTTTAGGTACCGCCTCCAATACACACTGTCTGTGTGATCCTGAGGCCATACCTTAACCTCTCCATGAGCCAGGCCATCCTGTCAGCTTTGCAGAGAGGGAGCCAGCCTCCACTGGAAGGAGTTTTTTCATCAATGTGCCGTGAGGTTTAGGTGTATGACTAGACCATCTAAGACAGTATCATCCGTGTGGAAAACACAAGAGGACCTGTTCTCTTGGAGACTGTAGGATTGAGAAGCATTTGGACATTGAGCACTGGCTTGTAATGAGGTGGAGAGAAGTCTTTCTCCATTGCCCTCATGACCAGAAGCAAAGGCATCTAAAATAAGTTGACTAAGCGATATTGGGTGAATTTTCTTGTGTTCTATTAGAGAATAAAAGATTCTTTCACTCATGCTATTTAGTCAGAGATGAAAGCCCAGAAGCTGTCTCCTTCACCCTCCCCAAATTATATCAGAGGACACATAGGCCCTGGGTCTTTGACTTTTTTCTCCATGTTTTAGGAACAGAAACTAGCATGTCCAAATCCAGCCTGCAAGTATATAGCACAGGGATCTGGGGGGACAAGAATCCAAGTAGAATGCTGCAGACAACCCAGATAGATTTGGACTTTAATTGTATAGGATTAATACTTTTTGGGGAACTGAGCTAAACTGGTGATCCTCCCTCTTCCCAGAGACTAAAGTGGAGGAATATTACTCCCTCAAGGACTAAGGGCAAATATTTGTGCCTCTGTAAGTGAATAAGCATTTATTAAGGACCTACTTATATGCCAAGTACTATATTAAGCACTGGGGAACACAAAAAGAGGCAAAAAACATTCCCTGACTTCAACGACCACATAATCTAATGTGGAAAACAAGCAAACAGGTGTGTGCAAACAAGCTGCATACAGGATAATTAGGGACCAACTTACAGAGGAAAGGCACTGGAACTAAAAAGGGGCTGGAAAAGGCTTCTTGTGCAAGGTGGGATTTTAGCTGAAACTTGAAGGAGACCAGGAGGCAGAGATGAGGAAGGAGAGCCCTCCAGGCACAGGGAACAGGCAGAGAATATGCCCAGAGTCAAGAGATGAGGTTTTCTTCATAGAATAGTCAAGAGCCCATTGTCACTGGACTGAAGAGGACATGACAAAGAGCAAAGAGTAAGAAAACTGCAAAGGTAGTGGGGAGATGAGGGGGCTAGGGCTGCGATCCTTGAGGTAACAGGGAACCACTGTAGCTTCTTAAGTAGAAGCTGAAGAAGGTGATCAAGGCTGAAGAGAGGTCAGGGACAATGAGGATTGAGAAATTGGGAAATCACTGATAACTCTGTAGAGTCACTTTGTCGGAAACACAAGATTGGAAGCTAGATTTGCATTTCTTCTTGCATAACTTCGAAATAAATATCCCTTTGAAAGGCTTATCTGATGTTTAAGTGGTCAAAGGAAGGAAAGTATGAGTGCCTGGGTACCTGAAAAGAGGGAATACAAGTGAGGACAGATATGCATGGAAAAGTTGGTTTAAGTTAAAGAAAATTCTGAAAATGGAAAAAAAAAAACCATCAGGAGAGCATGGAATGAGAGAGACAAAGAATCAGAAAGGTAAAGGCATACAGAATGCAAGAGATAATTTTGATCAAGTATTAATATAGACCTTTTAAAGCATTAATATAGATCCTATGTTAGTCCTATTTGTAACTGGTCAGATTTGTGTTGGGAGAAGGAGGGGCAGAGAAAAGAGAAATAGAAGTCAACAGTCAAATCAAAATAATAGGAAATAAAAGTACGATGAAATGAACTGAATTGGAAGGAAATAGGCTATTTTAATGAAGAATGAGAGGGCCTGGGGAGATGCAAACACAAATACAAGATGCTGCTTTCATACTTGTTTTAATAATTAATAAGTACTATTACTTTAGCTTCTTGAGCATCAACATCAAAATAAAATCAATAGAATAAATATTATTGGCCTAACCTCAACTGAATTAAGTAAATATTATGGGCAAATTGAAATTCTAAGCTAAAGTATATCTCAAAGAGACCATGCAGTGGTTGAAAACGAAGTATAATGAAACACAGAGTAGTTCTATTGTCCACACTGTTGATAACAACTTTTTCAGCTCATGAAAGTTATCTGTGTATTGTCTAAAATCATATTCTATAGTTTGAGGCAATAATTTAGTGACCTCTTTAAATTCTTGTTTCTAATTTTTTTCAGTTGTATCCAACTCTTTATAACCCATCTGGGCTTTTCTTGGCAAAGCTAATGGAATATTTTCCATTTCCTTCTCCAGTTCATTTTATAAATAACGAAACTGAGGCAAATGGGGTTAAATGACTTGCCCAGGATCACATACTAAGTGTCTGAGGTCAGATTTGCACTCAGGGAGATAAGTCTTCCTTACTTTAGGCCTGGAATTCTATCCACTGTGCCAGCTTGCAAACCTGACAAACTCTTTAAGTATGATACAGTAATTTAGTCAAAATCATTTTAGCCACTAATATTTTTAAAAATCACTTCAAAACATAGAACATTATAAATATCTGACAATTTCTTATCTTCTGCTCGAGTGTTTTTCTTCCTGCCTTTCAAAAGCAATGGAAAATATAATTTAAGACCTCAATATAAAAAGTGAGAACTGGGCAATCACTGATCACAAATATATAGTGCATTTATATAAGCATGTGTACATATATACATATCTAAGTGTGTTTATATGTATAGGAATCACTAGAGAACTGCTTCTAAAGAAAGGCATTCTGTGCTCATGAGGTTGGGGAAATATCCTTTTTCCATTGGCTGCACAGTCAGAACCACCAGATTGGGAGAATGTCTATTTCTGTCTCTATCTTTCCAATGGTGTCCAAGTTGTAAATGACTCATTCATTCACTGAGGACCATCATTGAATAATTGAGGTCACTGTAATGCCAAGCAAAGGCAACTTCCAAGGTTCAGATTACCAGCATAGCAAACCCCATTTATTCAGCAAACATTCACAGAACAGAGAAAGTCAAAATACAGTGTAACTTGTTCATTTAGCAAATAAGTTCTCAATTCAATTGCAAAGTATCAAGGTCCAAGGTATCCCATCCCTGGATCAGTAGTCAAAGTAGCCCACTCCATGGCAATACATTCATTTAGTCTCTTCTCAAAGGGAGAATAGTTTCCAATCATAAACAAAGTACATTCATTTAGTCAATCACAGAGCGCAAAAAGGCCAAAGGTTTCCCACCCCTGGACACTACTGAATTACAATACCATCCATTAACACCTCCCACTTTCTCAAAGGGGGCAGGAGAACACAAAAGGCCATCAGCCCTTAAGTTACAACAAGGTTAAGATACCATTTTGGCATTGAAAACCCAAGGAAAGCGCCTTCTTTTATCTTCACTCGAGGCATGCCCTCAGCATTCTCAGTTCCTGGGGGGACAAGGCTCAACAAAGCCACAGCTAGTGTCCTCATCAAGTCACTCTCTGCCTGTAGAACAGTCCCAGAACCCCTGAAAACATCAGCAAGGCCCTCTTCCAGGATTTCTGTAAACATACCACAAGAAAATCCTCCTTCAGGGCTTCTGAACCAAGAGCCAGGTTCCAGGAACTCTACAACAGCAGCACTGTCCTTCACCAGCAGGTAAATTTGGCAAAACAACATCAAAACAAACAAAATACTGGCATCACAGCCATGCCTCCTCAGTTCTCGGCAGCTCCGGGTGGCAGTTCTCAAAAGTCCTGGGCAGCTCCAACGGGCCCTCAGCAGTCTTTCTCTCAGCAACTCAGGCTCCACAATACTGGATACTGCTCTGCAAAAGTCCTTCTGGCCTTCTCTCCCCTTGGGCCTCTCTCCCAATTCACAGCTCCTCCCAGTTCAGCCCTGTCTCTTCACGTGAACAAGTCCATCCCACAAGTGGGATTCACAAGCTCTGGGTTTTAACACTCAACCCAAAAACCAAGCCAATACAGAAGCATCACCAAATTCTATTACCATTACAGTCATCTTCCCCTTCTCTCAGGCCTTGGAGCACCAAGAAACTCGGGGTTTTTTTTCATGTTTTATTTGTCATTCTCAGATCTAGGTGCAGAGAATGGAGTCCTGGAAACAGAAATTTAAGCTATGTCAAACTTAGAGATGCAAAATGATAGATCAAACACTGTAATCAGTCCAACAGAGAAACTCAACTGGGGTTCTTGGGCCCCCTAAAATCGGGGAGTTGAACCAATGACAGAAATGAGAGACTCCCCCGCAAACTCTAACCAAAGATCTCTGAGGGAAGAGTGACAAATAACATTCCTCTCCTTTAGGCCATGGGGGACAGATTAGTCATAGTTACATATACTTTTATTTTTTCCAAGAATGAGTAGCTTTATACATGCAAGAAAATATTATATTATTTTCATTGTGGTAGTAAAAGTATTTATCTAAGGAACTTTAGGTGAATAAAGAATCTGAACATCAGTATTGTAAATTATGTATCTTATTTTAAACCTATAATTCCTTTTAGTATTTTACTAAAGGGATTGGATGAGTATTGCTAAAATGAAAAAAATTCTGACAACTATTAAATCTAAAATGAAGATGCATACAGGATGATAAAATCATTGCTTAAGAGCTAGAAGGGCCCTCAGAAGCCATCTGCTCCAACTCCCTCATTTTAAAGATGAGAAACTTGGGGTTTTGGAAAGTTAAGTGAGTTGTCCAAGGTAACAAAGGTAGGAAAAAACAGAGGTAGAATCTTGACACAAGTTCTTTGATCTCTATTCTATTTTCCCCCCACTGTACACACTCTTTCCTCCTCAAGAGGCCATTTTACTGGGGCCTTCGAATTCTGTAAAGACTAAATTAAATAGAAAGCTTTGTGCGTATGCTACATTCTAGAGATGTTCTCCACTCAGTAACAAGAGCTTTAAAGGCCCTGGGTGTCTGGGGGGGGGGGGGAGGGGGCCAGTAATGGAGAAAGGCAGCACGGAAAGTGGCACACTGTGGCAAAGTCAAATTGGGATAAGACACTTACCACTTGTATTACCAATTACCCTTCTGAGAGGACTAACAGGCTGATGGAAACAAATTCAGGTATGATGAGGAAATACTTTCAAACATTCATAGTTCTTCCCATGTTCTAGCCATGCTGATCTCCCTCTATCCTTCTAGCAACATGGTGCACTGGACAGAGCACTGGGCCTGTTGTCGGGAAGACCAGAAATCAAATCTGGCATCAGACATTAACTAGTAGTATGGTCAAGTCACTTGACCTCTTTCGGCCTGAGTTTCCTCACTTATGAAATAAGTAAAATGGTAACAGCTACCTCAAAGAGTTGTTGTAAGGATGAAATGAGACTATGCCTGTAAATTGCTCAGTACAGTGCATGGTAATAGAACTATGTACCATTAAGTACACAGTGGGAGAGGATTGCTTATTCCTTTCCTTTTCCTCCATATGTAATCTCTGTATACTACAAAACTGCAACAGTGAGTTTGTTAAAACTATGCCTGTTCATTCTGTTCCTTAATGCATTCTAGTTACTATGGCCCCAAGCAGAAGTAATAATATAACCAGCTATCAGTGTGGGCAGTTGACCACCAGAAGCAGAGGATGAATGAGCATCCAGGATCCTTGCAGACAATACTAATCGAACTCTCATCTCCAGATGAGGTGTGCTTCTTTCTGCAACTATTATAGTTGCTTTACAAAGCTTCCCCCTGACTTGCCTCCAACACAAAACAATAGATGAAGGAACGTTACGTGGCCCTCACTGTATACTACAACAAAGGCTGAAGCAATAATTATTCTCTATATAGAACCTCCATCTCAGGGTTTGCTGATCACAACTGTTAAAGCAGATTATGTCATGCACCTGGGGGAAGAAGGAATGCAACATGTGAACATTACACTCATCTTCATACTTTCTTAAAATAACTTATTCTTGGTCCTTTGTGGATTGGTAACGAGAGGAAATTTCAGCTGGTTATCCATCTACGTTGCTACTGTAGTGACCTACAAATCTGAGTTCTCCACTACATGCAACAGTAGCAAGGCTGCAAAAGAGAAACGTGTCCATTAATACTGTTGTTGAATTCCAAGCACATATGATACTCCCTCTCAAACACAAGCTCTCAGACACGTGGTGGCACCTGTCATCTTCTTTCGAATAATAATCTGTCTGAGAGAGGGATGGGAAAGAGAAAATCTTCACAGCAGAGATAAACAAACCTACAGTAAGCTCCCTTCATTGGCACCACATCTGACAGTCTTATTTATGAGTGGCTGCAGGACATAGTATGGAACCAGAAGACATTGTTGTCATCAGCTTTTCCTTGGAATAGGCTATCCTGCATACTTTGGCATCACACTCAATAGCTTTTGAACCGGCATGTGGACAACAAAACATTTTCATTCACCACACTGATGCTCTTTTTAACCTTCCACTTGCTTAAAAATATATAATGCTTCTTAATCTCAATGTTGTACATCATCAAGAAATCTCATCTCTAAAGCTGTGAAAACATATGCTGTCAGTAAAGTAAAAATGATCCCCTCTTTCTAGTACCTGCGGTAGAAGCATGATAATAACTGTGTGAGACACTGTCTTCCTCCTCTCAAAATAATTATGGCTCTCTAGAATTCAGCATCTGTGCTGCCAGATGTTACTGTCAAATACGTAAGCAATGGGCTTGAGCACTACATAAACCTGGCTCACTTCCAAGATTCTGTGAATAAAAAGCAGATGCAAGTGGTTTTTTGGAGTCCAAGATTGTAAGTACCACACCATATTAATCCTGTTACATAAAGAGAGAATGGCTTCCACTAATGACAGGTTGAAGCTGTTCAGGTTCAAACCACTATTTTGGTTGCTGTTGATGGACATGTCTACAAATGCATTCAATGTTAAGGGGATAGAACTCTCACATTTAATATTATTAATAAAAAAGGAAACACAATTTTATGATCTAAAAATATGTCACAATTTCCCTTTCTAATAAAGTATATCCTGCTACCATGGATGAGAATGATTCCATTTTGTAGGACTGGGAAGAAAATAATTTAAAGAAGAGATATGTTACCCCAATAGGCAGGTGATGCATTAACAGCAGAAAGTAGATGGTGTGCAGAAGACATCAAAGAATTTTAATCAATTATATGTCACTTCAATTTAAAGATGGATTTTTCTTGCCTTACCAGCAAGCTCACCATAATAAGATATCAGCAGGTTTTTTCTGCCAGGATATTAATGGCAAAGACAAGGTTTAAGATGAATTTTTACCCAAGAATTCAAATGGAGACAAATAATGAAATATGTTATGAAAAGAACATGCATAAATAAGTATCCCAAACCATACAGGAGTTGGAAGACATAAAGCTTGGTTACTGGCTAACTATATGTACTTGGGCAAATTACTGAACTCCTTTGGGACTCAGTTTTCTTATCTACCTGGAAAGCAAATGAAATAGACTATAAACTGTTCCATAAATGTGAACTGTTGCTATTATCCCATAATTTGGATTACTGCCTTCCATTCCACCTTATGGAAGAAAAGTGCATGTCTACATGACACCAAGATGTCATATTAAAATGAGTAAAAAGCATTATTCAGTTCTGCAGGAGAAAAAAAAATCTGACTGTTTTGTATTCTAATTTTGTTTTCATTATGGAGTTATAGAATAAAACAAAGGTTAAACAAAGGATCATGAAATGACCAAGGTCTTTTGCGTGTACATGTAAAATTCAGACCTTATAATGTACAAACAAAAGGCCTAGATGGAGTAGTGCAATTGAAATTAAGAATTATTTCTTAATAATTACTGCCTACTACATGCAAGGGCTATGCCAAGTGCTTGGAATAGTGATAGAAATTAAATAATGTCTACTCATAAATACCTTAAATTTCATTGAGGAAGATAATATATACACAGATAGTAAAGATAAGGTAATGTGAGGAAAGATAAAACATTCACCAGTTGGTGATCAGAAAAGGTTTCCCATAGGTGATATCACACATGTTGAGACTTAAAGGAAGCTGGAGATGCTAAGAGGCAGAGTGAGGGTGTCCCAAGCAAAGTCTAAGTGGGAGGGCAATGGCAATGGGAGGGAATGGCAAGTCAGTCAGCTTATCTTGGATATAAAATTTGTTAAAGAGAATAATATGAAATAAGGCTAAGAAGGTGGGTACAAGCCAGACTGTGTATGATCTTAAACATTAAAGAATGCTAAGGAGTTCGTATTTTAGGGGCAACAGGAAATCACTGCATTTTCTTGGGCATGAGAGTGACACAGTTAGTCTTGTGCTATAGGAAAATTATTTTGTCACACGTGTGGAGGATGGATTAGAAAGTGAAGAGACTAGATGAAGGGAGGTCAAATAGGAGATGATTACAATCAAACAGGTCAAAGGAGACTATTTCAAATAGGGTTATTAAAGAAAGGCAATCAATTAATAATAGCTGGCATTGACAGAGCACTCAAATGTGTACAACCCTATAAGACAGCTGTCTTCATCGTCATCGTCATCATCAACACCATCACTTTTTAGATGAAGAAATTAAGACCAAGGGATCAGATAAATTATTTGCCCAGAAGTAATCAAATAGCTTAAGTACCTAAGAAAGCATCTGAAACCAGTTTGCAGAAACTCCAAAGTTTTACTTGATGTTGACAGGAGACAGATGAGATATTGTAGAAACTTGGACAAAGTGGGCAAGGATGATTCCAAATTTGGAAATCTGATAGTTTACCCAGATCTTCATCATTAATTCAACTACATAGTGCAGTGGATAAATATAATATAAATTCACAAAATGTCTTTAGCATAGGGCATAGTACTGGATACAGGATGCATAATGCTTGTTTCCTTCTTTCTGATATTCCCAAGACATTAAAGGTAAGACAAATACAGCTGCTGATCATTTTCTTTCTGTCAGATGCCATTTTCATGGAGTCTGACAGCCAGTATGACAACTATCTATGTTCATGTACTTCCACAACCTCCTATTCCAAGGGTGGGGGACCTGTGGCCTCAAGACCACACGTGCTCCTCTAGATCATCAAGTGTGGTCCTTTGATTGAATCCAGTGTGGACATCTGACATAGAGGGTCACATGCAGTTTCCTCACCCGTGTATACTATTCTATCATACATGTTTCGTTCTTTCATTACTTGTCAGCAATACCACCAGAGGACCAGAAAAGGGAGGGAAGAGCGGGAAATTCAAATGAGTCAAATTTTGTACTCAATGGCAATTCTAATAAGGTTTCGTGGGTCGGAGTGAGGGAGTAAGGGGAAGAATATTTCAGCCAATGTCTAAAATGAGGTCATGTCTGCCTTATTCTCCAAAGGCCTGCTCTGTTTATTGAGTGGTCCAGGATCTACTGTCCAAGAGGATTGAAAAATGACCTGAAGTTTTAGTTCTGGAACTGAACAAATGATTCTGTGTGAACATATTATTTACGTCTCAATACACATACAAAAATCCTCCATGTTAAAATCAAGTCAGTAAAAAATAAGAAGTCAATAGAGAGATTTCAGCATTGGTGAGATTTTTCACTATCCCATGAGAACTGTGGATCATACTTATTACCACAACCCAAGCGTGTTGCAATTTCGACAATGATGATATGGACGAAGGTACAAACAGAGAATTACATTAATCCAATCTGTATGCGACAAAGATATAGAAAACAATTTCCACATCCACAGGAATCGTCCAGGACTTGATTTGAGCTACATTCCTGAAATGATAAAAAGCAAGTTTAACAGCATCTTTAGCAGATTTGTCAAAAGCTAGTGTGGGCCTGTAATGTTTCCAAATCCTTCATGGAAATGGGAAGTATTGTTCGAGAGTCTCACCAAGAAATTTTTAAGGAAGATTCCAATGATATAATTAAGTCTTGAACAGCTATTTCCAACAAAAGTAAGTTATCATAATATTTGGATCTCAGAGGTTACTTATAGGTCTTCTAGTCCATCCCCTTATATTTTACAAGTAAGGAGACTGAGGCACATAAAGAATATGAAGCTGGTCCATGATCACAGAGATACTAAATTTTATATCAAACACAGACTAAATCATCTAAAGGCAATAATATTATTGCAGATACAGGACAGGGAAAATGCTACAGATTGCTATTTAAAAGATATGATATAAAAATCTAATATTACAGTTACCTCAAAATTGAAGTGCCACTACTGATAGATTCTAGTTAAGAATAAAGAGCTTTTCTCTCTCTTTTTTTTTTTTTTTTTTTGATGCGGGTGTGTCATTTTTTAAAAATTTTTAAAAATATTTTATTTATTTTAGTTTACATCACTCTTTTCCACGAGGTTTTGATTTACAAATTTTCTCCCCATCTTTCCCCTACCCCCCCCTTTCAAAACAGCCATCCCCTTGTATAACCGCTCCCCTAATCCAATCTCTCCTATGTCCTCCCCCATCACTCTTCTAACTTTCTGATAGGGCAGGATGGATCTCCCTTCCACAGGGCCTGTGAATCTTAAGTTCCAGTTCGATGCAGTTAATAATAATAGTAATAATAATTGTATATATATGTATATATACATATATTTTTTAACATTTGATTATAGAACTTTAAATTCTAGATTCTTTCTCTTCCTCCCTCGTCAGCCACCCCCACTGGAAGAACAAGCCATCAAATACAGGCTGTACATGTGTAATTACGCAGAACCTCTCCACAGTGGGCACATTGTGAGAGACTGATTACATGTCCCTCCTTCCTATCTGCCCCCCCCATTCCACTCTCTATCCTGTCCCTGTCCCTCTACAGAAGTGTGCACTTCCATCAACCCTACCCCCCCATCCTGCCCTCCCCTCCATCATCCTGCTTCTCATCCCCATTCCCCCTATTCTCCTGTGTGGCAAGATGCCCAGTTTAGAATTTAT
>CM053591.1:174703374-174745507 GCA_028646515.1 Pseudochirops corinnae
TCTTCTTCTACTACTGCTACATTCTGATACCTATTCTACAGATGAGGTTAATGAGGCTCATAGCTCAGAGGTTAATTGATTTGTCCAAGGGTACATAGCCAGGAAGAGGCAGAGCTCAGATACTTAACAGATCCTAAGTTCATGGCTCTTCCAGCTACTCCCACATGACCAAACACTTGATAATTATATGACACAAGCATTACAAGCTTATCCTTAGGATGGCTTTACAAGTAGGCACGTTAGGCAGCTGCCTGCAGAGTGTGATTTCAGGAATACTGAAAAACCCTCCAACCCCAAAAATAGCTCCCCAGCTGGCTCTGCCAAAGACTAAGATTGCCATATTTGTCACTGCTTTGGGCAAAAGCATTGAGGGTCCTTGTTAAAATGCAAACAGCTTTTGGAAGAGTCAGGCATAAAGACTCTCATTTCAGCTCAAATTGGCTGATCAGACTAACTCATCGATCATCTAATGTAAAACGGTCACGCCTAAGATTGCCTTCCATCATTCTGTATATATCTCGTACAGATAGAATTGTTTGCATGTTGTCTCCCCAATCTGAATGTGAGCTCATCAAGGGCAGGGACTGTGTTTCTCTGTGTGTACTTCTCTGTATCCCCAGATACAGAGACGTTTGGCACATAGTAAGGACTTAACATATGGTTGTAGATTAACTGACTTCATGGACTTGCCTTAGGTTATCTCTGTTAGTCAAGATATTTAAAATGGGTTAGACTTTTATTAAGTTTAGTGGTTTGTTTGAGACCTAATCCAAAAGGACAGTTCACAGGAATGTGGACAATCTTATGCAAACTCTGCCTCCTAGTACTAAAGGCCTTCTACAATCTTAACCCAGCATACCTTTCTAGCCTTATCTCACACGATACTCCATAATACACATAACTTTGTCCTCTCCCTCACACTCCACATACAATCTGTCCTGTTGATCCTGTCTCCATCATAACTCAGATACATCTCAATCTTTTCACTGTAATCCAAGCCTTCATCTTCTCTGAACTACTATAACAGTCTCTTAACGAGCAACCCTGCTTCCAGTCTCACTCCACTTAATTCATCATCTCTATAGCTGTCAAACTGATATTCCTAAAGTGAAGATCTTACCATGTCACTCTCCTGCTCAGGATGCTTCAATGGCTCCCACTTCTCTCTAGAATTAAATATAAGCTCTTCTTTTCAACTTTAAAGTCCTTCACAATCTGCAAGTAAGTACCTTTTTAAGCTTCTCTCTCTCTTTCTCTCTCTCTCTCTCCTCTCTTCCCTGCCAAATTAACTTACCTGTTCCCCAGACATGAAAGTCATCTCACATTTCTTACATGCCTTTTGTAAATTTTGTCCCTCAGGCTGAACTGCATTTCTTCTCACCTCCATATTTTTTCTCCAAGGCTCTGTCAAATCCAATCTCCTAAAATAAGATTTTCTTCATGCCCCTTCTTTTTAGGGCTCTCAGTTTCTCTTCCAATAACCATTTATTTCCTGGCTGTCTAGATATTTTGTCCCCTAGGGAAAACAGAAGTTTCTTAAGGGCAGAAGTTATTTTTTTTTCTTTTTTCTTAGCATCTCTAGAGCCTATTATGGTGCCCTTCAACAGTAGGAGCTCAAGAAATATGTGTTTCTTTGAACTGAGAAGGATAGGTAATGGACTTTAATTGTACCAAGAGAGATTTAGGTTAGCCTTTAAGGATGAAGCCAATAGAAAGAAGGAGATACAAGACCATGCCTCCAAGGGAGGATGTATAAATTCAATGTTAGCTTATTGAGAAGAGTGTAAGCACACAGCTCTCTTTCAGAGAACTTCAGACATAATATAAATGACTTCTAGGCTTATGACTAACAAATCAGTCCCCGCCCCCTGAGAAGCTTACATTCTATCAAGGAAATGCATACACCAATGTAAGTGTAGAGAAAATAGATATAAAGTAGAAGCAAAGTAGTTTGTTTGTTTAAAGTGGGGAGAGTCACTAGAAGCTGAGAGAATCCAGAATAGCCTCATTCACAAGCCAGCACTTGATTAAACTTGGAAGGGAGTGAAGGGATTTTAAAAAGTAATGATCAGGAACAGTATATCCCAACTATGGGACATAGCCCATGGAACAACCAAGGGACAGGAGTTAAACTGCTGTAGATGAAGAGCCACCAGGAGGCTGGTCTGACTGGACCACAGAATGTATGAAAAGGATTAATGTATAATTAAGCCTGAAAAGGTCAACTGTGGTCAAATTGCAAAAGGTGTTAAATGCCAAACAGGATCTTATATCTTCTACCAGAAGCAACTGGGAGCCACTGAAGTTTAATGAGAAGAAGAGTGATGTGGTCAGATCTGTGCTTTAGGAAAATAACTTTGGCAGCTTGTTGGAGTAGAGAACGAAAAGAAGAAGGACTAACAGGAAGATTAATTAAAAAGCTATAGCAATAGTATAGGCAAGAGTAGGTGAGGACCTGAAGTAAGGTGGTGGCTATGTAAAGAGAGAAAAGGGGATAAATTCAAAAGAATTACTTGGCAACTAATTTGATGATGGCCATGAGGAAGACTTGAGGGACCAACCACAATTCTGAGATTGCGAAAAATAGGGAACTGGAAGGATGGTCATATCATGCCTTTGACAGAAACAAGAAAGTTGGGGTATTTGAGACTAGCCCAGTTTTTCTTCCAGCTTCATGAGGACAGAGACTTGTAGCTCAGGTCCTGGCACAAAGGAATAAACACTTTAGGTATTCTTATTCATTGACATGTTATCTTTTAGAAAAACAAATCATCAAATTGCTCTGTTGAAGGTACAGATACATAGCAATAAATGGATAATTTAGGAATTATCTAGTTCATGTGGGTTAAGCTATGGCTTTCTTAATGAGGGATCTATTTCTAAGTTAAAGTCTATTTTATATAATTATTAACTTAAGAACTCAGGGTCCCCTTGAAAACCATACAATGTAATCCAGCAAGCATTTATTAATATCTTCTATATACAACATACTTTATGAGATTCTGGAGTTACAAAAGTAAAACAAGAAAAAAGTTCCTGCCCTTGAGGGGCCTACATTCTAGTAGAGAAGGGTCACAACAAGAACAAAATGAAGTACTGTAATAGTAATCAGTTTAGCAGATACTTAGCACTTAGTACCTTGTGGCTAAGTATGGAAGGTGCTAGCTCTGTCCCACTATTGAGAGGACAGGAACTCCCCTGCTGATGTGGAAGAAGGTGATTGGCTGAGACAGGAGGCCAGGGTGTGTATATAAGCAAGAATTCCATACAGAGAGACAGAATTGGAACGCTGCTCCTAGTGAAGGAAGAATCCTGGAGACTGAGGCCAGCTGAGAGAGAGAGAGAGAGAGAGAGAGAGAGAGTGAGTGTTTCTCTCCCAGCATCTGGAAGCTGAGAACTGACTGAGAACTGAGTTGGAGTTTTCCTGAGACCAGAATCTGGTGAGGGCTGCCTGGAAGGCTGAGAGGGCCTGCCTGGAAGGCTGCCTGGAAAGCCAATATTCCTTCTGGGTCCTAGGGCCAGCTGAACTGCTGGAGGACTGAAGAAACATGAGCAGGATAAGATTTTGTTTGTTCGTGGCCTGGCTGCTGATCCTTGAGTTTCAGGCAAGAGAAGTGGTGAAGAGTTTGAGATGTGCTGGACCCTGTGAACTTCAGTGTGTGCCAGGGACTGCCCTGATGACTAGACAAGGACCTGGAAGCTGTCTGCTTCTGAATCCAGGTGACTGTTTGGTGGATTCAGGAGGGAGCTGGGACCATGGAAGGGGATCCAGGGAATCAGAGAGACTACCCAGAGTCAAGATGAAGAAAAGACCTCCCCTTGGATGAAATTGAGGTTTTCTGGACACCAAGGGGTGGAGAGTTTATGTGGTTTTCTAATGACTGTATCTGTGATTAATGATATTTAGTAATTGTGAATCTAGATTAGTAGCTGATTAAGTTAATGGTTGCCCCGTGAGTGGAAGTTTGATTATTCTATTGTGAATTGATTGAGTGATTAAGTATTGAGTTGTCCCATGAGTGGAAGTTTGAGTATTGTATTGTGGTGGCCACTGTAGTGAAAACTGTGTGGCCATCTTCTGTGATAAGATGTAATGTTGTGAATATTATATGGTGATATATTGTGAATGTTTGTCTTGATTTGTAATGGAATAAACAGAGTGTTCACTATATTGTGTAATCTGAATCCTAAAAGCTGTTCACAGTAGCATTCTTTTGGGAATCTGCTGGTGCATGGCTTTACAAGTACATAGTTGATTATTTAAGGGGGAGAAAAGTACTACCAACTAGGGAGGTCAGGAAAGACTTCCCATAGGAGCTGGCACATCAGCAAGGTCCAAATGGAAGACAAAAGTTCTAAGAATTGCAGAGGAGGAGGGAATGCCTTCTACATCCAGAGGATAATCTGGGTAAACGTATCGAGGTCAGGGATGGACTACTGAGTTAAGGGAACAACAGGCAGCCCATTATGACTGAAAGTTATTGTGTGTAAAAGGGAAAAATATAGAATTAGCCTGGAAAAGGTCTTCTGGAGCTGTTGTGGAAGACATTTAGACGCAGGAGGTAGGGCTGAGAAGATTGTTTTGGCAAATGTCTGAAGGACAGATTTGAGAACTCTCCAAGGCAAAGATGCCATACTGGTCCTCAGTGATGAGCTATTATAACCTTCCATTGTTTCTAATACTATCATTACATATATTTAGACAAGAAATTGAATATACTGCTACTATGGAGTGAATAAATCATAATTACAACCTCACAACAAAACAAAATAGTAATGCTTATGTGATTCATTCAGGTAAAGAACATTTGTGCATCGAGGCCAAAAACAAATTAATAACAACATCTTGAAAGGTTGTTTTGGTTTTTTGTTTTTTTTTTAAGCAGACTCAAAAATCCTTGCTTGAAGATTTGGGGAAGAGAACCGTTTGTTTGTTTGTTTGTTTCAATTAAAAAACATTAAGTTTTTCTCCCCCCCCATCTTTGGCTAACTCTACTGCCACATACATTTGGTAGAGGGGAAGAGAAAACAAAACCAAACCCTTGCAACAAAGATGCAGTCTGTGTAAATCATGCAAAACAAATTCTCAAATTGATCTTTTTTATATCTGATATATGTAAATATTTCTACATATCATACATATATATTTATACATATACACACACAAATCTATGTGTATACACACATTTGCATATGTGTATATACACATGGACAGTATATAAAGGCAGGTTTGAGTATTTATTTTGCATAACTCCATGTTTGTTGAGAGAAAGAGAGGGAGAGAGAGGGAGAGAGGGAGAGAGAGAGAGAGAGAGAGAGAGAGAGAGAGAGAGAGAGAGAGAGTAGATCTACAATTTGTATCACTTCTCTGTCAGTCTGATAGATAGTATTCTTCATCAAGAATCCTCTGGAACTGTGGTTTGCATTGTGCTTATCAGAGTTCTTAAGTCCTTTAAAGTGTGTCTTTAGAATATATTATTGTAAAAATTGTTCTCCTGTTTTTTCTCACCCCTAGATCAATTCATACATGTCTTCCTAACTTTCTTTGAAACTGTCCCTTTTGCCATTTCTTATAGCACCAGAGTATTCCGTTCTTTTCTCCTACCATAAATGGTTTAGCCTCACTCTCCCCACTGCCCACCTCCCATTGATAGGTACTGCCTTAGATTTCTCCTTGTCAGCACACAAAGAGCTGCTCTAAATATTTTGACACAAATAGGTCCTTTACCTCTTTCTCTCTTTGGGTTATAGATCTAGTATGGGTATCCCTAGGTCAAATGACATGAACAGTTCAGCATCTTTGCAGGGAGAGTTAAAAATTGCTTTCCAGAATAGCTGGACTAATTCACAGTTTGTTCCACCAATACCATATTAATGTGCCTGTTCTCCCACAATCTCCCTAATATTTATAATTTTCCTTTCCTTTTTTACTTAGTTTCTGTCATTTGTATTTTTCTAATTATTCATAATGGAAATATTGTTTCATATGGCTATTGTTAGTGTGGGAGATTTGCTTTGAGAATTACATGTCCTTATTCTTTGACTATTTATTAATTGGGGAATGGCTCCTATTAATATGAATTTGGATCAATTCCTTATATATCTGGAAAATGAAACCTTAATCAGAAAAATTTGAATAGAACTCTCTCTCTCCCTCCCTCTCTCTCTCCTCCTGGATTTAGGAAACAGCATGCCTGAGAACCCTGAAAGTTTAAGGGCCAGTTCCTGGCATCCTAAAAAAACTAATAACATCACAGGCGAATTTGTGAAGTTTTCAAAGTCAAACTTCAGCATGGACTTAAGTGAGGAAGTCTCGTAGAAAAAAATTTATATACATATACATATATATATTCATTGCACTAATGCTTATCCCACAATACCAAAGAGCAAGATATTCTTTTACTAAGAAATAACAGCTTGTCAAAGTCTTACTTTTAAAACCCAAAAGGCACAGGAACCTTTTTCAGCTCAATACCATAATTTCCACTGATTCCTACAAGTTCCAGAGCATTATATCCTAAATCTAAATGATGAGAGTCCAAGCAAGCATTTTAGGAATGAGGGATCTGCTGAATGCAAAAATCAAGTCTTTTAATTGTCTCAGAAATTCCAAAGCAAAGGGTCATTTCATAGAACAGCCTTCATTACTGTTAAATGTGCTACTTAAAAACTTCAGTGGGAGTTTTACAAAGGCTGCATTTTTATTTCACTTTAAATGTTTTTAAACATATGCTTCACATTTATTACCATCACAGTCACTATTAGTAACAAGAGGAGGATAAGAATCCTTTCTCTGATCTTCCCTTTCCCCCAAAAGGTTTTGTTTTCACATAAAAACACTTTTAGCCCTTTAAGAAAACTTAAAAATTTTAAATGGTGGCATAGGTGGAATAGTGACTGTATTATTGATGTGTTTCATACATATAAAATACTATTAGTCTCCATTATATTGTATATATATATATATAATTTATAGACACATTATATGAGTTTGTGTATATAAAGGTGTGTGCGTGTGTGTTTGAGTATGTGTTTTAAGATGTAATGAGACACCTTTTGGGAATATGACTACATGGGAATTCTATTCTTTTTCTTTTCTAGTAAAAAAAAAAAATCTATACCTATGCTCAGATTTACAACTTAATGACATCAATTTTCTTGGTGAGCATAGTGAATGATTTTGGGCTAAGGATGACATATTACATACACTAATATAGTAGATTAAAAATTTGAAACTTTCCTTAGAATTAACTCATTCTTCTCTTTGGAATAAACTCTTCCTTCCCCTTAAAAACCAGCATCTGGAACTTTGTCAGTGTATTGGCTTTTCTATCTCCCAGGACATCTAGCTCTAGCCCAACCACAGGGGCATTCTCCATGTAAGCCAGGAAGCAATGCATTGGGAGAGGGCAGTATCTCTCTCCATGAGGCCTTTCCAGGCCTCTTCCCCTCTGATTACAAGTGCTTTACACTGAGAATTACCTTTTATTCAAAAGGTATATATCTTATACATTTTTAAATGTATACATTATCTCTCCCAATAGAATTTAAGTTCCTTGAGAGTTCTTGACCTTTTATTGGTAGGGCCTATCAGAGGGCCTTACACAGTAGATACTCAATAAATACTTATTGATTAACACAATGCCTTACACAGAAGACACTCAATAAATGCTTATTGACTACTTTGACTTTAATGATCAAGAAAAAAATGTATGTTGTGATGGGGATGGATAAATCATAAATCATGTGGTTGATATGGAATAGTAAACTATTTCCTCTATGTTGATATAGTTGAGGATTGTGTGCCTATTGAACCTGACTAACAGAAAGTCATATTCAATTCAACACACATTAATTAGGTGTCTACTATGTACAAAATTCCATGGTAGGTCCTGAGGGATAAGACAAAATCTTTGCTCTCAAGAACACTAGAATAGAACACATTTTAATGGGGGACAAGACTTAACAACATACCTAACTATTAAGTTTGAAGTCAACCATTTGGCCTTAGTTTTATCAGAACAAGATGTGAGCAACTGAGAGGCAACCTGGCACAGTGGATCAAGAGATAACCTTGGAGTCAGAAAAGACCAAATTTCATCATGTACCAGCTGTGTGACCCTGGGCAAGTCACTTAACTTCTTGGTGTCTAAGATAACCCTCTTTAATTGTAAGTATAATCAGTACAAGTGCTGATCTGCATTGGAAGAGAGGGTTTCATACATCAATGAAATCATACATCTGATTATGAACTCCCCACAAAAAAATAATTAGGGAACTGAGTTACCTGTCACTACCATATTCTAATGAAATTCTTGATAATTAATATCCATTGTATCTCTGATTCCAATCAGGACAGAAAAAAAGGATGCCAAATCAGAGATTAGTACTTATTAGACCAACCTATCAAATTTTCAAATTAAATTCATCCCTACTCCCCTTTTGAAGGTTTGGTTCTACTCAACAGGACTCTTTGGGACAGCAGAGCTCCAAGAACACTGTGATCAGAATTTTGGGTAAGGCATCTTTGTCCTACACTGAGTTTATGAACCTAAACCTACTGGCCACCAAAATGAGAGGAAAGAAATTATTTATAACCTTTAACCCATATTTCTGACTAATGAGACTATATCCTTGGGAGACGGGGGTAATGGCAACAAGAAAAGATGTACAATGATGTTAATAGGAGCACTATTATCTACCAGACACTGAAAACAAAACATGCCCAATGATTAGGGGAATGACTGAACAAGTGATGTGATAGCAATGTAAAGGATTATTTTAAAAGATTTTATTTATATGTCTCCCAGACTTTCCTTGTATCCCCCTTCCTATGCCCTCTAAGCGGGGTGATCCTTATGACATTTTTTAAGAGGAAGAAGAGAAAAAAAATCAGCAAAATCAATCAATACATCAAAAAAATCCAACTTTATTCAGTATTCTGTAAACCTGTACCTGACATATCTGTAAAGAAATTGGGCGAATGGGTCTTCTCATATCTTCCCTTTGGGACTGAGATTATTTTTGTACAGGTACATTCTTTTTTTTTTTCTTTTTTTGGTTGTACTTTCTATTTTGAAAGTCCTGGGGTATATTTTCCTTGCTCTGATTAATTCACTTGGCATCAGTTAATTATATCTTCCCATGCTTATCTGTATTCATCATGTTCATCATTTTTATAGCACAATAATGTTCTGTTACATTGATTTACCACAATTTGTTTAGCCCTTCCCAAATCCATGGATGTCTACTCTGCTTCTATTTTTTTTCTGCCACAGAAAGTTTTTCTATAAACGTCCTGGTATGTGCAAAAATTTTCTTTTTGTTAAGGTCTTCCTTGGAGTTGATGCCTAACAGTGAAATACCTAGGTCAAAAGGTATGAACATTTTAAGCACTTTACCCAATTTGCAGAATTGCAAATCACTTTCCCAATGAGCTGTATTAATGTACAACATCAACAATGCATTGGTTTTTCTGTTTTTTGACAAACACTTCTTTGCACTCACTACTCCTTTTGTTATCCTTGTCATTTTGCTGGGTATGAGATGAAACCTGGTCTTTGGTTTGCATTTCTCTTCTTATTAATAATTTAGGGCATTCTTTCATATGCCTTTGGGGAGACTGAAATTCTTCTTTTGAGAATTGAAGATTCATATATTTTGAATATTTCTATTAATTATCTTTATATTTTGGATATCAAACTCTTATCTAGGAAAGTTAATTTAAAGATTATTTTCTCCAATAGATGACTTCTCTTCTTAGCCTATATGCAACAATTTTGTGTGTTCAAAAGCTTTTCAATTTCATTTAATTAAAATCATCTATTTTATTCCTTGTAATTATCTCCATCTCTTGTTTGGTTAAGAATTCATCTAGAAACGCAAATTAAAACAACTCTGAGGTACCATCACGTACCTATCAGATCAGCTAAGATGACAGAAAAGGAAAATGACACCAAATGTTGGAGAGGATGTGAAAAATTGGGGCACTGATACATTGTTGGTAGAGTTGTGAACTGATCCAAACATTCTGGAGGACAATTTGGAACTAAGCACGAAGGGCTATAAAACTACATACTCTTTGACCTCACAATGCCACTACTAGTTCTGTATCCCATAGAGATCAAAGAAAAGGAAAAAATACAAAAATATGTATAGTAGCTCTTTTTGTGTTGGCAAAGAATTAGAAACTGAAAGGATGCGCATCAACTGGGGAACAACTGGACAAGATATGATATATGATTGTGATGGAATACTATTTTGCTACAACCAATGACAAATAGGATGGTTCCAGAACAAAACTGGAAAGGCTTACATGAACTTATGCAAAGTGAAGGGAGGGGAGCCAGGACACCATTGTACACAGCAACAGCAATATTGTACAATGATAAACTGTAGCTGTTCTGATCATTACGGTGATCCAAGACAATTCTGAAGGACTTATGATGAAAAATACCATCTACCTCCAGAGAAAGAACTGATGGTGTCTGAACGCAAGTCAAAACACACTTTAAAAAAACTGTACTTATTTCTCTTGCTTTTCTTTTTGGTCTACTTTCTCTTTTGTAACATGGTTAAGATGGAAATGTTTTGTATGCCTGCATACGCATAATCTATATCAAAATGATTGCCTTCTTAAGGACAGGGGAAAGGATGGGGGGGGGCGGAATTTTGAACTCAATACTTTAAAAATATATTAAATTTATTTTACATGTATTTCAAGTTTTTTTTTAAATTCTTAAAAAAAAAAAAAATCCATCTCCGAGCTGTGAATTTGCCTCTTCTAATATTCAGGTCATATATCCATTTTGATATTATCATGGGATATAATTTTAGTGCTGATCTAAGCTTAATTTCTATGAGACTATTTTCTTGTTTTCCCAGCAACTGTTATCAAGCAGGGAGTTCTTTACTAAGTGATTTATGTTTTGGGTTTTTTGAAGACTAGACTAACCCTTGATTTTCTAGGGTTTTTTCAAATGAATTTTGCTCTTTTACCTAGCTCTGAAAAATATCCCTTTAGTAGCCTAGTTGTTTTACTATTAAAACAAAGATAGTTAGAGGGTAAAGTAGATGATAGAGTGTTGAACTTGGAGTTGGGAAGATATGCCTCTGATACTAGCAGGGTGACCATAGGGAAGTCTCTCCCAGAGCCAAAGTACTCATTTGTAAAATGGAAATAATAGTATCACCTACTTCAAATGGCTGTTGTGAGGATGAAATAATATATGTGGAAAACTTTGTAAATTTTAAATGTTAGCTATTAAAATGAATTAAATTTGGAAGTATTATCATTTTATTACATTAGCATGACCCAGTCATGAACACTGAATACTCTAGGGATTCAATTTATCCTTCATTTAAGGATCATCTTATAATTGAATCTATAAAAGTATTGAGTGAGTTTTGAGATTAACTCTCAAATATTTAATGCATTTCATAGCTTTTTTGAATTAGGATTTCCCATTATTATTAAGTCCCAGATTTTGTTGTTGTTTTTTATGTAGAAATGTTATTGGGTTTTGTAAGTTTATTTTTGTAGCTCAGACTTTGCTAAAGGTATTGTTTTGATCAGTTGCATTGTTGATTCCTTACAATATTTAAGTTAAACCATCATGCTATATAGAAATAGATAGTTTTTGTCTCCTCTTTGCTTATCTTACTACTTTTAATTTTTTTCTCTTATTGCAATTCCTAGCATTTCTAAAACTATCAAATAATAGTGAGAAGAGTAGGCATCCCTATGATATTCCTATATTTATTGGGAAATCCTGTCATGTACATCTGTTCTATATTTTGGTTGCCATTGTCTTTAGAAAGGTATTTTTTGTATTAATACATTGTGTTACTACATACATATATATGTGTGTATACATATAGATATATGTATGTATACATGTATGAAGGTATACATACACATATACATGCATGTGTGCACACAAACATACACACTTTGTAGGATTTTTTTAAAAGTATAAATGAGTGTTGTACTTTGTCCAAAGCTTTTTTCTGCATCTACTGAGATAATCATGTGGTTTGGGATGATTTTAATATGATGGTGCTGACTTGAATGCAATAAGATATAATTGGACAGTATAGAGTAGCAAAAAACACAAAACTCAAAGAAACATGGGGAGACATATCAAATGCTGCAAAATTGTAAGAGTAGAGGCAGAAGAATGTCATATACGTTGTCAACTAGGTAAACAAAGTCACCATGCAAGTCAATGGAGCCATACAATATTAAACACCACAAAACTCCTTTATGTTGATAACTGATAAGCTGTTGTAGGAATGCATTTCACAGGTCATTCCTTGGGAGTTGGCTATTGTGTTAAAACTAAAATACATCAATATATTAAAACATAAGAAAAAGTGAGAGAGAAGCAGTCAATCACAGGAGCATTTAAGTGACTACTAAGTGTAATGCCCAGTGTTGGCAGCAGGGATAAAAGATTAAGGAAAAAAAATTAAATAATCTCTGCTTTTGCAGTACCTCCATTCTATGAGAAGAGACAAGGCAATGTACATATATAAGTGTGTCTGTGTACACATATACATAAATACAGACACACACACACACACACACAAGTTATGAAGAGAAGGTGCAAGAGCTCAGGATTTGGGACTCAAGGTCCTGGCACCTTCCACTATGGCACTGAAATTTATATGTGTCAAGAAGGCAAATAGACCAGGGAAATCACATCCAAAAGAGCTGATGTAAATCTGTGCACAACTGATTGTTGTGCACAGACCAAAATAATCAGGAGCAAGGACTGGTTAAGCACTGACTGCAAGGTAGCCTGAAGCTATTTGTCTAAGATAATCCTCCCAGGCCTTGTCCTTAGTCAGCTAAGTGCCTTATAACACTTGAGCAAAAATTATAGACTACAACAAGAGAAAGAAAGACAAAACAGAGAAAGAAAGATGGAGAAATAGGAGAGAGAGAGAGAATGCCCTAGAGAAACAGAGAAAGATGGAGAAACACAGACAGCAAGAAAATTGTAGAGACAAACCAAAGAGAAAGACAGAAAAAGATGCAAACAGAGAAAGGAAGAAAGGAAGGAAGGATGGAAGGATGGATGGACAGAAGAAAGGAAGGAATGGAGCAACAAAGGGAGACAGAGCTATAGAGACAAAACAGAGAGAAAGATGGAGAAATAGATATAGAGAGAGAAAAAGAGAGTGATAGAGAGATAAAACAGAGAAAAAGACAGAAAGGCAAACACAAAAAGAAACTTAAGCTATATCTGTAGATGGACTTCTATTGTCACTCTTGGGTGTATTTATATATGTTTGTGTTCATGTGCTCTGATATTATGTTTACATAGAAATCAACACAAAACATACATTAGCATATAAGATCCTCATAATATTTTTACAAAGCACTGATCTGAGATATCAGGCGAATTTCACTAATAGCCTTTCAACTATGTGACTCTACAAATTTGAGTAACCATCTTTCTGTGGCCTCGATTTTCTGATCCCTAAAATGGTCAGCAGAGATGGACCAAATCTCTGAAATCCTTTACGACTCTAACATATTCTGACTTTATGTAAGTCTACAAAAACTATCATCTCAAAGAGAAAAAAGATGAATTGTTGTTGTTGTCTTTGAGGGGCTACCAGACTATGAAAACCAAAGTCACTTTCAGAGTTACTTTGAATGGACCTCTGGTTCGCTAATTGTATGCCTGAGAGAAAGACTCCAATGGAGAATCCGAAATGAAAGTAACCACTCACAGCAAGTGGGCCAAGAGGAGAAGGTCAAACCTCTCTTGCCTCAGTGCAGCCAGCTCACATTGAAATCTTGATGGCGGAACATGTTTCCCCCATACTTCCCCTATGGCTGCTGTTCATTTTTCCAAATGAACAGAAACAATGCCATGAGACATTTCCAATTTTAAGTGCTCTGATGAGAAAATGGAAATAAAGACTGTGAGACAAATCTGTGACAGTCTTTAATATTGGCTGCCAGACATCACCAAGGGGACAGTGAGGAAAAGGGAGGGCAGGAAATGTGAAATTCTGCTAATCGAATGATACTCTGCTTCTTAAATTTTTAAGCAGGCAGTGTGTGAATGCTGGCAATGAACTCATTTATGACAATGTATGAAAATTGAGACAATCATGTGGTTATTATTACCAAGAATCTCAATACTATAAACTCCCCTAAATTTAAATAAATTTAATTTTAAAATATCTTTCCATGATAATTTTTGCTTCTAATTTTATTAGGAGGCAATAATAAAAATAATAACACAATCAACTGTGAATTATTGGAATGCTCTTGAAATGCCTTTGGGGTTATGAAGCATTTATTTAAATATCTTTAATTACTAACTTTAATTTGACATTTACAATAATCAAGAATATATTCAGTGCTTTTAGTACCTGAAATAACATTAATACATCATATTCTCCCTAAAATCCTCCTCTGATTTCTCATCTTAACACAGGGGTAACTTGAAGCCTATACTAATGGTATACAAGTTCTGGCAGGACCTCCAAGACAGAAAATCTTTGAGGAAGGGTCAGATGACAAACTGGGTCATCCAAGGACCACGATAGCTACGTTCAGAGAGATCCATCACCAGATTTCCTGTAGGCAGATAGTTGGTTCAGTGGATAAAGTGCTGGCTCTGGAGTCAGGAAGACCCAAGTTCAAACCCTACCTTAGACACTAGCTCTATGATGGGCATATTACCTAAACTCTGTTTGCCTCAGTTTCCCCACCTGTAAAGTTGGGATATTAGAGCTTACCTTTTAATGTTACTGTGAGGATAAAATGATGTGATAATTGTAAAGGACTTTGTAAACCTTAAGTGCTAGATAAATACTACCTACTATTATGTATACAATGATGGTGATGATAATGAGTTAAAGATGTGGAAGGAATGAGATCCTATTCAGAAGACAATATCCTTATACCAACTAATCAGAAGCCCTGAAGTCCTGAATTAGATCGCCTTTGGGTTAGCTCCTATTCATCTTGGATATCCACTGCCACACTCAGCACAAAATTAAGTAGATCATGTCTGGAACTGGGAGGACCTCAGGGGTCACCTAATTCATCTCCCTCATTCTTTAGGTGAGAAAATCGAGACCTACAAAAGACAGGTGACCTGATGAAGGGAACACAGGTAGCCAGGAGCTGAGGCAAAATTCAGACCTAATCCTTCTGTTTCCAAATCCAGCGATCTTTGTGCTGCACCCACATGGAAGTAGGAATGAAGAAAATAAGTATTTATTTAGTGTCTACCAGGCATCGTGCTAAGCACTTACTCATATTATCTCATTTGATCCTCACAACCACCCTGGAAAGCAGGTGCTACTATTATCCCCATTTTGTAGATCTGTTAACTGACTTGTCCAACATCAGACAGCTAATAAGTGTGTGAGGCTAGATTGAATGTAGGACTTCCCGACTACAGATCCTGTGCTCTATCCACAGCATCACCCAGCTAAATGCATAGTAAACACTGAATAAATCATCTTAAATTGAAAATGCATGTAAAGTTTCTGCATTTCCCCCATACCCCACTCTAGTCCAGGCTCTCATTACCACTCAACTGGGCTATTGCAAGAACCTTCTAACGAGCTTCCCTCTCCTAAGCCTTTCCACAATCCGATTCACCTTGCTTATATAGTTCCCAAAGTGATTTCATTGTAGCATCTGTCCATTGCCTTACTCAAGTCACAGTAGCTCCCTATTACTTCCAGGATCAAATATAAACAAATAGTTTTGTTTGACATTAAAAGCTCTTTCCAACTTGGCCCCTTCCTCCTCTTCTGATCTTTTCTCATGTTACTCCCCTCTACAGACTCACTGCCTAGCCACGTTGGCCTTACTGGTGTTTCTAGCATATTACAATCCATCTCCTCCTTCCACACTTGCTACCGGCCACCCCCAATCCAGGAATTCTCTTCCAACTTCCTATGCGACTCTGTCTGTATTTTGTATGTTGTTGTTCATTCTTTCTAGTTACGTCCAACTCTTCATGAATCCATTTGTGGTTTTCTTGGCAAAGACACTAGAGCGATTTGCTGTTTCCCTTTCCAGCTCATTTCACAGATGAGGAAAGTGAGGTAGATGGAATCAAGTGACTTGCCCAGGGTCACACAGCTAGAAAGTTTCTGAAGTCATCTTTGGATTTAGGTCTTCCTGAGTCCAGGCCCAGCACATTATGCCACTTCGCTGCCCTAATAATAATAACATTTAACTTTTATACAGCGCCTACTATGTACCAGGCACTGTAATAAATGCTCTACAATTATTATCTCGTTTGATCTCCTGAAAGGTTATTATCATCCCCATCTTCCAGATGAGGAAACTGAGACAAACAGAGGTTATGTGACTTGTGAGGGTCATTCAACTACTGCTGCATTTAAACTCAGGTCTTTCTGACCCCAGGCCCTGCTCTCTACCCACTGTACAGTTACCCCAATAGATTTGGAAATAATGATGATTTCAAAACAAAAGATATCTATAAAAATAATTTAAAAGTGAGGCATTAGATTTATATATAGAATACATATTGGTTGGTTTTGATGAACTCCAACCATCCCACTTCTGTCCTTGAAAATCTTTGCTGTAAGGGTAGGGAAAAGGGAAAGGCATATTTGGAAAAAAATTGATGTAACAACAAAAAAGGCATTGATACATTTGTAAGCAAAGCATTATAGTAGCCCTTGCTAGAAATACGTCCATTTTGCACTTGATCATTAAATTACCCAAATAATGGAAATATACCAGTTAAAATGCTTACATGGTAGAAAATAACACCTCTGTGAAATGGCATCAATCCTAATCCATTTCAGAAATTACCTCACCTTTAAGGTAAATAGTTTAGCAATCCATTTTAGTAATGGCTTGATTGACTTTATAAAGTCAAATCCCTGCTATTCCAAATTCGAAAGGATGAAACTGAATGAATTCCCGGATAGTTATCTCTTCAATGTACCTGAATAACAAGGGTTAGTCAGTAGCAAATGATACGATATCCACCGGAGAAGTTTGAAAAGGCTGTTGTGTCTACAGACTTTAGTAAAAAAGATTTGAATTTGACTGACAACCTCATCAATTTGAACTGAATTCCTCTGGCAAACTAGAGTCGTTTTTGGAGTAATCCAATGGGATCACGTTTGGTATTTCCTATCTCTAAAGACTTTAATGCGGGGGGCTACAAATATACTTCATCCTTTGATCTATATATGAACTGGTTCACTTGGTTATTCAAATAACTACATGTCAGCAAGCAGCCTCCCTAACTGGTCTTAAGACAGTCTAATACCTTCAAGTCCTAACAATGGGACCCTGGATCCCGCTGGAGTCTGATTTACAGTGACTTTTTGTTGATGATACAGAGCAAAGGAAATGCTCATTATAAAATATAACTTGCTATTTCTAGTCAGCCTTACAAGAACAACATCCTTGTGGCCAATTTAATTTCTGCATGAAACCAAAGACATGGAATTGGTAAAAGTTTAGGAAAGCAGGGATTATAACATAAAGAGAAATATGGCTATGCCAGGTGTGGGGTGGGGTCACAGGGTAATTTTCTTTTAATCCCAACTCTATCAAAAAACTAATTAGGCAAATCAGCCTTTCTTACCCTCAGTTTCTTCAGCTATAAAAAGTGGACATCATTACTTGTACTACCCCACATCATCATTATGGGTAAAGTGTTTTTGCAAATTGGGAAATTTTATAATTTTATAAATTTTATAAAAATATGAACTACCATTAATATTATAAATGAATGACATTATAGGCCACCATGCTATTTGTTTGTTGCAAAGTGGAAGGAGCTATATCTGAGCTATATCTATATGCCCTGAACTTGAGGACGATCATATATTGTAGAGGAAATTCCTGTTTTAAGGAAAAGTTGGGCTACATGGTTGCTAGGGTCACTTCCAAGTGAAGTTTTGTGATCCTTCAATAGCCCTCTCTCCATTTTTTAAGAACTAAGCACACATTTGCTAAATGTGTGTCTAGGATCAGATAGTCTAGGCCCTAGACTTTAGGGGCAAGGAATGTTTTTTGTGCTTACGCCCACAGTTGTGGCCTTATTATTAAGACACGTTTCAATGAACAAAGCTTACCAGACTCAGTCCCAATTACAAGCTAGTAAAACTGTCCTTACACGTGTCTATTTCTTTTCAAAGGAGCTATATTCATATACATTTTCACGTGTAATCTCTGAGATCGATTCTTAAATTACTATTGACATGATGCAAAGAAGTAATGCTAACAGAGAACCAGATACTTTCAAGGCTCATCTTTTAAGTACCAGTATTCTTCTGGTGTTGTTATATCGCTGTGAGCCATGGAACACTACAGCCTTCAAAGAATTAAAAATGAGTGCTGCACAGAAGGAAACAGAGAGATGTACAGTGGCTGTAAGTAAGCTGCAGAATATAAACAAGGGATTAAAAAAGAGGCCTGTAGGGAAGAATGTCAAGAAAGAAATACAGGAGTGAAAAAGAAGATGTGTCTTTGGTAAAAGTGAGGCCAACTGATGAATACCCTCTGTGCTCTACAGGTATCCTCAAGATGTCACAGAAAGCAAGGAAATCTCTCAGATCACTGGATGGACCCCTCAAGATGAACAAATAGACAGGAACATGGACAAGAGTCACAGGAGATAGGCAGGAATAAGTGAATGAAGTTTACAAAAATACATTCCTTAAGTGGATGCTATGTGCCAAGCAATGTGTTAAGTGTCGGGAATATAAATTTAAAAAATGAGATGCTCTCTGCTACCAAGAAACTCATGCTCTAATTGTGGAACACTGCAGAGAAATGGAAGAATGATGACAGTACAGGCAAAAAACTCCAGCAATCCTAATGGTTCAGCAGAAGAGAGGAAGGTAATACTTAAGGCTCCTATCAGTATGTTGGATTACTGTCCCAGGAAGTCAGCAAAATGTCAAGGTGGAGCAGATGGCAAGGCCCAGAGGACTTTAGGACGTTAGGCCTAGGGGTCCTCCAGCTAATTTGAAGGAATAGAGTTGGCGACTCCCATCTCATTCAAGCTATATGAGTAGTCGAGCAACCTAAATTTGGGATTTGGGGAAGCTCTATTGGGGTTAGGGATTGAAGGTGTAAGGCAAGCAATTCCTTCAGAACAACTGACAAAGCTAATTAAGTTCTACATGGGTCTCCTGACAAGTTTAGTGGGACTGTAACCCTCCAGATGTCTCCAGAAGGGGTAGGAAACCACTTTTACTGTGAAATAGATTCATGATTTAGGGTTAGCTTAGACTAGTGACCTTGAAGGTCCTTTCCAACTGCTTGATTCTTTATTTGCTGACTCTATTGTCTAAAGTTTTTAAATGTCCCTATGTGAAGAATAATGTATATTCCATTTTCAATAGCCTAAATAAGAAGGAACAGTGTTTTGCTAACTAACTATGTGACCTTGAGCAAATTATTAAACTTTCTTTATTTTCCTGATCTAAGACCCTATGAAGGTTAGATTAGAGGTAATTTGTTGTTCAGTCATTCTGACCCTTTGTGACCCAAAGAATTGTCCATGTGGCTTTCTTGGCAAAGGTACTAGAATGGTTTGCCATTCCCTTCTCCAGTGTGTCGCCATTTTACAGATGAGGACCTGAGGCAAATAGGGGTTGAGTGAGGGTCACACAGGTCCTAAGTGTCTGATGTGGGATTTTAACTCAGATTTTCCTGGCTTCAGGCCTGGGGCTCTATGCGCTATGGCATCATCTAGCTGCCCCTATGAGGTCATACCTCCACTCTAAATTTCATTAGGATCTCAGTAACATTTAGGAAGCTTAATGAATTGATGCAAGAAATTCCCCTCCAAACAGCGAGGCTTAGTGCAGAGAAGGGGAAAAAAATGTTGTTTAAAACTGTTTTAAAACATTCCCACTTCGGACTAGGAAAGGAAGTTCAAAATCTGTAATTTAAAATGAAATTATTTTTCTTTTATAAGCATTTGAATCAATATTAGATTAAAAGAATGGATTTTTCCTGTTACATGTGTAATTCTGCTTTGATAGGCTGATAAAGTAAAAAAGGAAGCTGTAAATCAAAGATTGTCACATTTATGGCTCACAGCATTAGCATTTCAGCAGAAATAAGGACTGATAAAAAAAAGAATCCTATCTATTTTTTAAAAGGCTTTCTTTCTCTTCACCTCTCAAATTAAAGTGGGTAGCATGCATAGTCAGACTATTAGAAAATTGAATACACACCCTCCAAATCAAGAGAAAAAAAAAATACATTATTTGTGGAGACAAACAATGTGTGAAGAACATTCATTTTGAAAGAAAAAGCCCTGAATCTTTGCTCTATAACCTGTATGACTTTGAGCAAGTCCATCCACCCCTTAAGGCTTCAGTTTTTTCATCTTCAAAATGAAAAGATTGGACTAAATTATTTCTGGTTCCCCTTCTAGCCTTAATCCTATTTTCTGATGAATCTAACAGAAAAAAGGAATGGAGAGGGGGAAAAAATCAGTTACAGAATCTTCTTGAAACTAGCAGGGATCTTAGAGGCCTTTCAGTCTAACTTCCCTCCTAACACAGAAGTTCCTTTTAAAATATCTCTAACAAAGGGCCATCTGGGCTTGGCTTGAACACTTTCACTGGTGAGAACTCATTACTACACGTGGTAAACCATTTTCTACTAAATCATTCTAAATATAAAAAAGTTCTTGCTAGTATTTGGCCAAAACTAGCTTCCAAATAACTTTTACTCAGTATTCTTATTTCTTATCTCCAGGATAGCATGAAACAAGATTGTTTCACCATTTAAATAGATCACGCCAACCAGTAGCTTAGAAATCTATACTATATTGCTTATAGAGCTACAATGGATAGATCTGGATGCCACGAATGCCCTCTTCTTTCTGCCTCACCAGAGAAAGCCAAAAAAAAGTTCCTTATTGGCTAAGCTTTTCTACAGAAATACCTTATTAATATTAATTTCTACTTTAACCCTCTTATACTCTCTGGCTCTCCATCCCTTATAAGATCATTTTCAGTTTTAAAACTTGAACATTTCCATTGTTTTCATTTATCCTTAGTGGCCTGTCAGCTTATTATTTGGCTATGATGGCAGCACTGAGAAAGCAAAGAAGATTCGTGGCAAAACAAATTAAAACAAACAAACATCGTTTGGGATCATGATCCAAAATTCTAAGGGCAGTTCCTTTTTCAAGCTATCATGCATGCCTTGAAATCCACTATACTTCATAATACTTCCACAATTACAATGTAGTCTTACATAAAACCATTTCATGATTTCTTTTAACCATTTGAAATTTGGAATTAATTCCTCTAAATATCTTTTTTTTAATTGTGCCTGCACTAAACTAAAATTTTAAAGCAATTCTCTTAAAACTTGAGAATCAAAAGAAATTGAGGATTATCTATAAAAATACCAAATATCCTAATTAACAGAACACCAAATAAAGATCTTATACAATCTAATCTCAGAAAATGGAATTGAAGTAGCTATAAAGACACCAACCAGAAGAAACAACTGTAGTACCAAAAGACTTATAGATGGATTTTCTAAACACTTAAAGAACAATTAATACTCAGGCTACCCAAACTATTTTCAATAAATAAAAAAGCAATTTATCAAATGCCTTTTCTGAGACAAATTTAGTTCTAATACCTGCACAAGAATGAGAACTATCAACCAATACCAATAATGGATTTTGTTGGGCAATTTTTTGTGAAATGTAAAAATAAAATCCTAGTAAAATGAATAAATGACCGGGGGGGGGGGGAAGTGGGACATTTAAGTGCTTATTATGTGTACTGGGTTAACTGTTGAGGATAAAAATACAAAAATAAAGATAGTCACTCTCCTCAAGGAATTTACATTCTAATAATGAAAACTACATATCCAGGAGAGTTGTGGTCAATGAAGAATGCTCTGATCTGTAGATGCTATCGTTCTTCAGGCCTTCCAGTCCTGTCTGACTTTTCATGACTACACTTGGGATATCCTTGGCAAAGGTACTAGAGCACTTTGCCATTACCTTATCCAGGTCATTTTATAGATGAGGAAACAAAGGCAAACAAGGATAAGTGACTTGTCCAGGGTTACACAGCTAGTACGTGTCTGAGACCAAATTAGTCTTCTTGACTCTAGGCCCAGCACTTTATTCACTGTGCCATCTAGCTATCCTAAATCTATAGCTATATATCCAAAAAAAAACCTATTGACTCTGAGTTGAATTTATACTAGGGGCAAAAAAGAGCATCATTAGGAAAATGCCATAATTAATTACATGAAAACCAATACCCATATAATTAGAACAACACACAAAGGAAAAAAAAACTTTAATAATTTATTGCATTTTTGCTTAAGAAAACTCTATAGAACTCAGTCATAGAAAGACAATTTTCCATATGATAACAATATATAGCTAAAACCAAAAACTACTATTAGTAGTGGGGGAAAGCAGTAAATTTCACAACAAATATAGAGTTAAACAATAAGATTCCCTTTTCTCACTGGTATAAGACACTTACAAAATGCTAGCAGCAATTAAACATAAGAAAGAAATAAAAGGCATTTAAAAAGGACAAGGAAATAAAGCAATCCCTATTTCGTGATGACATGAAGGTTTACTTAGAAAACCCTAGAGAATCAGAAAAAAAAAATTAAGACAATAAGTGGCTTTAGTAAAGTAGTAGGATTCAAAATAAATCTCAAAAATCAATAGCAACTCTATTTGAAATAATAAAATCCAGAAGGAAATAATATAGTAGAAAGGGAAGTCTCTTTCAAAATAACTATACAATTCATAAAATATTAGTCAACTTACTTTGACATACTTAAGATTTATATAAAAGTCCTATAAAATATAACTATAAAATAATGGAAATATAATTTTAAAGCATTCTTTAACAAAACAACAGCAAATAATCAGAGGCACATTCACTTTACAGGCTTGAGCTATACCAATATAATAAAAAGTAACAATGCTCCTTCTTAAAATATGAATTATGGTGGGAGTTTTTCCAGCATAGCTTAAAAAAACTGCCTGAAGAAAAATATGAAATAAGGAGAAAATTAATTTAATCTTAACATGAGAAGAAAGCTGGCCAACCAGCATATGCTGTCTTATTATTCTTTTTTCCCCTCTACTTACCAAAAGACTCCTGTGTTTTTTTTTATTTCATTTTACCAATACAAATGCAGAGGAAGTTCTAATAGTATTATGGTATATAAAAGTATATATTTATGAACTCAAAACACTTGGCCATCCTGGTTGTTCTCCTCTAGACTCTCTCTACCTTCTTTCTATGATTTTCTCTAAATACTAAAGAGATGCCCAAAAGAAAAACAGAAGCAAACCAGAATATTGTACCATGAAAGAAGGTGCCCCTTGCAGCTCCCAACAATTCCTACAGTGCTGTGTGTGTGTGTGTTTTTTTTTTCTGTATGTTTTTTTTTTTAAGGCTCCTGAACCAAGTTTCTATTTGCTAACAAAATTATTCTCATTAAATTAAATTAGTTTTCTTCTACCTGATCATTAACTTTCTAAGCACATCAAAACACCCAAGATGATAATTCATTGTTAAAAATGTTTGTTTGTTTTTTTTTTTTTAAGCCAAGAGATTATGTAGCATCAATGTTGAGAAAGCCTGCATTTTTCATTTTCCAACCATTCATATAGCAGTCATGGGGATAGAGCCTAAGTGAATGGAATTGGAAATAAGAGCTTCTTTATTGGGAAGCTATTGTAACACACAATTATTAAAATTGATTACTACGTGGGCCATGTCAATTTCATTATCCCTGATCGATTTCAACCTTGGCTCTCATCATTTCAGGGAGAAAGGCTGCATGAGTCATAGCTCTCTGGAACAGATATTCAGCCTTGCTGATTTTAAATGAGATCAGTGATTTGCTTTGTTAACAATGTCTCAGATGAATACATAGAGGTTCTGAGTTCTGGTAACTAGCTCCAACAGCTGTCTCTAAATGCTATTCAGAAGGTCTCACTTTTTAGAGATTGGTTTGACTAGACCTTACGTAAATTTACCTACTGCTCTCCAGCCACAACTGCCTAAAAAAAAAAAATCACAAAATTGCAAGATGTTAGAAAAAGATATAATGTTATTCCCACCCAGGTTCATGGATGTCCAGATATTTATCCACAGTTTCCATGGAGGCCCATGAACCTAATGTTAGGACAATGGTCCTAAACCAGTGAAAGAAGTTGTGATCTGCCCAATTAGTACACCACATGAAATATTGGCATTAGGAAATACTGATATTGGAAGAGTAAAACTTAATTTATCTGATATTTCAGCTAGACCAGCAATCATCTAGATCCATATTGGCTCCCATCTAGTCTAGAGGCCATTAGTTTTAAGATGCTAGGTCCTATTCCCCTATTCCCCTGTTGAGTCTATATTCTCTTGATATTAATTAACAATAGTCCCCAAGTGAAACAGATTTCTCTTCCTCTTCAAAGCCTATGTTCCCAATTGGACCTCCAGCTAACTTCCTGTCTTTAATCTCTGTTCCAGCTGACCCTTCATCTTATGGGGTGAGTTAACATAGTAGAAAGTGCCCTTTGTGTACTGTATGATTATGATTCATATGAAAAATTCTTCCCACTTCTCTGCTCTTCTATGATGTAATTAGGCTTCCCTCCTCCTAAGCAATGTGATATAGAATCATACAAATATTGGTATCATATACAGTCAGAAAGATCATTAAAATATCAAATTTATTTCATTTTACAGATGAGGAAATTGAGGCTGACAGAGGTTAGGCAACTGGCCCAAAGTCAAATGGCTAGTCAGTGATATCAGACTTTAAACATGGCCTTCTGGATCCAAATTCAATGCTTTCTATCACTCTGAGGAATTTTTAGAATGCCTTCTTGCATAGGCAAGTCAAATCAAAAAGTATTTTTAGGGACCTACTATGTGCTTGACACAAAAGGATACAAAGAAAGAAAAGGAAAAAAAAAATCCTGTCTCCAGGAGCTCACAGTCTAGTAGGGAAGACAACATACAAACAGCTATGTACAAACAATATATTAAAAGATATATGATAATAAAATAAAATTTATAAATATTAAAACTTAAAATATTATAAATAAATTATAAGTATAAACAGGACAGTCTCAGAAGGAAAAAGAGGGACCAGGATCAGCTTCTTTTTGAAGACAAGGTTTTAGCTAGGACTTGAAGAAATCCCAACAAGCCAGGAGGCATTGATGAAGAGGCGAAAAATTCTAGGAAGAGGGGACAACAGCCAGTGAAAATGCACGGAATCAAGAAATGGAGTGCCATGTGTGAAGAATCACCTTAATATACTTTCTCAAGGAATTTTGTAACCAATAAAATAGGTTATCCTTCATAAGGAAGCATATCTGGTCATCAGGGCAGCATTCTCATTTAAAAGGACATACAGTTTCATAAAAGAAAAACAGATTATTAAAAAATGAAACAAGACTGTTCTTTGCATCTTCCTCTAACCAATCAGTGTCATGGTATCCAGAATGACAAGATCAGCAGCAGTTACAAGGTAACACAATATACTCAGGCTACTACCAGGGAACGGTTGGATGTATCACACTGTCTTTTTCTCAGGTGAAAAACTGATAAAAGTGTTATTGAGAGACAGCTTAGTGGAGAAGAAAGGTCACTGGCTTTGTAATAAGAAGAAATAGATAGAAATATTGTCACTCTCTACCAGTTAATGTCTCTAAGCCTCAGTTTCTTCATGTATAAAATTACATGTTTGGACTCAAAAACCTCCAAGATCCCTCTTATTTCTAAGTTCTTTCCTGGGATTCTTTTCTGGGGAAAAAAAAAAAGACAAAAAACAAGGGAGGCTGTGCCGAATGATCTCTAAGGTACCAGGTAAGTAGATTTAGTAGTCTTATCATGTAATAATTACAAAGGAGCATGAATATATGGCCCAGGTTGTCCTGTTTTAAGAGGTTTTTTTTTCTTCCTCCCTTAATATATGACCCTAAGCACTATTAAACCAAAGTGAACCCTTTCCCCTTCACCCACAGTTCTAACATTCATTATTTTTAATTTTATAATTCCAAATTCTCTTCCTCTCCCGGTCATTGAGAAGGCAAGTACTATGATACTCTTATACATGGGAAGTCATGAAAAGCATAACCCAAAGTTTTAAAACTGGAAAGAACCTCAGATCATCTAGCCTAATCTCGACACTTGTCTGACCTCCGCTATCCTCAGTATAGATGAGGAAACTTTACCAAATCACACACTAAGAGAGTGGGAAAAACTGGAACTTGGACCCGGGTCCTTTGATCCCACATTTGGTCCTGTTTTCACTGACTCACAAGATCCCCTATATTAACGACTGAGTCAGTGAGGTCAACAAGCCTCTTAAAAGCAAGACTGACTCTGAAGATACACAGATCATTGGCAGATGTGGGAACTAAGAAGCCACTGAGGCTCTCTCCAAATACAAAGAAGCGAAGGATCACGGGGAGAAGAGAAACAAGAAATCAATATCATCTTGGGAGATAAAGAGGCAGCCGGTGTCATTCCCCATTTATCATGGGATTATTACAGCATAGTGAGTGCCTAGTGATAATCCATTCAGACAGTGTGCGCTGATCCAGAACTCCACTGCAGGTTTTTATAACTTGCGTTTTTAAAATGTCCTAGAAACTCTGATTCAGACATTAGGGAACAATGGATAAAGGAGACACCCAGGCAGACCTGGTTCTGGTGTTCACATCATTTTGGCTATGTAAGGTGTTTATACTTCTATTCGTAAACTAACGGTCAGTTTCCTGATATTTGATGCTCTCATTAGGGCATAGGATATATTGAGCCCAGAATGGATTATGGTTTCCATGGCTAGATTAAAGAAAAATAATCTTATTTCTAAGCTAAAACCAAATATACAGAGTATAATTATTCTGAGGGCCTAGTTCAGTGCCTGACACATGGCAAAGGCTTGTGGGTTGTCTGGTTATGCATGTATTATAGCAATATGGCACAGTGTATATGAGTACTCTACTAGAACTGGAATCTTGGGAGTTCAAATACAGGTTTTTGAACTTATTAATTAGATGACCTAGGATAAGTCATTTATTTTCTGTGTCAGTTTCCTTATAGCTCTGGGAATAGTGTGCTATTCCCACCCAACCCTCCCCAGATGACCAGTCCCATTTCCAATCCACCTGTCACAGTCAATCATCAAGGGGAGGAACCTTGTTTGGAGATAGAGCCTGCCAATCCTGCTACTACTAATACCAACCACAAACATGTAAGCTCCAAAGCCCCAGAAACAGCGATGCCTCCCAGACTCCTGGGAGACCAATTCCAATTGCATCCTTGGATAACTCCGATTGTTGTGAAGTGTTATTCTTTATCTGAAACCTAAATCCCTATATTTGAAATTCCTACTCCTTGCTCTTAGCAGAGCTCCCTGAAGCCAAGGAGAACAAGTCTAATCCCTTCCTACTAATACTGCCCTTCAAATACTTGAAAAAAATGCATTATTCCATCTTCTCTTTTCTAGGCTAAACATCCCCAGGTCCTCAAAGAGGAACATGATTACTAGGTTCTTGCCAAAGTTGGCATTCCTTCAAGCTTCCTCCATATCTGTAATACATTCCTCCCTCAATTTCAACTCTCAGAAACCTTATCATCTGTCTAGCTTCAGCTTATATGATAATCCCTCCTCTAACCTCATTCATGCATGTTCACTAAATTTATTCAGACTCAGTTTCCCTGTGTGTAAGGGAAACACTCACCTCACGGTACTATGGTGAAAATCCTGTTAGACAATAAATGTAAAGTATGCAGTAAACCTTAAAGAGATTTATTGTCATCCCTTCCCCACATACGCATACATACAAGCTCCATGAGGTTAAAGATTGTCTCATCAAAAATTTTTTCTATTGCCCTAAGGTATAGCACAGTGCCTTAAACAGACTTAATAAATAAATGTTTTGTGTTTGTCATTGATCAAAACATAACAGTTTTGACCTCTGACCTGAGATAAGCAGAAAGAACCAGCTTCTGACTAGAGGAGAAGGAAGGGGACAAAATAGATGACTTCCTTTTGACATTTTGAGGCATTGCAGCTTTTATAATGGTTGACCAGCACCTTCTAATGAATTCACTGTTTTCTTTTTAACGTTCATTATCAGGCAGAAGTGACTCCACCACTTCCCTAGTATTAACCCTCACTCCCACGTACTAGCAACTTATTTGTTCTAGACTAGGTTTAAATGACCCTCTGTAATTAGATCCAACCTGGTTGCACCATTTGTGCAATGTCTAGCACATCATACCATGTTACGTTTTAGATGCCAGTCTCTTTTATTCAATATGCCAGTATAAACAAGACATTAAACATACTAATAGATACATGGTGGGAAGGAGACTTTGGTTTGAGTCATTTGTCAAGACTTGTATTGTAGACAGTAGCACCTCTACGCAAGGCATTATTCTTTTACAAAAGGAATTCTATATAAACCAAATTTAGTAGAATTAAATTAAATCTGGCCAAATGAGTACCTACTATGTGCAAAGCTAACATAGGAGGATATAAATAAGAAGTACACATAATCTGAGTAGGTATAGATGGGAGATGGGTTTCCATGACTGGAGAAAAAAAAATCCAAGTGGATAACATGTAGATAATTTGAGTAAATGCTAGTCACTGAGCTGCACTATGAGAACACAAACACACAAAAAATGATAATACTTAATCTTAAGGAAATTGCATTTTAACAGAGAAGCACACAGAATGTCAAGTCAATGGACACTTACTGTGTAAATGTTCAGTTGAGGAATCTACGTGGAACAGTGGATAGAGGCCCTGGGCCTGGAGTCAGGAAGTCCTGAGTTCAAATCTAGCCTCAGACAATTACTAGCTGTATGACCTAGGGCAAGTCACTTAACCTCTGCTTTAATCTACTGCAGAAGGAAATGGCAAACTATTCCAGGATCTTTGCCAAGAAAACCCCATGGATGGTATGAACTATGGAGTCAGGAAATCAGAAAAACTGAACAACTAAACAACAATATGCTCAATGCTTTGATACTGAATGTGGGAGACTGAGAAGTCTAATCTCATCCCTCCAAAACTCTGTTTTGTTGAAGGTTCAACATTTAACATAAATAGAACAATTTAAGTTAATGAAGGAAATAGTTAAGTAATGAGTAACTTTTCTAGAATATGGATGTAAGGGGTAGGACAACAGACCTTTTTGTATTAATTTTATGTTAGTAGTCAAACTCTAAAATGCTTTGGTTTCCCTAATTCTTTCAAATTATCCAGAAAAGTTTGGGATGTGGCAGAGATTAGATGAAATGGAAGGATAATTATCTCTAGCAGTTATCTCAAAAAGACAAAGCAAAATGGGAAAAGGTTTATTTTATTTTCTTAAGACATAGAGGTGAGAGGTATCAATGCAAATTTCTGGGGAAATTATTCCAATATAGTTATATTTTACACACACACACATACACACACACAAACACACACACAGAATTTTAACATTTTGGAGATTGTGTCCTAGGAAATATTATTTCCTTCATTCTATACATAAGAAACTGAGGCTCTGTTAAAATAAATCATCTTGCCAATGGTCACATCATAGCTAGCTAAGTGTCAGAGGCAGGATTTGTACCGAGTTCTCTCCTGACTTCAGGTCCAACTTGGTTGCTTCTCCCAGCTCAGACCCACTTGACTCTTCATGCAGCCTCAAAGCCCAAGGATGCTCTGCTGGCATAGAATCATTTACCGAGAGCTAGAAGTCACTCTACTGGTCACTTTGTACTGCTCCTGCCCTGGGCCCAGATAAACCAAGTAACTCCCAAATGAGGTAAATGAGGCAGTACACTACACTGGAAAGTTTACCATCTCTGGAGTCAGAAGATCCAGGTTCAAATCCCTCTTCTAACACCGTGTGTTGTTAGTCAAGTCCTTTTGCTCCCTAGGCTCAGGTTCCTCATCTATAAAAGAAAGGGTTGTACTAGATGGCATCCGAGGTCCCTTCTGGCTCTACAACAAGATTTTTTAACTTTATTTGTGTCATGGACCCCTTTCATCATCTAGTGAAGCCCTGGGACTCCTCAGAATAGTGTTTTTAAATGCACAAAATAAAATATATAGATAACAAAGGAAACCAAAGGTAATTTTTTAAAAATGTCATTTTTTGGCAGATCCCTTTAAATCTATTCAAGAAGTATAAATTAAAAAGTCTTGCTTGAGACCTATGACCCTATGAAGTCTCTGTCCAGCATAAGGTACCATCTGACTGATGGTTCTGACTGATATTCTACCATCAAAACCGCTTCCTATATCTTGGCTTCAGAGATATGCATTTCACAGGGAATCTATCCCAAGAAAACATACCCACTGTAGGGCATGGAGAATTGTATCTCACCAATGAAATTCTCTTTTAGACTTGGACTTAGCAACATGTTCATGCTGGGCCTGGAATCAGGAAAACCCAAGTTCAAATATGATCTCTGATAATTACTAGCTGAGTGACCCTAGGCAAGTCATTTAACTTCTGTCTCCCCATTTCCACATCTGTAAAATAGGATCAAATGAAATGTTTGTAAAGCACTTTGGAAATCTTAATATTAGCTAGTCACTGATCTCAATGGGAACTACCAGGAACAATCAGCCAATGCTTAACTTTCATAAATATCATAAATTGAACAAGGACTGGATATGCCCTATGGGTCAAGGTTTTTTTGTTTACATAGCAATGAATTTTGTTTAAACCAAGCTGAAACAAATTCAAGCTCAGGACCTAAATAGCAATTTTGTGAGTTATGTTTCCCTTTTTACTATCTAATCACCAATATGCTTCCATAAAGATTGGTGTCTCAGGGAAACATCTGGATGTATCCACAGGAGGTAGATGGATACCAAGAGAAAGATAGCCATGGGAAGGTGAGCTTGAGGATTACTGCAGTAAATCATGTGTCCCTGAGATGAATTAAACTCATCTCCAAGGCTGAATGAAGCTTTACTTTTTAAAAATGCAATAAAATAGTAATAATTCAGTTCTGTCACTGAAAGCTTGCTTCCTGTTTGTTTTAATTAAGGGCTGAATGAGTATATTTTTATACTGAATCATACACTGTTTGAGCTGGAAGATATTATCTAATCAAAGATCATAGATTTCTATCTGGGAGGGACCTCAGGCATTATCTAATCCAACCCATTCATTTTATAAATGAGAAAACTGAACCCAAGTGCTAAAAGTAGCTTGCTCAAGGTCACATAGATAGTAGTGGAGCCCAGGTCCTCTGATTCCAAAACCACTTTTTCTTGTTGTTTCTGTTCTGTTTTCCAATACTATGTAAATACTATATAAAGGAACAAGCCCCATAAGGGGGAAAAACAGTTTTTTTGTCCATGGTTACAGAGTCAGAGACTTAAACCCATCTCTTCTTAAACCTAAAGCCAGTGTTCTTTCCACTATCTTCTCTCTCACTAGAATTTGACTCCATTGCTTTCTTATGTCACGTGGTGACCTTGGATTCTCAAAGGCTATGTCAATGGAATGCAAGTTCTGGCAAGTTTTAATGAGCCTGAAAATCTTTGAGTGTTAGCCTAGTGGTAGCCTATATTTCTGTAGTCTGAATACCTACAGGAATAAATTCAGAGAGGCTTTAGTAGGACCACAACTCCCTGTTTCCTAATAAGAGAGGTTATTTTTGTATAATCATTTTTTTCAGTCCTGTCCAACTGTTCATGACCCCTTCTCCCCCACACCCCATTTTTTTTCAAAGATACTGGAGTGGTTTGCCATTTCTTTCTCCAGCTCATTTTACAGATGAGGAACTGGGTCATATATGGTTAACTTGACCCAGGGTAACACACTTAAAATTGGCCGCTATTTTCCTCCATCGACATGGAGTCAGGAGCCCCTCCTATTTTATTGATGTCTGAGTACCAAATCAGTCACCATACTCTGCCCTGTTGAACAGACATTTCCATATGGAGAACAGAAGCTAAGTGCCCTCTATCCTATTGCTAGATTAGGGTGAAGTAAATCAATATTCACAAACTGTTCAATAACTTAGAAATGCCTCATTTTGTCCCAAAATCAAACCTGAATTAACATGGTGCCAAGGTTAAATCCACCTCTAACAAGACTGGCTAGCAAGTGATGCATTTTTTTTTTATCACTATCAATTCAGATGAGGAGGAAGAGGAAGATGATGATGATGATAACCTCCAAACTACATGGAACTAAAAACTTTCAAAATATATATACCACTGAGAAGAAATACTGGTTCTACCTCCTATTAAAACTATCCTGAACATACTTTCAGGGAAAATGCAGAAGATAACTTCCTATGCCAATACTAAAATTCAATTATATAAATAAATTATTTTATCTACCTGCACAATAGTTCCCAGAACATTAAACATAAAAAGTAAGTAGGTAGTGGCTTAGCCTTCTAACACTTCTAACTGAATTTCATCAAACAGAATAAGAAAAATGAAGTAAGAATCATAATAGCTAGGTTTTTGCCTTTCTTTGTATCCCTAGAGAAAGAATAAAGGAAGGAAGGAAAAATGAAGGAAGAAAGAAAAGGAGAGAGGAAGGAAGACAGGATAGGATGGAGGGAAGGAAGCAAGGAGGAAAGAAAAGAGGAGGGAAGCATTTATTAAATAATGCTTATTATTTAATATATATTTAATAAGGAAGGAAGGAAATAAGTATTTATTAATCACCTACTCTATGCTGGGCACTATGCTCAGCACTTAACAAATATTATCTCCTTTTTTCCTCACCTTAAACCTGTGATGCAGGTGCCATTATTATTCTGTTTTAAAGTTGAAGAAGCAGACAGACAGGGGTTATGAATTCTTGAGGGTCTCAGAGCTAACAAGTGTCTGAATCTGTATCTAAAGTTGGGTTTCCTGATTGAAGGACCAGAACGCCATCCACTGTGCTGCCTAGCTACCTCTAAGGTTTCACCTCCGGTAAGTACTTAGTAAATGATTGAGAATTTATTGGTTTATATAGAATTTTGAGGATTGTAAATTATTTTTGCACACATTATTTTATTTGAGCCTCACCAGAACCCAATGTGCAGGGCAGCCAGATAGTGCAGTGGATGGAGTACCAGGCCTGGAAGGAAGAAAGACCTGAGTTTAAATCTGGCCTCCAACACTTACTAGCTGTGTGACCCTGAACAATTTACCTCATCCTCTTTGCCTCAGTTTCCTCAACTATAAAATGAGCTGGAGAAGGAAATGGCAAATCATTCCAGTATCTTTGCCAAGAAAACCCCAAAAGGGGATCACAAAGACTTGAATGACTAAACAACATTATTCATTTCTGTTTGTTTATAAATTATTCCCAGTTTAGTAAAACAGAGATTGAGGCTAAGGAAAGTTAAGTGACTCACCCAAGGTAACAAAACTGGTAAGTGTCATTGGTGGAATTTTAATCTAGATCTCATCTGACAGCAAGTAAAGCATTTTTTGCACCATAACAGGCTAGTGTAGTTTCAGAGCCCCAGTCATCTCTGATATTAGATAAAGAGGCACACATCTTCTGAAATACTCATACCAAAATAACTCAGCTCATCAATGATCTTATCCATCTGGCCATTACTTACAATGTCGTAGACACTGACCACACCCATCCTGTGTGACTCTTACTGGCATCCTCAAATAAGTCTGCAAAATGGGCTACAGTCAACTTGCTGGAGGCATTCTGACTCGGATACTATTATGATAACAATAGCATGTTTCCTTCTGTTTATGCTTTCCAATTCACAAAGGACATTTGCCTTTCTTTTAACCTCACAACCACCCCAAGTGGCAGAAAGATTTAACATTATCCTTCCATTTTACAGAAAGGAAACAAAGGTCTATAGAAAAGTGATTTGCCCAAAGTCACACAGCCAGTTGGTTGTATGTCAAGACTGCAAACAGAACCATAACTAGGAATATTTGCACCCATGGCAAGTGTGGCAAAACACATTCTCATGTCAGTTCTAAAGGGGGAGGAGTTGGCAAAGCCCAAGGGACACACAAGCCGACTGCTGCCAAGAACACCAGTGCTGCTGTTGGATCCAGGTGTTGGATGCCTTGGCTGTCAGTCCTAGAGAAGTTCCCTATTTCAGCTACTTTTTCTTACTAAAAAAGATGCATGTTTCAGTTGTTTAAAGGTAAAATGATTTAAAATTCTACCTGTTGGCATCCTGGAACAAGGCCTCAGTCCCCCAGCCTAATTATTCCTCTGACTATAGTCTGTCCAATGTTCTTTCTATTACACTACCTATCCTTCCCAATGGTTTTGCTGCTGGTACCTTCTGTCTGCTGGCATTTATTTTATTGACATTCCCACTTATTTAATATAACAGGATGACTCTCAGAAGATAACCACGAGGGAATTAACTCTTTCCTTAACTAACAATGTCACCTGTGGTTCCCACTGCCTGAGATAGGACACAGATGAAATTCTAAGCCACATCTTCATAACCATTCCTGTGCCTTCTGGTCCAGTTCTTGCCACACTACACCCCACAATCTAATTATGGGTTGAACCACTGAAAATTAAATGAAATAGACTCATTCCAATTTGAAGGACTCAGACTCTGCCCAACATCGAGGAGTCTAAACAACATTGTCTCATTTTCAGTCTTCTTGGGAAGCAGTTCACCTCATCCAATACCGCCTGCAGTCTTAAAAAGTCAGCACACACCACTGGGTGTCATAGCATAATAGCATATAATTGGTGAATTGCAACTCTTTTAAAAGGTTGCAGCTGAGTAAACAAGAACCGGGGAAGCAAAAATACCGAATTAACTCATCATCCTTAGAATGGTTATTCCAGGATAGGGATGAGCTATAATCAAGAAGAGTTTTTTAGTGTTATTGCTCATACCATACCAGTTCTGTACTTAAAGAGTGGATAATGTGAAATTTATGAAAATAAACTGGGAGTGCTGATATAATCCTCAGTAGTGATATCACTAAAGGAGGAAAAATACCACTTGAAACAAAGTCACTCTTTGTCTTCAGCAGTTTAAGACACATGAAAAGGCACCATGCTTCCAGACAGCTAGGTTGCCAGGTGGAGAATGGGGGGAATGGCCAGGATGGGAAGCATGATATTTGGTGGCTTTTTTGGAAACTTGCAATTAAATCCCACCTATTCAGAGTTGGAGGAGCTATTAAATAATCATAATGATCAAGGTGAGGGAGAGAAAACAGATTTTTGTTCACTGAAAAAAAATTAATAAAAAAGATCAAAGGATTTCATTTTCAGAATCTTAAAAGCCATTGAATTCCACCATATCACAAAAAGAATTTCTTCTATAGCCCATGTGTCAATCGGTCAACTGACATGTATTAAATTCTAATGATGTGCCAAGCAGAGTGGTACATGCTGGAGATACATATCTGGACAATGAAATAACTTCAACTCTTGAGGAGTGTGCATTGTTTCAGTGAAGGGAGCCCGAGAATGGGCTACAAGCTACATCACCATCAAAACATTCATGCATTTCTCTGAGGAAGCATTATAGAGTATTTCAAACTCCAGAAAAAGTATTTTTGGTTTGTATTTTGTTTCTCCATTTGTTTCACGGGTTCTGGTATAGGTTAATTGCAAACCATCGGCATAGAGAGACAACATAATGATGGAAAAGACCTTGGCTCTAGAATCAGAAGATACAAATTCAAATTCTGCTTCTAGTGATAACTTTCTGGATGAGATTATGTAAATTTCTTTGTTTCTTTGGGCCTTGGTTTCCCCACCTATAAAATGAAGGGTTTAGACTAGATAATTTTCAGATCCCTTTATATTCCTACATACTATGAGAAAGTGTTCTGGTGACAGTAAACTGACACCTAGAAATTCTGTTTAAAATGGTAAATTTAATTTCTGCTTAGAACAAGGATAAATTCCAAAAGTTGTTTCTGGGCAGTCTTTTTCCCAACAGAAGATGCCATCCTCCAATACCGCTCCTGACCTTGGCTCCATTGTCTTGTTTTGCTCTTTGTATAGCTAGGTCTCAATTAAGTAGAATAATACATCTCATAAAGTGGTTTCATTATTTAAATTTGTACTAAATATTTTCATTTGGCTGGAACCAATGACCATATTTTACTTAATTATAACTTCAAATAGTGTGAATTTGCATGCATCTACCACTTTATGAGATGCCTTATTTTCACTAATTGGGACCTAGCTATTGGATACCATTAGCACGCTGTGTTTATATGTATGTGTATATGTGTGTGTGTGTATAAAATGTTTCAATATGTGATTGAAATAAAAGTTGCTAAATAAACTAGACTTGAATCCACACAGAAGTGTAATCCTCTACTAAAATAATAGCATAGCATATTGGATTGAGAGCGGGCTTCCAAACCAGGAAGACTCTTGTGCATGTCTTGTCTCTGATACACATTAGTTGTGTGCCCTGGGAAAATCCCTTAGCCTTTCAGTGCCCCAGACCAATTCTAAAATTATAAATTGAAGACAATGTACCAACCTATATTTGTAGAGCAAATTTCTTCTTGGGAATTGCCTATGCCAATGAAATCACATCTGGTCTCAATCCCTATCAGGAAACATAAATTAACGCCACCCCCCTACACACACACACCTACTGTTACAGGTAAATTGTGATCTAGAGTTACTACAAACCTAGGGAGAGAGAGCATTTACCTAGAGATTCAACAGTATTGGTGAGGAAATTATGAAAGATTTCATAGTTAAAAGAAAAGGACACAGGAAGGTTAAAAGACTAAGTAGTTTGTGAAATCTGAGGTGACTTGACTTGACTTGCCCGTTGGGTCCAAATGACTATTTTCCCATTTTGACCTTTGCTCTCGTGAAATAATAGAATCCTATTTTGAAATATAAAATAGATTCAAATTTATCAAACTTATCAGTAGTTTTTTCCCTTTTAGTCATTCATGTAGGTATAAAATATATTGCCAAAGGAAATCAGGAAAGGATGACTAATGACCAGAGTCTAGGTCAGAAAATAGAAAAACTTAGGGGCACAAGTGGTGTTACCATTTATTCTTCCATTTGAGGGTTGAGACTCTGAGATAGGAAGGAGGGAATAAATGCTGGCTGAACAGTAATAAAAATGGGAATTGAGTTTTCTGGAATATGGTTTAAAATAGTGGAATGATAATGATGAACTGATAAGAATAGGAATGAAAATCATGCATTTGGGTACTTGAATGTATTATTCAAAGGATTTTAAACTGAAAACAGGAAAGGAGACAAATCCCTAGTTAGAATTTAAAATCCAGATCATATTGAACACATCAGATTACAGAAAGCTCATCAGTAAATGACTAGTATAAATCAATGAGAAGAGGGTAAAGACCTATGTCCCATATAACACATAAAACCTATAAGTAACAAGGTGTGAGATGTGAAAGTAAGGTGATATGCCCATTTGTGACAATGTTAGTCAACCCTAGGATAGCGGTAGGGAAGAAAAAGAGGAAAACTAAAGAAATGTACGTAATAATTTTATTGTATATTTGAAAGGAATAGCAAGTTGTGCTCAGTAGATTTGCAGTTTCATGTGCAATCATCTTTTTTTATTGTCCTAAGTTATAAAAATGTTTGTTTATGAAATTATAAATAAAATTTTAAAATATAAATAAAAATGAAATAGAATAAATTAAATTTAAAATAAAATTTAAAAACAAATAGAGGGGTATGCTAAATGTTTAACAACCAGGATCTATGAGGGGTAACTGTGTGTACATACATTTAAGTTTAATCTGCATCAGTCATGTTTTCTTAAATCTATACAATCAACAAAATAATAACCTCCCCCCCCCCAAAAAAAAAAGAAAGAAAGTAAGGTGAACTCAGTCTCACAAATCTTCCTGAGTCTTAGAGATGAGGCTCTCAGTATGCAAAATCTAAAACAAAAACCTTGTTTTTTAAAAAAGCAAACCAATAGGAAGCATATAAGGTGACACAGTAGATAGAGTACTAGACTTATTCTGGAAGACCTGAGTTCAAATCTTGCCTTAGGCACTCAACAGCTGTATTACCCCGGTCAAGTCATTTCTCATTTGTGAAATGGTAAGAATAACACCTGCCTCCCAGGAGTATTGTGAGAATCAAATGAGAAAATAAGTTTAAAGTCCCGAGCACTGTGCCTAGAACAGAGTAATTGCTACATAAATGTTAGCTATTTAGTATTTAGTAGCTATTTAGTAGCATAGTTGAAAAAAATAGCATCATATAAGATAGACAGCACTTTCCCCCTAAAAAATCTGGCTCATTTAAAACTTGAATGTATTCTTAATTTTATTTTTGAAATGTATACCTAGATTCTTTTTTTTTTTTTTTCAGAGATCTCATTTGAGGGGTAGAGAATATGCCTCCATGTATAGAAACCCACAAAACCGAGAAGTCATGCAATGTTTGAGTGAGGATAAAAAGAGAGCATAATAAGAAATCCTAAGTTTATGGGGGAATAACTCAGATCAGTATGTCTTGATCTTTTCCCTCGCAGGACCAATTTATATTTGTAAATACATATGAGTAATAAAACTACTTGTAAATAAATAAGGACCTCCTGAGAGATTTTGTCTTTGTAGCTTAAATCTATCTATAGTTACTACATTAGAATTTAGAACATTTTGACATTATTATGAAAAAAATTAATCTTCTGTATCCCCTGAAAGGGTCTTGGGGATGTTTACAGGTGCTTTGTACAATGTATAAAATTATAGGATTTTATACATTGAGAATCACTGGTTTCAAGATACAGGTCTGATTCACTTAAATTCAATATAAATTAAGGTCCAACTGGGTACAAGGGAATGTGCTGAACCACAGAGACCCAGACACAAGATTAAAACTGTCATTCAGCTAACAAGCATTGATAAAGCGCTTATTATGTATGAACCACTATGCAAAGATCTAGGGATACACAGTAAAGACATATCCTTGATGATCTAGAGCTGTTCATCTTAGAGAAAAGAATATTTAGTGAAGGTGGGAAGGTGGGCAATAGCTAGGGTGATAGCTTAATCCTCTTCTAATACCTGAAGGACTGAAAAAGAAGAACTGTATTTATTCAGCAGGATTCCAGAGAGGGACGAATAGATTGGAACAAAAGGTGGACATCTTTATCATGATATTAAGGAAGAGCTTGCTCACAACTTAGATGATAGAATGAGCAATTTCATGAAACGTCAGATTTATTTTCAATTGACAGGGTCCAGGAAGGGTCTGGCCAAACATTCAAGATAACCAAAATAAAGGGAAGTCACATTAAATCAGATAGATAGGGTTAGACAAGATGATTTTTAATATTTCTTCCAACATTAAGATCAAAAGAAGGCTAGGCTTTGAGCTAGAAGGGACCTTAAGATTTGGGATCATAGATCTACAAGTGGAAAAGACTTCTGGGATATTCTAATCATACTCCCTCATTTTAGAGAGGAGGAAACTGAGGCTTAGAAAATTGAACTTAGCCATGGTCGCATAGGTAATTAGTAGAAGAGTTTGTATTAGAACCCTTGGGTCTCAGGCTCCAAATCTAGCTTGGAGGGGAAACCCTTCCTCTAAGAAACACCAAAAGCAATTATAATGAGGTGGTATGCTAGGAGGTCTCATGTAGTCATACACACACTCTCATAGTCTGTGTGTGTATATGCGTGTGTGTGTATGTGTGTGTGTCTCATACACACTCACACTCTCTGTGTATATATATCCATACAGACATGTACAATATACACACATGCATATATGTATGTGTATAAACATGTACATTTACTTTTTGATTTATTCAGGTTAATATATTAGACATTCTTGAATATATGAAACAGTTTGAACTAAAATATTAGTACAGACTGACTTTACAAATCATTTTCTACAGAATTGAATTAATATGACAAAGCAGACTGAAGAAACAGAGCAAATACCCACATTCATTGTATTTTTATTGAAGGTAAGAACCTCCTGAATGCCCATTTCTGTTTAAAAAAAAAAAAAAACTGAGGTTTTCATTCTCTCTCCCCATAGAAGGCACTCAATAGAATTGAAATGGCTTCCTTTGTTCCATCAACATTTGATTTGCATATATGGGGGGAGGAAGCATATTAAGGTGCTTTCTATGATTTAGGGAGTTTATAAAAAGGTAATTTGATTTCAAATCATAGTCCTCTCTGCCTTTTCCAGGGAGTCACCAAAGCCTTCTGAGATGCAAACCATAAGAGGAAGACATTAGCTGGGACTGTATTAGATAATAAAAATTTCCACTGGGGACTAGTTCCACATTATGACATGGTGAATATAAGGCTCATTTGGACTTAATTCATTACTCTATCACGTTGCACAAGAAAGCAATTTTTAAGCCATAGAAATGTGCTTCACTTATAAAAGATGCAGCGATAATACACAATCAGTTATTGGAGACAGAAACTGATTTCCCAAATCAGACATAGAAAACTCAATATATTTTTTGTAGTTATAATGAAGAAGAGATGGTTCTCGGTGCCAGCTTATTTTTCCCCAGATCTGAATGACATCTTGCAAAATTTGGAATATGTTATTTGTTAGAAGAGATGCCCCAATAGCTTGGCCACTGTTTTGACTCCAAAAATTATCATAGTAACCAAGAATCTCAGAGCTGGAGGGGACCTCACTTGGCATCAGTTACTAACCATTACTTGGAATGTCCCCTATGTTGCACACACTAAGTCACCCAGGCTTTGCTTGAATATCTCCAGTAAAGTGGAACTCACTCCCTCAAGAAACAGCTCATTATATTCCTGGACACTTTCTGGAGCTCCTGACTCCTTTAAGATGTTTCTAAATGATGCTTAGAAACACACATTAATTGAGAGCTCCTTGTATTCTAACTATTCTTATGGGTCGCTATTTTTTTTCCCTTAAAAAAAAGCTTTTGCTTTTACCATGAATTTCAGGGGATGCCTTTCCACCTCTCTTCTTTGCCATGATGTTTGATCATTATAATAACACAATATTCCACTGCATTTTTTGGGTATTTGTTTCTCTTTCCATTTAAATTGCTTTTGTCTTTGCATATTTCTTTTTTGGTGCTGCTTTATGCTTCTTAATACCCTTTTCTGTTATTCATCCTTTCTTAGGACACAGCAACATTTCACTATATTCATGTTAACAAAAAACTGGTTTAGCAACTCTTTAATCAATGGACACTTAATTTGTTTCCAGTTCTTTAATGGTACAAAAAGGGCTGCTATAAACATATTGGACTTGCTTGGGATATGTGTCTAGCAGCGGAATCACTGAGTCAAATGTAGAATGAGGTTTGATAAACTTTTAAAGGCATATTTACTTCCTTCTTTCCTTCCTTCCTCTTTTTCTTCTCTCCCTTCCTTGCTCCCTTCATTCCCTGTCTTCCTCCTTCTTTGTCTTCCATATTTCCTTCTTTCCCTCCATATTCTCTTATTTACTTCCTTTTCCATTCTTCCTTCCCTCCTTCCTCACTTCCTTCTTTCCATTCATGTTTCTCTTCCTTCCTTATTATTTTGTACCTAGTTGGGTAGAAAAGTCTTTAAAAAAATGGGATGGAGGAAGGGAAAAGATTGAAGAGAGGAAAGAGCAAAAGAGAGGGGGGAAGAGAAAGGACAAAATGCTGGACCTGGAGTCAGAAAGATCTGTGTTCAAATCTAGTCTCAGATATTTACTAGTTGTGTGACCTTGGGCAAGTCACTTAACCTCTTCAATTTCCTCATAGGTAAAATGCTGATATAGAACCTGCTTCAAAGACTTGTTATAAAGATAAAATCATATAATATTTATAAAGCATTTTGCAAACCTTAAAGCACTATGTACTTTCTTATTATTATGTATTATTACTATCATATGATCCTTTGAGGTTTACAGAATACTTCTCTCTAATACTTCTCTGAAGCATGTGGTATAAGTATTACTATATCCATTTCTATTCTATTGTTATATAATTCTTTAAGGTTTACAGAATATTTTGCTCATAACAAGCCTCTGAGACTATGTAACGATACTAGGATTTGAAGATCTTCCACGCCCCTTGAGCTTGCTGATGTAGCAGGAAGGGGTGGAGCAAGAGAGCGCCGGAACCAAGCTAGTCTCCGTGCGGTGCGGACTGGAAGCGGTGTCAGAGGCAGTGG
>CM053591.1:174746007-174795561 GCA_028646515.1 Pseudochirops corinnae
TTTTGGGACTCAGTCTTCTGGTATTTAAATGAATGCACTATCTATATTTCTTATGTAGAGAGCCTGTTCCATTTTGTGATTAATAACTATATCAGCATATTTATAGTTACTGTAGGCATTGTGAATACTGCATTGCTGATACAGACTAGTGGTACATATTATTACATCCATTTTACAGATAAGAAACTGAGGCTCAGAGAGGTTATAGAGCAGCTCTGTTATTACATATAATTAAACACTCCTTGAGTGTTTGATCAGTCACATCAAACCCTGTGAGAGGTTTGACTTCTCTCTTTCTCAGCTCCCAGTGATAATTAGCAATTGTTCCAGGCTCGAGAATGCAGAGTAGTCAAATGAAACCACAGGAAACTGAAAAACTGTTCCTCAAAGAAAAAAAAAGTTTTTGTTTTCCTCTCATTTTACATTTGCTTGATCTTGTTCCTCTTTTTCAATGAGGAGAATTTGAAAGGATGAAAAAACTTCATTGAAATGAATCACAAGAGAGGTATGTGAAAAATGTGATAAGCCTTAAATTTGAATCATTTTAAGGCTAAGCTGTCCAACGACACAGGGGACCTTGCTTTATCTAAAGAAAAAAAAAACTTCCTGGAAAGCAGAGTATAGGCATTGAAAGAAATATCCTTTTATTATGTAAAAACCTGGCTTTGTATTTCAAATATCAGAGAAATAAAATCAGAAGTCTCATCAGTCCCTTTTTGCTTAATTTGTTTAATAAGCCAACTCACCCTGGAGTTCCATATGCAAAGGTATTGGGAAAGGAAGATTTGAGTTTGAATATAAGCACAAAAATTCTATTTGTAAGAGGCAGCTATACATTCACTCATTCAAAATCCTTCATTAAGCAGCTATTCTTTGAAAGCAATTATTCTAAGATCTGAAATAGAGACAAATGCTGGCCATGGTCCTGATGATCCCAACTCTGGGTTCAGTTCCAGGTTGGATCTCAGGGACTGACTCCAAAAAGTTATTTTATTTTTTACTTAAATGTCTTCACATAGAGTTTACTCTATGAAATCTCTGAATATGCTTATATTTTGATTTCTATAAATATAGTAACAAATTAGCTTTTCCACTACAATTACTTGAAATAACAAATGCATATTAGGTAAAAGATGATCATTATTCTACCCTGCCCAAAGTACCATTAATTATTCATGGGGTGAGGGAGAAGAAATTCCCATTTCTCACTTGCTACATTTCTGAAGGAAGACAGAAGGGAAAAGGGAGAAAAAAAAATAGTGACAGATGAGTTTTCTTTGATAGATGAACATAGAGACATGTTTCCTTTGGTGAGACAAGTCTATATTCCCAGAGTCCTAGGCAAAAACTCATCTGTAGGCCAGGATGGGGAAATCCCAGTCACTGGAAAAACATTCAAAAGTTAGTCTTCTTGGTTGGTTGATTGTTGTCATTTTGGTCCTCTTCAAGAATGAAGGGCATCACTATGCTAGAGTCAAGTAACAACGTGTTCAAATGTGACTGATCAACCAATAGAAGCATGGATTGTTTTACCATAGATCAGGCACAGATGGTCCATATGAACATTTGGGGTGGATTCTCTAAATTTGAGCATCTCATGTTTCTTTCGAGCTGTTTCAATTCTGCTGTGCTCGGAGACACAACACCTTCTCTGATGTGGTCACATCATGCTGAGTGGTCTTCTGCAAGTGTCCCCCATGTCACAAATCAATTTCAAAGTTCTTAACAGAGACCTAGAGAGTGTCTTTGTATTGCTTCTTTTGACCACCATGTGAACACTTGCCCTGTGTGATTTTTCGATAAAATAGTCTTTTGGGCAACGTCATACATTTTGCATTCAGACAACATGGCCAGCCCACTGGAGTTGTGCTCTCTGAAGCAGAGTTTGAATGATTGGAAGTTTAGTTTCAGTAAGAATCTCAGTGTCTGGTATTTTATATCCTGTCAGGTGATCTTCAGAATCTTTGTAAGACAATTCAAATGGAAGTGATTCAGTTTCCTGGCATGGTCCTGGTATACTGTCTAGGTTTCATGGGCATAAAAATCTGAAGTCTGCACAATGACTCTGTGAAAGCCAAAACCAAAGCGGAGGGAGTGTTGGTGCATGATTTTCTGTTTGCAGATGATTGTTTACTCAATGTAGTCTCTGAAGCTGCAATACAACAAAATATGGATCGATTCTCTCCTGCTTGTGTTAATTTTGACCTAACAATTAACTCCAAGAAGACACAGGTGCTCCATCAGCCACCACCACACCATCCATATGTGAAACCATCAGTTATAGCAAATGGAAAACTTTTAAATGCTGTGGATAAGTTCTCTTATGTTGGTAGTATACTTTCCAAAGATGTACACATGGATGATGGCTCATGCTTTGTCAGAGCTAGCTTAGTGTTTGGGGGACTACAAAGGAAAGTGTGGAAAAGAAGAGATATTAAACTGACTACCAAACTGAAAGTTTATAGAGCCATGGAGCTAACCTCATTGTTGAAGTCCTCCAACCAGACATGAAAAATAGAGACTCCTGCTGCTGCCCAGAGGAGAAAGCAATTTCATTGGGTTATGAGGTATAAGATGGCCAAGATTCAGATAGGTATACCAATGGACATGTTGTGTCTGATAGGCTCCGACCTCCTCTTCATCTGGGTTATTCCCTGCCTTGATTTTTTTCTTACTGTTGTTCCATTGTTCAAACAAAACCAACAGAGTTAAGCCTAGAAGAATCTAAGCTACCACACTCTGCCCTCCCTTGAACCTTACCTTAACTCCAGCTCTTTTTTGCCCTGCATGTTATCTTCCCTTTTGCCCCCCACTTTTACTTCTTTCTCTGAGAAATGTTGTCAAGTCACAACTACCATTAACACGTCATGCTAGAGTTCCACTAATCATCTTTGTGAGTTTCCAGACTGTAACTACCTTCTCTGGCCACCATTCTCCTCAATATGTTATCTCCATCATTGGAATAATGAGTTTTTTTAAGGGCCTAGACTACCTCACTTTTGTATTTGAAACTCCAGAACTTTAGCGCTGTACTTGGCAAATGTTAAAAGATTTATTACTGTCTTTCATTCATTCGATAGGCAGAGATACTCTCATATAATTGGTACAAGAATCCCTGATCAACCCTCTCTCTTTATCCAGACATAAACAAGATACATTCCCTGCCCACAAGGAGTTCATGTTCCAGGAGGAGATACAGACTTCATGCAGATAATTATAGAACTAGTAGGCTTGCACTTTGAGAAATATAAGGAAATATTCCTATGAGAGTCCAAAAGAAGAGAAGAAATATGGTCAAAGAGATATCACACGAGCTGGATTTTGAAAGATGGGTACAATTTCAACAGAGGTTAAGTGAGGAACAGAACAATTTAAATATAAAGAATATTAGATAGATAGATGGATAGATAGATGATAGATAGGTGGATAGATATATACACAGACAGACATGATACATAGACATAGATACATAGACACATAGGCTTTTTTAAAACCACACTAAGACTTTTGGGACATACTGTCTATATCTATATCTATGTCTATGTCTGTGTCTGCATCTGCGTCTACGTCTGCATCTGCGTCTACGTCTACATCTACGTCTACGTCTACGTCTACGTCTATGTCTACGTCTATGTCTATGTCTGTCTATGTCTGTCTATGTCTGTCTATGTCTATGTCTATGTCTATGTCTATGTCTATGTCTATGTCTATGTCTATGTCTATATATGCTTTTAAACCATAAAACTGCATTAACACTTATGAGATGTGCTATCTATATTTATATCTAAATATTCTACTAAAACTTCAAACTCCACCACTATTATTGGGCCACCCTGTCTATAACTCTGTATCTCTCTATTTATCTCTCTTTATGCTATTAAAGATTGAAATTGCACTATGAAATCAGGGACAGCATGCTCAACATGTGGGAGCCACATAAGTGAGGATGCTGAAAACTAGAGATTATTCTAGAGGTAAATGGGGATCTAATTAATTAAATTCTTTTCGTTGTTGTTTTTCAATTCAACTAAACTCCATTAAGTACTGACGGTAAGCATGGAATATGGAGAGCCCTCGGAGCAGTGTTGGAATATGAACAGACCTACGAAGAGGGAAGATTAACATGGCAGCTGTGTGGAGGATAGGTTAAAGAGAGGATCCATTCTGGTTAAGGACACAGACTGGTTTGGGGCTTATTGTAATAATTCAAGTGAGAGGCAATAAAGGCCTGAACAAGGCATGTGGAAGTAAGAATAAGGAATGGTATAGATAAGGAACTGAAGGGTTTAGGATAGGATTAGTAGGGTGTGAGAGAAGGGGCTATTACCTCAAGTAAGAATTTAAAGACTTGTTCAAACACCAGTCAAGAAGTTAGCTAATGGTGTTCCCACCAGCCAAGTATTCATTATTATTGTTTTTTCCCTTAGGAGTAAAAATGAATATAAAGGAACATTCTGCAAGTCAATCAACAAACATTTATTAAGAGCTTTCTCTGTGCCAGGCACTGCACTGAGCACCTGGGATACAAAGAGAAGCAAAATTATTCCTTGCTCTCAAAGAGTTTACATTTTTATAGTGGATACAAAATACATGCTAATGGCTAATATTTATATACTGTATTAAGGATTGTAAAGAACTCTACAAATATAATTCTATTTGCTCTTCACAATTACCAAGTTAGGTGCTATTATTACGCCCATTTACAGATAAGGGAACTGAGGCAGATGGTGAGGAAGTGACTTGCCCAGGGTGACACAACTGTAAGGAGTCTGAGGTTAAATTTGAACTCAAATCTTCCTGACTAGAGAACAAATGGAAGGTGACCTTAAATGGGAAGACTCAAGTGGTTGGAAATTTGTGGAAAGGTCTCCTGCAGAAAATGATATTTGAGCTGAGGAATGAAGGAAATCAGACATTCTATTCATGGACCAGTCAGTATGCCAATCTGACAGTCTTTCATCAGATTTTCAGCTGTCTATAATATGCTGTTCTACCAAGGCACAAAAAAGATAGATATCTGGAAGGCAACCAAATGTGATCGCTTTCTTTCTCGATCACCAACTCTTCCCCTAAAGGATCTAATAATAATTTCAACATACCAAAGTCATTATCATCAGTCTAACAGGAGATGGGAATGAAATCCTCAAGGAGTTATTTGTTAAGAAAGGTTATCAGCTAAGGTGAAGGGAGAGAAAAAGGCCCACATTTTAGCAGTAAATACTTTTAGAATCTGTTGCATGAACCATTGACAAAGCCATGATCACTTAGTAAAAATCACTGGGTACAAGTCACTATCAGCCACTAGGTCATTCTGTAGGAAAATAAAAGTGTCAATTTAAGGATGGAAATTCTTATTTCTAGTCAAGTCTAAAAAAAGTCTCCATACTCAGGGAGTCTATATATCTCAGGCATCACCACTCTAATTAGCTAATTCAATTTATATGTTATCTTATTCTTACTTAATGGAAAAGAGGCAAGTAGACCTAATTATACAGGAAGAAAACAATCTATAAAGAATGAAGAGATATCAAAGCAAATATAAAGACCAAGGACCAGAAACAAGCCAATAGGTACTTCATCAATAAAATGTCATGGAAATGGGAATCATCTCCTTCTTGGACAAGGTCATTAAACTGATGGCTAATGGAGTCATTGTAGTCATAAGGTACCTAGATTTTAGCAGATTTTGATGAGGCTATTCTTGTGGAAAACATGGAAATATATAGTTTAGACAACAGTACCAGCTGATGCAATAATCATTGATTGTTCCATGTCAACTTGGAAGGGCATCTCCAGGAGAGTACCCCGATGATTTGTGCTTGGTCCCATGCAGTTTAACGTTTTGTTTCTGGGTGTTTTGTTTTGTCAATGACTTGGCTAAATGTATAGACAGAATGCTTCTCAGTGATGATCCAAAGTTAGGAGAGACCACTGACACAGTAGATAAAAATCCTAGAACCTAAAATATCTTGACAGGCTAGGAAAAGAACAAGCTGAATCAAATATAATGTAATTTAATAGGGATAAAATGTAAAGTGGGTTTAAGAAATCAACTTCCCAAAGTGAGATGGCTAGAGAGTAGTTCATATGAAAAAGATCTGTGGTTTTTAATGGAATGATAACTTAATATGTCAACAATTTGGTAAAAACAGAAGCTAATAACTTTCCAATGTGTATTTTCATAAGATAAACTGAAATAATCACAATTAATGCCATGATTATTTCATTTAATTTCAAACAAACACTATTTCCTAAGGGGAAAAGCAACTAATTAATTAATCACACAAAAGGACAGAGAGAGACCTAAATCCTTAAGAAGGTAGAAGACCTGACATAGAGGCAAGAAGGTTTGGTTCAGATCACACCCCAGAAATTTACTGTTTTTTCCTGGTAAAGTATTTTAACTCCTCTGAGCTTCAGTAAAAATATTCATACCTTCATAGAGCTGGGGTGACTAAATGAAGTAATGTCCTTTTTTGAACCTGAAAACACTATGGGCATATCAATTATTATCACTATTATTGCCAGCAGTGATTACTATGCCTATTCTTATTATTGCTCTTCTCAAGAAATTAGTAGGGCTTCATTTGGAATATATTGAGGAAGTTAAGGATAGCTTTCATTAATCGCCTAAATATTTACTGAACATTTGTTCTCTACCTATGCTACATCAGGTGCTGGATATTAAATAAGGATATGGCATCACTCTTCTTCAAAAGAAGATACAAAATGTGACTGAAAGTAGTATATATCAAAGTGATGATTGTATGTTCAAACAGTAAGGAAAAGAGGGCAGTGGGGCTTTGGGATTCTGGTTGCCCTATGTGGTGTGGATTTTTAAGGACTTCAGGAAAATCCATCTGCCCTTGAAAACAGTTCCCCAGTTCACAAATGTCTAAAATTCCACAACTAAAAATTATTCCTTTTTCTGTTAGGAAAAATTATGTTAAAGTTCCTCCTTCTAGATCTGTAGGTACACTCAGTTTAGAAAGATATCATCTAGGAATAATAAGAGAAAGAAGAGTCAAGTGGTGGTCATTGGTGACTCCATGCTGAGGGTACTAATGTGGTCATCTGTCAATCCAACATGGAAAACATAGAAACCTGAAATTTCTTAAAGTAGGAAGAAATTTAGTTGGATGTTGAGATGTTGGGTAGTTGATTCAGATAAGAGCTGAAAGGATGATTCAGAAGAAGGGAAACGAAATGGGAGAGCAAGGATCATGGAGGAAGAAGGGGAGTGGAATTGTTTGGTTTATAGGAGAAGTCGAAAAGAAAGAAAAGAGTGTAAGGGGGGAAAAAGCCTGCCGGAAAGAATAATGACAAGAAAAGAAGGATGAAGGGAGAGGAAGAAAAACATAAAGAAAGGGAGGAAACATAAAAACACTGTAGCCTGGAGAATAATGAAAAAGACTGCATAGCTGAATTTATAAAATATACGGAAAATGTGCAATTATCACAGCACTCTGAAAAACAAAATCCTAATTGGGGGACATATGTCATCCCAGAGGCAGCTCATCTTCACAGCCTGATTTCAAGCTTGACAGGAAATTTATATGATCAATGAGAACTGGCAAGTAATTTTGAAAATCTCTGTGGCATATTGACTGCCCATTTTAAAGACCTGGTTTAGAAGGAATCGAGGGAGGGTAATAAAGAGTTATTCCCTGCATACACCTTTGACCACATACAGACAGTGATTAGCAAAAAGTAACCAAGGACTTGCTTTGGCCTCATCTGGAGAGAAAATCAAGATTTTCTGTGGGACTTATCTAGGGCATAATGCTATAAAAGCCCACAGTGGGGGTTTGCCATCGGACTGCTTGGCCAGGCTGGTATAAAAATCCTGCCACTGACTAGTTATGGGATCTTAGGCACATTCTTTAAACCTCTTTGTACTTCAATGTTCCTGTTTCTGAAAAAGAGTGACATCCGCCATCCTTCTGTTAAACAATCAGGCAAAGTTATATATTGGATATGGTACCAAAATAGGAATCAGGAAAACCTGGGTTCAAATCCCTCTTCAGACACTGTCTGTGTTACCCTGGGGAAGTAATTTAATTTCACTGTGTCTTAGTTTATTAATCTGTGCTATGGACGTGATGGCTTCTAAGGTCCCTTCAAGACCTAATCTACTATACTATAAACCTCCCTCCCACCCTTACCCCCCAGCTCCATCTTCCAAGGGCTGAGAAGATTTAGAGCCAGAAAGTTTATAAGCCTATAAGTTTATAAAGACCAACTGCTTCAATTTCCATGTGAGGAAACTGAGGCCCCAGTAGACTGAGGGAAGAATAAAACCCAGGTCCTCTGACCCCATCACTTTCCACATATTCCAAGAAAGAAAGGAGAAGAACATGGTACAGGATACACTTTGGTGTCCTCAAAGGAAGCAATAAAATTTAAAGTTGAAATGAAGAGCTTCATCTATCTGCATAAGTAAGCCAATGTCTGTATCCTTAGAGGCTGAGACTCCACAGAGTCTACTGAGACAGATGTGTACCAGATGTGACCCTCCTGTTGTTGGCTCTCACAGCATGAAGCTTGTGATTCTTCTATGTCTGTGCTCAGGACAGGGACTTGTGGCTCCATTTGGAAATGAAGCATATTGACACCTTCTCCCTAACTCATAGCTTTACATGGTGACCTAAATCATTGAGAACTTCCATGATTTGTCCTGGATTACCCAGCTAATATTTGTTACAGGTCTTCCTGGCTTTGAGGTCAACTCTCTAGTCAATACACAATGCTTCCTTTCTCTTCCATACAAACTGTGGAATTACAATGTTCTATATCTTTCAAATTTTATCTCTTTGAGGGTTGGGGGAGCAAGGGGAGAAGTGGGAATTCTCTTTGTTTCTCCTTCGACTTTGAGCTCAGCTGTAAGTGGTCAGTTGATCGTTCTTAGAGGAGCAAAAACTTATTTTTATAGTAAGTTTAAGTGATAGCCCACATGGCATTGAAAATCTTGATCAGAAGATTCATTTTGTTAGGTATGACACTCTTGGTTCAGTGAGTGGCAGCTTTTTTCTAAATGTGTTGAGATGCTTAATGTTGTCCGCCATCATCCTTGGGTGGAATCCAGAAGAACGGAGAATAAATATCAGTATGGCTAACATTTAGAAAAAGTGAATTGAGCAGCTGCCTTATCTAAACAGCTCAACAATAACAGCACAGTCATACCTATTTATGTGCATATGTGTACATACATGTATATATACATATATGTATACATACATGTATATACACATATATGTATACCTTTCTACTTCAACACTTCCAACTATTTTAGTTGAAACAGTATTAGCTTTGGGCAGTAAGACTTTGGTTCTAATTCTTCCTTCCCTGGGCAAATCAATCAGCCCAGCTTACTCTGGCAACTCCCCAAGACATACTGATGAAATCCAAAGTCCAAACTCCCACTCAAAAATAATAATAGCTAACATACATGGGGTTTTAAGTTTCACAAAATGTGTTACATATATTATATTATTTGAAATAACCACAACAAAATTAAGCACTTCTGATTTCATTTGTCCTGGGTATTGTGGAAAGAACTCTCAATTTGGAGTCTAAAGACTTGCGTTAAAATCTCAGATCTTGGGGTGGTGAAGTGGCTCTGAATAGAGCACTGGCCCTGGAGTCAGGAGGACCTGAGTTCAAATCTGACCTCAGACACTTAACACTTACTAGCCATGTGACCTTGGGAAAGTCACTTAACCCCAACTGCCCTGCCTTCCCCCCTCCAAAGAAAGCCAACAAAACAAAACAAAACCAAAATCTCAGCTCTTGGCTCTGCCGTTTACTATTTAGATGAACTTGGGCAATGCACTTAATCAATTCTTGAGGCTCAGTTTCCTCATCAGTAAAATGAAGGCAGTTGGCTCGGTGACTGTTAAGACCTCATATAAATTTGGAGTCTATGATCACATGATCACTCTACCAACATAATGCTCTGTTAACTGTAGGCAGTTTCATTAAACTGTGAGCTCCCTGAGGGCAGGAACTGGTTTTAGCCTTTTGTTTTTATTTTAATTTCCTTTATTTATTTGTTTGTATCCCTGGTGCTTGGCACAGTGTCTGGAACATATTAACCACTTGACAAGTGTTTGATGACTGACTTACTGACCTTGGGCAAGTCCTCTATGGTGCTCAGTTTCCTCATCTGTAAAATGGGTGCATATTTAACTAGGTCTTCTCTAAGGTCCCTTCCAGCTCAGAATCTTTGCTAAATTGTACATAAAAACCAAGGCCTATTTGGGGAGAGGGCATAAGACTGGCTTGCCCTTAACCCACATTCAAACTTCTCATTTTTTGATCTCTACTGAAAAGCCAAATTTCAGCTGGAGGCTGATAAAAGAGGGGCCTTCATTGAGCATGCTTTGGGGTCCATTTCTCTTTTCCCTTTGATTATTTTCTCAAGTTTGAGTGCACTTGATCACCAATTAAGGTACATCAGAAAGATCTGAAGTCCCCCAGGGATGGCCTTTCGCTAGAGCCACATCATGGCTAAAGTGAGCCCTGATGAAGGCTCCAGAATACAGCCCTCCACCGCCATCACTGAGTACATCACATGCTAGTTTGCAGAACAGACAGAGATGATGGGCTGCAAATTACATTTCATTGTCGAAAAATACTGAGATTCTTTCCCGAACATAGCATTGTCCTTTTTCAAGTCATACTCCCTTTAAAAGGGGAATAAATGATTGCTGCAATAGACTCCCATGTGAATCAGCAGTGATTAGAGGACAAGAGAGTTCTACCTTGTTTTCTGATCAAGGTCTCTTTCATTAAGTTATCATTGAAGAGTGAAAAGAACACATCCCACTCCTTTTTTCTTAAAGGATAAATCATCAGATGAAAAGATGCAATGAGTTCTACATGTTTACAAAGTACAGTTATACAACGCAACCTAACTCATGTTTAATTATTCAAAACCAAGGCTGATGAGAGGTATGTGAGCCTTCCTTTCCTGTCCATATAAAGTCTAACATTTGACAATAGCTAGGTCTCCAGATGCTGCCCCACCGTCACTCTCTTTCTGATTATTCCCTCATCCAAACAATTGACAAATGGGAACCCATGCCTGCTGCCACCTAAAATACAGAGAGGTGGGATGCCAGACATGAGGCGTCCTGTTCTTGTTGGTTCAGTGAATGGTATGAGCCATAATTAGTACATGGCACAATTTATCCTTTTATCCCCAACAGTGTGGGATATCAAAAGGCAAGTCTATTACTACATTCAAAAATAAAATTCAAGTTCATTTACTACCTTGCTTTAAAATACCTTCCCAGGGTAAAATGATGAATTTACACAGGAAACTCCTAACAGAAGGAAATGGTATTTTCTATCTAAATTGTGCCCAAGCCAGTGCTCTTGCAACTTCCAGGCTTTCAAAAGAAATAACTTACCACTCCCCTTAGACTATAAAAATAAACACATCTTCTAAATGGCACCAAAGGTAGGACCAGGTAGTTCTAGGTAAATCTCAAAAAAGAAATGCAATTTAATGACTTTAAAACAAACCAAAATGTTACATTCATCTTCTTACACTTGCACAAATTTGGGCATTGCCTTCACATTAAAACCATTTCACTGAAATGAATTTTCCAGAAAAAAAGAATTATGGGTTTGGAGAAATCTGGAGCAAGGAATTGATTAGGGAATGTAGTTATGCTTACTCATGTATTTGATTGAGCCAGACTGTGAAGAGAGGTCATAGGAATTGTGGTGTTAGAACGTTGGGTAGTCAGGGTACTTTTTCAAAGGCTAGGGATTATGGGTGAGATGGGAAGAAGAAACATGTGAGTCAAGCACAGATCTTAAGTGACCTGGAGGTAATAACATCAGTAAAAATTCTCGGCATGATGGAGTGAACTTTTGAGAACAGATGGCTGCAGAGTGCTGCTGCCAGTGGATAGCCTTGAGAATGGCAGTGGGGAGTGAGGACAGCTCTTCCTCTTCGCCTTATATGTTGGAAGGGTAAGAGAAGCAGTCAGGACTAGAGAGAATATCAAGCACATGGGGTCTTCAGGAGAAAGTGGGTTCCTTATGATCTTCCCCAAGAGGAAATAACAGTTACAGCATGCCCTAGGTTTTAACATGGCAGATCAAGCTCTGATTTTGTATCAGTCTGATAAACATTCATTAGATGCATCAAATAGAAGTGCCCTTTGAGTAGCTAATTACCACAACACATACAATATGTTGACAACTTGTTGGGGGCTGAAGGTATAGTACATTTTCAAAATTTACATCTAAGCAGAGTATTCTTATGAAATTTCTTGGCATAAGGAAAAATCTTGAGCCAAACTAAGGAGAGATAAGATCCAATCATGGCCACCTAACACTTAGTCAACAGCAGCTCAATTCTACCAAACAATCAACTTTTAAATAGGCCTGTGAATGTTTCCATCTCCTATGACGTAGCCATCGTGAAGAAACTCTAGAAGGACCTCAACCATCGTCCATGTCACTGTCATCTACCTCCATATCATGAGGCACAGAGCAAGATTTCCAGAACACTCACCTGAAAAGCTTTTGGATGTCTTCTGCTCTGATCTCCTTGAGGATCTCCTGGTACTGCTCCGGATCTGACATTCCTGGAGACGGATCCTGGGAAGGGCATTTTGTATGTGCATAATATCCAATCACAATCCCCAAAATAAATAACAGGGTCAGAGTGCAAAGGATTTTGGAGAAGCGGAAAATATTACAGTGGCTGTTCATTGGCGTTGTCCTTGGGTAACGGCTCACATAGTCTGATTCCTCCTGGAGTCTCTGGAACCTTCCTTTGGGGGATGTGGCTGGCTGAATGGAATCGAGATCCAGGTCCCCAGGTTCTGAATTCCCCAAGTTCTGGTTCTCAGCACCATCCAGCTGAAAACGGTCAAAACCAGGCTCCTCCAATTCCTGTTCCATGTCCCATTCCAGGTCAAGGGCAGTGGCCTGAAGGTCATCGCTGTCTAAGTATTGAGAATGTCCAGGGGCTCTCTGGTCTGCATTCACCTTTTGGTAGGCCATCTTTTTACCTGTTCAAATAATAAACAAAATGAGTGTATATTTCATTCCAACACATAGACCTTTTCCCTGGTGCCCCCACTCCCTAAATGCAATGCTACTGATACACACACACACACACACACACGCATATATGTGTGTGTCTCTGTGTGTGTGTGTATATATATATACGCATATACATATATATACATATACATATGTATATATATATACATACATATACATATATATACACATATATATGTGTGTGTGTGTGTGTGTGTGTGTGTGTGTGTGTGTGTGTATCGAGAGAGAGAGAGAGAGAGTATTTTTGGGGCGGCTAGGTGGTGCAGTGAACAGAGCATTGGCCCTGGAGTCAGGAGGACCTGAGAGAGAGTATTTTAAAGATTTGCAAAACACAATTCAGACATCATATGATCCTCACACCAATTCTGTGAAGTAGGTGCTATTACTGAACCCATTTTACAATAGAAGAAACAGGCTGAGATAAAGTGATTTACCCAAGGTCACATGGCTTGTATCTGACAGGTTTCGAATTCAGGTCTTCCCAATTCTAATCCAGTGGACCAACCAACTACCCTACCCAGTGACCGCTACCACTGTCTCTCTTAATGACTAACATTTTACATACCACTTACTATGAACCAGGTATTGTGCTAAGTCTTTTACAGATTTTATCTCATTATATTTATTTATTTCATACATATTCTTTTTTCCTGGTAGAATATAAACTTTTTGGAGGTCAGGGAATGGTTCATTTTGGTTTTGCACCCCAAGTATATAGCATAGTACCTGGCCAAAAAAAAAATGGCATTTAATAAATTGTGTTTTTTGTACTCAGCAGGATCCTAGTAAGAGTTTGTGGAATTGTGCTGATATGGGTTCCGAACTTAGGGTCATCTAATAACCATTCAAAAAGAAAAAACGTGTGTGACTCTAATCTTTTATTGTTTTGGGGAAGGAGAACCAAACACCTACTATGTGCAGCGCTGTTGTACTACGCACTCAAGGGGGAGAAAGAAGCCATAGGTTTCAGTTCTTTCCCATGCAGGACTTCTCACCTGAGGTGTATGGACTCTCTGTTTTTTGTTTCTGTTCAGCCATTTTTCAGTTGGGTCCAACTCTTTATGACCCCATTTAGTGTTTTCTTGGCAAAGACACTGGAGGGGATTGACATTGCCATCTCCAGCTCATTTTACATATGAAGAAATTAAGGCAAACAGGGTTAGGTGACTTGCCCAGGATCACACAGCTGGTAAATATCTGAGATCAGATTTGAACTCAGGAGTCTTCCTGGCTCCAGGTCTGGCATTTTCTCTATTGCACCACCTAGTTGCCCTAGACTATGTCTATCTTCCTGTCTACACAAACATACATACATACACATATATATATATATATATATATACACACACAAGTATACATGTATATATAACTATATTTTGGTACAACCGTTTTCCTTTGCAATCCTGTGGATTTCATTTTTTTTTATATTTAAAAATATTATTCTAAGAAAAGCATTATAGGTTTCATCAGAATGCCCAAGGGGTCCATCACATACAGAGACAAAGAGAGAGACAGAGACAGAGAGAGACAGAGACAGAGAGAGACAGAGAGAGACAGAGAGACAGAGACAGAGAGAGATACACAGAGAGAGATAGACAGAGAGAGATACACAGAGAGAGATAGACAGAGAGACAGGGACGCAGAGAGAGACGCACACAGAGAGACAGAGACACAGAGAGAGAGACAGAGACACAGAGACAGACAGAGAGAGACAAGAGAGACAGAGACAGAGACACAGAGACAGAGACAGAAAGAGATAGAGAGACAGAGAGACAGACAGAAAGAGAGACAGAGAGAAACAGAGAGAGAGAGAGAGAGAGAGAGAGAGAGAGAGAGAGAGAGAGAGACCCTATTGTATAAGAAATTAAAGAATTTATAGATGAGAAGGAAATGGGTAGAAATAGGACATCAAGAGAGACCACTCCTTGATAAAGTATGGCCTGAAATGTGAGAAGGTAACAGGCTAGGAAAACAGGATTATAATTTTTAAAGCTGGAACTGACTTTAGAAATCATATGATCATTAGCTTAGAGACAGAAAGGACCTCCAAGTTATTCAGTCTACCCAAATTTCTCTCATTTTACAAATGAGGACAACAGGAGATCTGGAATTCTTTAAATTGCCCTCTCTGTGGACATTCTGTTTCTTCCCCTTCAACTGCAGCAGAATATAAGGCATGTAAAGGTAGGGCCTGTCAAGCTTTTGTTTTTATATCTCCAGTACCTAGCACAAAGCCAGATACACAGTAGGAGCTTAATATATACTGCCTGACTGATTTTATTGAATTAAAATCCTCTAAAAAACACTGGATGTATCACGTTGAATGCAAAGCATGACTCACAATCATTCTAAGGTCTCCAATGAATTGAAGTTGATGGTTTCTGCACAGGAAAGACTTTAGCAGCTGGGGAAATTCCTCCTCACTGTAGAGTTTCTAATTCCCATCGTAATTCAAAAATCCAGATTCATGTTCAGACAAATTATTTGAAAACCAACGAAGGCCATAGGAAGGCAGAATTTTCATACCTTGTCCAACAAGAGACATTCCATCACTTGCATATCAGCAATTTAATGATTTTCCAGCATCAGACATAGCCATCAATGGGAATGAAAGGCAAATTCAAATATTCTCTCTTCGCTGTAATAGATTTCTGATGGACACCCCAGTGACTACTTTTGTGCTCATTAATCCAATAATGAATTATCTTTCTCAGAGATTAGCCTCCCAGGAGAACAGTCTCTTGTTCATATGTGAGTGGACCCAACCACTTCATACCATGGAGCCCAAAGCATTTCAGGAAGGTTATAGAGGCGATGAATGGATGTTAGGAGAGATGTGAGCAAGCAGTCGGACCACTTACTTTACAAAACCAATTGTTTCACTACATAAGTACCTAATTTGAGAATCTCATCTTGTTACAGACTTTCTTGCCCCAAAGGAGATAAAGCAGTTGACAGAATTATTATAACAGGATAATATAAATCCTCCTCCTCTCTGAGGTGCTTTTTTTTTGGTGATTTTCTACTCACGCAAGAATAAAGAGATAATCTCTTAAGAAATAAAACAGAACAGAATGTTCCTAATTCTCTTAAAATGAAAAGTCCATTTCTGAGTTGGTAGAAGAGGAGGTGAGAAAAAGGATTTGAAAAGAAAAGAAAACGGCCCACATTGCCTGAGATTCACCGTGATCTGAAGATTCAGAATTGGAATGGTCCTTAGAGATAATTCAATCCAGCTTTACCAATCCACTAATGAGGCAAACGAAACCTAGAGACATAAAGTCAATTACCCAAGGTTACAAAGGTAATATGTAACAGCTGGGACTTGAATCCAAACCTGAGTCCCCTGATTACAAATCCAGCCCAGTCCAGAGATTTGAAATTCCAATATACTTTGCTGCATAATAAACTGAAATTAAAAAAAAAAAAACTTCACTTATAAAAATAATATTCCCTCAATATAGCATTCTTGGACATGATTCTATTTATAACATAGGCTGCTGCATATCCATGCAGTGGATAGAGCATGGGCCTGAAGTCAGGAAGATTTGAGTTCCAGTTCAGTCTCAGACCCACATTATCTGTGCTGTGTGGGGCCATCATAGTTTCCTCATCTATAAAATGTGGATGACAATATCTACTTTCCTGGATTGTGGTGAGAATCAAATGAGATAACAATTATAAAGCACTTAGTAGTGCCTGGTACATAGAAGACATCATGTAAATATTTGCTACTAATACCAAGTCCATATGCAATCCATACATCACTGATAGAGATGATTCATTTCATCACTATTAGGTGACCTGCTATTCAATATGATAGAAAGCCTATGAAATCACACAGTATTTTTAAGACTAAAAGCTTAAGTCTCTACTTTCAATCATAGAAATATCTCTCTTGCAGAGACCCACTTTGATGTTGGCAAGGTCATGGAAACTCAAGTGACATTTCTTCAAATAGAAATGTCTCCAGTCGTTTTTCAAATTTAATATTGTGGCACTTGAGCTTATGAAAATGCAACATTTATGGAAGGTAAAACATATATTCTCATGCTTTCCAAACATCATTTTCATTTATGTGAAGTCCTCTCTGATCCTACTCTATCCCCAAAGGCAAAATCAAAATTCAAAATCTATCACCCTAGAATATTTCTCTATTTATCTATACAACTGTATACAACTTATATTTTTCTCAACATCCACCTAAATGCCCAGCTGAAGACTGAGGTAAAATACGGGCACACATTAGTTGTACAGAATATTTTCCAGGTATCGGTTTGGACCACACAATGAATTTTTATCATAAGTTTAGATGTCCAATACCTTTTTCATTTCTGAATTCTAATTGCATTAATTCTGATTATAAATCCTCACTACCTTGATATCATAGAGACCACAGGTAGAGGATATATCTATGCAACTTGAAAATTTACTGTTTAAAACACTGTCTTCCCCGCGAGAGGCCTGTCCCAATCATTGATGGTGCTATCAACAATAATATTAAGACATTTATGCAGCACTTAAATGGGCAACTTTAGCTCAGAGGCAGCTAGGTGGTGCAGTGGATAGAATACTGGTCTTCGAGGAGGACCCAAGTTGACATCCTACCTCAGACACATAATAGCTGTGGAACCCTCCATAAGTCACTAATCCTCTCTTGCCTAAATTTCTCCATCTGAAAAAATGGTGATGATAATGATATGGCACTCTCCATAACAGAGCTGGGGTGAGGACCAAATGAGACAAGACTATATAAAGTGCTTTGCCCATCTTTTTTGTCACTGTTGTTCTGACTCTTGTGTCTGACTCTTCATGATTCCACATGGGATTGTCTTGGCAAAAATAATGGGGCAGTTCACCATTTCCTTCTTTGGCTCATTTTACAGATCAGGGAACTGAGACAAAGAGGGTAAGGTGACTTGTCCAGGGTCCTCCAGCTAGCGAATGTCTGAGACTGGCTTTGAATTCATGAAGATGAGTCCTTCCTGATTCCAAGCCCAGTGCTCTATCCACTACACCACCTGGCTGCCCCTTGCAAACCTTAAGGAATCATAAAAAGACTAGCCATCATCAATGTGACTAAGCACCCACCTATAGCTATCTAGCTAGCGACTGTTAGCACTGGAATTTAAAGATAGGTCTTATATACCAAGTTCAACTGTCTGAGGGATGGTGGTGGGGGTAGGAAAGGAATAAGTCTTTACTGTAATAGCGTCTACTATACGGCACACACTGTGCTAAGCACTCCTAAAAAATCTCATTTAAATGCCACAACAATCCTGGGAAGTAGGTACTATTATTATCCCCATTTTACAGACAAGGGGACCAAGGCAAGCAAAGGTTAAGTGACTTGCCCAGGGCCACACAGTTAGTATGTGACTGAGGCAGGATGTTAAGTCAGGTCTTCTAGACTCCAGGCCCAGCACTCTATCCATTTCATACCTATTAAACACTACCAAGGTGCTCGTGACCTTCTAAAACTGATGCTGCCTGGAAACATCAAAGGCTGTCAGCTTCAATATTTAAGTTGCATCTTTGAGACCTCAATTAACCACATCCATGAGATATTCTGCGGACATTACTGCTGTATATTCACCGCCTGATTTCCAACAAGCTTGCTTATTTCAAGAGGAATCATCCAGACCACTGTGCCTAGAGTTCTTGTCCAGGATCATGCCAGAAGATCTCCAAATCTGGCCAACGCCCTCAAGCTAGAGAGGCTATTGACTGATTCCATTCTTTAGCTGTGTGGCTGGAGCATTGGCTTAGCTGAGTTCAGAGAAGTTCATTATCGAGGATTCGGCCTGGTCACAAGTGATTCAAAACTTCCAATGACCCCAGAGGTCATTTCAGCCAACCTCCTCATTTCACAAATCACAGGATAAGAGATTTAGAGCCGAAATAACCCCATAAATCCAACTTGTCCAAACTCCTCGTTTTTCATGTGGGGAAACTGATGACGAAGAAGGAGCAAGCAAGTCGCCCAAGGTCCCAGGGGGACTAAGTGGCAGAGTTCTCAGGTCCTCGCATCTAAATGATAAATTATTTTGGTCAAGGCAAATCCCGCATGAAGAAAACCCTCTCAAATACAATCTGCCTCTCAGTGGGTGGCTAGCAATATACCTCAAAAGAAAAGAGGCAATTCCTTAATAAAATGATATTGGGAAATACTAAAGAAATTAAATTAAAACACAACACAAATCATTACTTTTAATTGTAATGATTCACAAAACACATATTAAGGGTCTATTTTAAAATAATCTTAGGAATTTTATTTTTATATCACCTACATTTCCTGAGGTATCCCTCTTTCATCAGATGCCCTCTAAAGAGATTTTTTAAAAGAAGAAAAAGTTACACGAAATGAGCCAAATTACTGAAAAAGATAGATGCTTTATGCAGCATTCTGTAGCCATACTCCCCCTTCCCCCACTGGGAAGGAGTCAGAGCAGGGGTGGGGAACCCAAGACTTTGAGACCCTTTAGGTCCTTGAGGGTGGCCCTTTGACTGAATCCCCTAAGAGTTTGTGTGCGGTGAAGTTTGGATTCAGTCAAACGGCTTCTCTTGAGGACCTAGACGACAACATATGGCCTCAAGGTTACAGGTTCGCCACCCCTGGGGACAAGTTTGGCCATTATATTTTCATAGGCCACAGCTTTGATTATTTTGTTTTGTTTTGTTTTGTTTTTTATTTGTAGAACAGAATGTGGAATGTGGTTCTAGTCACTGTGCACAGTGTTTGCCTGGTTCTACATTCTTCACGTTACATGAAGTATATGAAATTCTTGCCATATTTCTCATTTCTCACAGTAATATTCCATCGCATTCATGGACATACTCCAATTTCTTTAGCCATTTTCAAACTGATGGGGATTCACTTTGTTTCCAGCTTTTCGTTGCTATATCTAAAAGTACTGCAATAAATATTTTGGTGTATGTGGAGCCTTTCTTTTTTGTCAACAGTCTCATTTGGGGTACTTAGCAGTGGGTTCTGTGATTTGGTAAACAGGTCTGGACATTTTAGTCACTCTTCATATAATTCCAACCAGCTTTCTAGAATTACTGGACTATTCCACATTTACACCAACAGTACATTAATGTGCAAATCTTTCCATAAATGCACAATTCCTGTATTTTTTCCCATATTTGCTGCATTTGAGACAAACATTCTGAGTTTTTTATGTTTTTCTCATTATTAGTTATTTGGAGCATTCTTTCTTTTACTTTTTTTTTTTTTTTTTGGAAGGGGGGAAGGCTGGGCAATTGAGGTTAGGTGACTTACCCAAGGTCACACAGCTAGTAAGTGTTAAGTGTCTGAGGCTGGATTTCAACTCAAGTGCTCCTGACTCCAGGGCAAGTGCTCCATTCACTGAGCCACCCAGCTGCCCCCCCTTATATTTGTTAATAATTTTCAACTGTTTCTTTTGAGAACCATATATATTTTTTAAAGAGACTGATTATCTTCATAGGATTCTGTTCATCACAGTAGTCTACTAGACTTAATAAGTAGACCCTAGACCCTAGAGATGTCAAGAATCTTAGTTTTTTCAGGGCTAGAGAGGTTAGACAGCAGCTTCTCCAGCTTGGAAAATCACTTTGTTAATGAAGATGTGAAAAGCCACTGCTATCTAGCAAGGCAAGAAATACTGCAACTGTAAACAGTCATTCACAAGCCAGTGCCAGCTTTGTTTAATTTTTTACCATGATGAGATTTGCCTCTTCTTACTTTGGTGAAATAGCCTGCATGATTGCTGTAATGACTGGAAATGCATTGACTTTCCTATTTAACTGTCATCCTGCATGTCAAGTACATAAAACAAATGACAATAATAATTAGCCATTTATGCTTCTCCAAGTGAATCCACAGTGCATATAACATTGCAAGAACCTTTGAACGTTACAGTAAAATGGAAGGAATGAGTTTGTTTTTTAAGGGAAAAATTAAAGCATAACACACGACCCAGGTCCACAAAGTATTAGGATCAGGGAAGTTTCAGGGAATCTCTGAGGCTACTGTATGTCATCTCCTCATTTGACAAAAGAGTAAAGACCAGAGAGGGGAAGTAACTTTTCCCAGGTAGGAAATAGCAGAACATGTGTTCAAGCTTAGCTCCTCAGAATAAAAAATCCAGTACTTGTTTGCCTCTATGTTCTTAGCTTGAGAAGAGAAGAATATAGCGCCCAAGTAACCACTTTGCAGATAGAATTTTCAAGTGTTCAAATGACTAATAAAAGCTCTATGGATGCAATCCTAATAACTTTGGGTCAACTTGCAAAAGATTGAACTGAAATTTATTTTTTTATATAATATTTTATTTTTCCTCAATTACATGTTAAAACAATTTTAACGTATTTTAACTGCCTTCAAATACACACATACCTCCATCAAAAAAGTCACATGAATGTGAATTATGCAATTGTTTCTTGGCATAATGGAGGACCTGCCAATAAGTCTTGTCTTTAAAAGTCTACACAGAATGTAACAGGACTCTCTGCCAAAGCAAGTTACCACGGAAGAGTCTGGGATGCCTTCAGAGTTGTGATGATATGTAACAGAGACATTGCGTGACTGATTCTGGTCTGCTAACCTCATGATGAAGATCAACCTCTTTTTGATTTATCAGAGCTATGTAACCCAAACTACAGCCTCTTCTGAAAGATTTTCATCAGCCTTGATCTCTCTCATTATCCTTGGTGGGATGGCCTCCTTCGGCTGACTTCTTCCTGCAAAGGGTATCAAGTAAGAGTCTATGATGTTAGGGGAGAATCCTGAGGCCTCCTGCTCAGCCCAGGCCAAAATGTGGCCCTGTAGATAAGGGCCTTGGTTCTTTGCGCATCTCAGTTTTTGTCCTTTCTATGTGAAGGAGATTTTAGGCCATGACGTTGTGAGTTTTAAAAGGTCAGGAAAGCAAGGACCTGAGGTATGCAAGTCTAGTCCATACTGGATTTTGTAGCCAGTATAGTATCTATGTAGCAAAGACAAGAGTCAACCAATAGGACCCTGCCCAGAATTAACCAGGATGAAGACTAATTGGGTATGCATGTACCATTTGGATATAAATTTGAAAGAATTAATGCTAAGTAGGAAAAATGCTAAGCCTGAGCCCACTCTCCCAGAGACTGAGGTGGTACAAGCTAGAGTTATACTAGAAGGAATTGCTTGCATTCCAGGTATTATTTTTCTGTATTTTTGAAGTTAATCCTTCCTTATAAATATAACTGATATAAAGTGATTTCAATATATAAATGGTAGATATCATGGTGTAAAAGAGTCCGTAAGGTGATGTTTTGTTTTTAATCAAATACATTTTTTTCATCAACACTAAATCACAAGTCGTCTTAGATTCTTTAGAGCTTTCACGTAATTTATTCATCTGTAACACAGAGATAATCATGATGTCTGCCTTACAAGGCCTTTGGGAGGATCCAATAAAATAGCTAATATAAAGAATTTTGCAAACTTTAAGGTATCATATGAATGTTAGTCATTGTCATCTTCCTCGTCCAAATTTCCACTTCTGCCCTCCTGCAGAACCCCTTCCTGGTTCTTCAGTTTTCCTCACTTTCATTTCTCTGGGCACATATCAGGTATCCCATTGAGCAGAATTTCCTCAAGGCAGAGACAATTTCCTTCCTGTCTTTGTGTCCCAAGTGACTTTCACCAGTGCCTTGTGTGGTATTTAATATAAATGTTGGTGGAACTAAATTGTTAAATCTGACTTAAAGAAATGGCTACCAGAATCAATTTCACTGGAATGCCCTGTATTGGAAAAACAAAGGATATTCTCACATTAGACAACTGCTAACTTCACTGTGCTCAATTTATACCAGAAGTACACTGCTACTACAAAATGCTCAAGTTATTTCAATGTATACTTTAAAATCATTGTGTTCTCATCTATAACTAAGAGCTTAAAATGATGTGGCTGCACAGTGTACTGTTGTCTTTTTCCCATGGCATGGGGAACATGCAAATTTCCTTACTATTTCTTCATATTGTGTGTAGATACACATGCACACACACACACACACACATATTGTGGGTACTCTATCCATTTGCCTGGGATAACCACGAAACAACTCCCTAGTCTCTACTGAGATTGTTACTTAAACAAAAAGGGATTGCCATGTCTTAGAAAGGGATCAGTTCTGTTGACCAAACACAAGAGGCCTTTGAGCACCTAAAGAGTTAAGATGGCAGTGGAAAGCCACTGGGCTTATTTAGAAGTTTCTGTCTGGATTTTAAAAAAGAGAAAAAGAAAAAGAAACCCTTAGAGTTTGATAGATCTGCCATTGTTCCCCCTTTCAGCCAGCATGAATGATCTTAAATTGTTGCTTTTCTGACTGTGGCTTCTGGATTTCCAAGAAAAGAAAGCTTTTATCTATATGAGACTCCTAAGCACTCTATTTTTCATGTATTTCAAAGGTCCCTTATTTATTTTTTTTAAATATCTCAGCTCTTCAAAAAACTACCAACACATTTCTCATAATAGATAGTGCTTAATTCCCAAATCACTCTTCCTGTGACCTTTAAACAAGGGCTCAAAAAGACCCATTCAAGTTAGAAACAATAGACTAGAAACACAAGAGAATGGAGGCAAAGTCTTTCTTTTCTTTTTCTTTTCCCCACCCATTCTATTTTTTGTGGATTTTTTTCCTTTCATTTTTCATGAGAAAGGCCAATATATTGTAGAATCAGAAGAAATGAGTAGAAAAATACTAATTAATACTTATAAAGAGTGCCTCTTAAAGAGAGACAAAGACAGAAAGAGACAGAGACAGAGAGACAGACACAGAGAAGACTAGTAAGAAATGATTCCTTCCATGCTCTAAAGCAAATTCAAATAGAAACAAAGGAGAGGGTAATGCTGCTGGTGCTCATCTAAATCATACATAATGAACTTTGTTATATTGACTTAGAAAACCATGTATTAATAGTACACAGATTTTACTGTATTTTATCTATTTTGCTAAATATTTCCCAATTACATTTTAATCCAGTTGGGGCTATTATTGGGAATGCTATGAGCTTTATGTAGCATCTCTGCCCTAATGCAAGGGTTTTTAATCTTGAATTTGCTTTTTAAATATTTTTATAATTGTATTTTAATATAATTGACTTCTTTTTTATTCATGTGTACTTTCTCTTATGTATTTAAGAATATTACTTTGAAGAGGTCCTTAGACTTCATCAGATGGCCAAAGGGGGATCATAATATTAAAAAAAAAAAAAAAAAAGCTTAAGAATCCCTGCTGTAAAGGGGGCTAACGAAATGAATATATACTAATCAACAAGAATTTATTAAGCATTTAGTATGAATCAGGCACTGTGCTTGATATAGAAATACAAATCTTACATTCTACATAGTTAAAGATTATAACCCAGGGAAATGAAGATATCATAATAATAGTAAGAGTTCAAAAGCTTGCTTAGGCTGGTCGCTAGTGTGGGTGTTAAGCAACATAGAGAAATAGTGAGGGCCAGCATCAGCTGGCAAGCCACTCAGAGGTAGGTATTGGTCATTATGTCCATGACAAGTTAGGACAGAGAAAGGGACTTCCAGAAACTATTCTAAAGTGGGGATAACAATTAATTGGCAATGGAAAAGAGAGGATTCTTATATGGGGGCAGATCAGATCATAGATTATAGCTGAAAGTTGCTTTTAGCAATGCACATACAACAACACAAATTTGTTTAATTAAGGTCTGCTCAACAAATGTGAACACAGTCCAGAGTCTTCCTCTGGTGCATCAGCTTGACATGGAGGACATCTTGGATTTTAAATACACTCCAGTGCTTGGAATGCCAGCCACTGCCAGGCCCAAAACCCTTCAGAGAGAGCAGAAGCTGCTATAACTTCTTTCTAATGTGGCTTTCAAGGACCTAGGGTCACTTCCAGAAGATAATGAGAAGACTTCTGTGGACTTTTACGACTTTGCCCAAATTCCGTAAATTCATTGTTTACAAACCAAATTCTAAGAACAAGCCTATGAAAGATAGCAATTCTGTACTGTGTACTTGGGGGACAGATGACGTTTCTGACATCTCCCAGGGATACCATTTAAAAACAAATCGAAAACTCAGTTAATATGTTTATAGTAAGGAAAGGAAATATGATGAAAAAATAATGAAACCATCTACACCATCTGTATCAATAACACTTTGGCATTTAAAGGGTAATTTTTTTTGTTACTGAATATTTTAAAACCCATATGTTTCTAGTCTTGAGGTCCATTAAAACAACTGGAGAATCTACCAAGAACTATGGTGGGTACTACATACATCATTTATATTTTATTTATGAATAGGAATATTATTAAAAATGAAAGATCTCCAATGGCACATAAAAGTAATGCAGATATGAAATTAAATGTCAGGCAAACGGCATGGGAATGCAATATTCATGAAACCATAAAGCCAAAAACATTTTGCAGAATTTTTATATAATGGACATAATTGAAGGAAGCTTTATTATAATAACTCATGCCAAATTAGAGTTTAGCACAGTGCCAGGCGCATAGTAGGTGCTTGACAAATATTGATTGATGGATAAAACATGACAGAATTCATCTAAACTTTACTATCTTTGTGATAATGGGCAGGCTGGCTCACCTCCACTGAGCCTACCAAATTAGATTCTGTGATCTTTCCATTTTAAATGTCAAATAATATTGGCCTCTAAAAAGAGCCTCTCATAGTCAGAGGTCAGAATTCTAGAACCAGCGAAGGTCAGAGAGATTGATAGGACTTTGAGATCATCTAGCCCAACCTTTTCTTGGCAGCTAGGTGGCAAAGAGGATAGAGCACTACATGCGAAGGCTGGGAGACTGGGATTTAAATCCACTCTAAAGAAGTATCAAACAATTACTACCTGAGTGAGTCTAGGTATGTCACTGAACCTGTTTTCCTCAGTTTATCATCGATTGTTTTTCAGTCATTTCAATCATGACCAACTCTTCATGACCCAGTGTGGTATTTTCTTAACCAAAACACTGGAGTGGTTTGCTGTTTCCTTCTCCAGCTCATCTGACAAATGAGGAAACTGAGGCAAACAGGGTTAAGTGATTTGCCCTGGGTCAAATGCCTGAGGCCAGATCTGAACTCAGGTCTTCCTGACTCCAAGTCTGGTGCTCCATCCACTGCACCACCTACCTGTAGAATGTAAAGTGGAAATAAAAATAATAAGAGTAGTGCACATTTCCCAAGGTGCTTTTGAAGATCAATTGAGATAATATATGTAAAGAACTTTTCCAACTTTAAAGTGCTATCAGTATGCTAGATATTATGGCTAGAGGGTATGAGATCAAGAGGAATGAATGAACTAGGCTTGTTGTTTCTTTTTTCCTTTCATTCCCCAATCATTGTATTATTGTATTTTTTTTTTTTCATTTTTTGTCCTTTAGTAAACATTCCCTGTTTCTTCCATGTTTTCATTTCCTTCCCTCACTCTTATTTCAGAGATCAGGGGAAGAAGAATAAGCCATAAAAGGGTCATGTTCATTTTTCCCATAGACATTAGCTAACTAGTATTGTCATACCGCTTCACAGGCTGCATGAAATAAACAGAGAAGCTTGGGGGTTTCTTTGGTATCCATATAATGTCAAGAGAATTCAAAGTATGTCTCTAGTGTGATGGGTGGACCCTTCATAGGGGATTTATACATGTGGAAGACATGGATGGTCATCATATAGACTAAGCAGGCACATGTGGCTTACAATATACATCACTGATGGGAATGGACACCCATTTTCATGAGATCTCAGTTCCACTGAAATATCAGACGATTCATTTAGCTATATAATGCTCATGCTCAAAAGGACAGCAGTAACCAGGGTGGGTTAACCAGGACTTTGCCTATGGCTTCTGAATTTAGAGGGCATAAGAAAAAATGGAACTACCATAGTGAATTTGAAGCACAAGTTAGCAATTAGCAAAAATAGTTATTCATTGAGAATTTATCAGATGTTAGGATTAAGTGGTTTCTTTCTCTATTCCACCCTACCCTCTCCTGCTCCACAGTAACCTCTCCAACAAGTCTTTGTCCCAGGGTCTCTCTGCTCTCATCTACCCTGTCCCCTTCCCCAGTTATAGACATATTTCATGCTACTTGACACGGGTATGGTTTGTGACTTGCCCTGGTCACGGCAATTCCTAGTTAAGGTTCTGTGCCAAATGAGCCTTTTCAGTAACACATCCTTCAGTTCCTGACTCAGCAAAGTCAATTCTCTCTTTCTTTTCTCACTTAATGTTGCCTTCTCTGATTAGCAGAACTCAGAAGTCTCATGCTTCCTCCAACATGGCTTAAAGGGAGGGTCATGATCCCACTTAAGAATTAATAACCTGGCTGTTAGTCCCCACATTTCTGATCCTTAACTCTTCTTCCCCTCATTTACCCCTGAAATTCTTTATAAGATTCTATCCCTTTTATTATAAAATCCATGATTCCTCTCAGATGCTTTAAAAAATTCATTACTAAAACCACTCATTGCATAATTTAAGAGATAGGGACACATGATCTCAAGAGGTAAAGTTAAGACCCCTGAGACCCAACTGCATCATTTTACAGAAAAGGAAACTGATGCTCGGCATGATTAAATTACTTTCTTGAGGCCATACATTGAAAAATACATTGATTATATTAAAAGATCACTGAAAAATAATTTTAAAATACATTTGTATCAATGAAAAAATAAAATGTAGGTTGAAATATGAAGTTGTACGTTAGGAATAGACCAATAGGTATGTGTAAATGATACTAGCTACAATTTTAATAACGCAAAATGCTATAAATGCTAGCAGAAAGAGTAAGCTATAAGAAAAAAAGAATAGATCAAGTCTTAGTCTGATTAAATATGACCCATTTGGGTATATTTTGGAGGAGATTTTTTTTTTTTTTAGGGTGTAAGTTGGGTTAGATGGCTACCAAGATCACTTTTGACAGATTCTATGATCCATTCTTGAATCTCAGGGGGAAAAAAGAAAATTGAAAAAAATAAGTCAACTTTATAAACAGTTTATACTACAACATAGTGATCTAGAAGGAGAACAATAACCACAACTTTGAAAGATCTTAGAACTCTGATCAGCATGATGACCACTGGGGATTCCAGAGGACCAGTAGTGAAGAATGCTACCCTTCCTCCTGATAAGCCTCAAGGTGGGGAAAAAAAAAAAAAAAGAGAATCACAACTATGGCTAATGTTGTGTTTGTCTGTGTTTATCTCGTACAAGGATTTTGATTTTGAGTGGAAAGCAAGAGGTAAGGGGGGGAAATATCCATTAGTAATAAAATATAATTTTAAAAATGTTATTTTTTACAGAAGTTGAATGAAACAAGTTGAATTTTGAAGTAATACCTTTATTGTCATTAAAGAAACCATAAAAATTAAATAAATCATGGCTACACATAGAACCAAAGAATATTAGAACTGGAAGAGAGATTCCAAAAGGCATCTAATTCAATCTGTCTCATTGTATAGATTAAAAAAAAAGCTTGAGATTCATAAAACTTATGTGATAGTCATGTTTGCACCAAAACAAAATACATTTATTAAGTATCTACTGCATACAAGGCATTGAGGTAGGTGTTGAGAATTTCAAGACAGTTACTGACAAAAACCAAAAAAAAAAAAAAATTCCTGCCTTGAAGGAGTTTACATTTTACTCAGGAAACACAAATTATTGACAAATAGATACACATGTATGTGATTATTTGGGGAGGGGAAGGACAATAAGGAAAAGCTCTTTGAAGGAGGGGACATATGACTGAAGCCTAGAACATAACCATGGATTCTCAGAAGGAGATGCAAGGAAGTCAGGTGCCTTTTCCAACAGGAGACATCCTAGGCAAAGGCAAATGGGCTGGAGATGTTACTAAGGAGGGAAGGATTAGAAAACAGTTTCTACGGTGTTACCTACAGAACACTACCTCCCCAATTAAGAAGACAATTTGGACTTGTTGGATAAGGGCTATGATTATACCACTTCTGAGATGACATTTTAAACCTTTCCAAAACTTAGTCTGTTCTGAACAATTCCCATTTGAGCACGTGTGCCCATTACCTTACACCAGCAATGCAGCAGAGACAGAAAGTCTTTGGAACAAAAGTCTAGCTTAGTCGGCCTACTTGTATAACACACAAAACTAAAATTTCACAAAAGGTGACCTTTACAACCAGTATGTGCCAGGTGATTCTATGGCTTAATAAAAATGGAATGGAAAAAACCAGTATTTATCATCTGAGCTCTTTCTGTGCTCCTAAAAATTGACAGGCCAAGGAATTAAACAGAGGACTAAGGTCAACCAGTGATATCTACAGAGCTGGGTGGAACTCATTAAGCAGAGGCTTCATATTTGTGAGATAGGCTGCATGTATTTTCAGCCCTTACCTTTCCCAAATACATATCATTAAATACCAATTCAGCCAAACGTGTGGGATTGAACGGGGCTATTATCTAAAATGTTTGATTTTCACATATTTTTAATAGATTCCTACAAACAGAGGGATTTAATAAATGCTGAAAATCCTCATTCCAACCATTCTCTGCTTTGAATATTAATGAAAAGCAGTGGGGCCCATTCAACAGTAACAGTTTAAATAGTCCATCCACTAACTTTTAAATGATGCAACCTTTAGGGAAATTGCTGTCTGAAGGAGCTGGGACACAAAGTCAAATATGAAGGTATGACAAACCTCAAGGGTTTGGGGAACAGGGATGGGGTGAAGTGAATGGGAAATCTGAGGAGGTAACAAGGACAGAGCAATCAGTATTTTGGCCAAGGACACAAATATTGAAGAGATTTCAGCAAGATTATTTCAAGGTTTTGGAGTGGTGGGTAGGGGACAGAGGGGGAGAAAATTTGTAACTCAAAATCTTGTGGAAATGAATGTTGTAAACTAAAAATAAACATAAAATTTATTTTTTTTAAAAAGAAGATTATTTCCAGGTATGCTTCCCTCTCCTGGGACCCTACCCTAGGTGCCCCCAGTTCCTTCTATCATCCTGTCCCTAGGAAGCACAGAAAGCTCAATGTGCCCCAGATAATGTTTCCTTCCCTACGTGGCCTCATTCAAGTAGGGTTCCCTTCCCTATATCTTCTGGTCTTTACCCTCCCTCCATCCTCAGTTCCTAGTTAAGACTCTCAGGTGACGACACCACTAAGGTGGCTATTTGGCATACTGGATAGGGTGCTGGCCTGGGGGTCAGGAAGATTCTGAGTTTGAATCCTGCCTCAGCTATTTACGAGCTAGGTGACCCCGGGACAAGTCACAACTTTTCTCAATATAATTTTTCTCATCTGTAAAATAGGCATAATATCACCTACTTCACAGGAATGTTATGAGAATAAACTGGGAAAATATATGTAAAGCATTGGGGAGTCAAAGTGTTATAGAAATGGTACTTGTTACTTTTGTTATTAGCTGTACTTCCACTGACATACACCTTCAATCCCTGTATAAGATCAAGCCTGGATGGAAGGAGGAAGAATGTGAAGAGAAATAACAAAGAAGGGTGTTGAGCTGACATCTTTTGCTAGGTTCATTTCCCTGGTAGGAGGCTAAGGTCGCCAACACGGAAATCCTCAGACATAGAAAGAGATCAGAACCACTCTCCATGGGACAGGGCAAGAGTCTGGCCCTTTGCATCTAAATGATGCGAAAAGCAAAGAGAAAATAGACTTTGGGGGTGTAAAGAGAGTGTTAGAGGTGAGGAGACAACTACAGACAGAAGCCTGCTTCTCTGGGCAAGGCGTGAAAGTGTCTACTTACATGGCAGCCTAAAGACATGTTTCCCTTCAGTATGAGGGTTCCAGTACCACTCTCCTACCAAACACCCAGGTTTCTTTTTGTTTGTTTGAGGAAGACACTGTAAATTCTAAATCTCAATGTAAATGGGCTTTTCCTCCACATAGGTGGAGCCCTCATCCCAGACTCTTATGGGTTGCACTCAAGGTCCAGCAGATCTTTCCCAGTGGAGACAAGACTATGGCATTGAGTAAGAGACTGTATCTGCAGACCAAGGGCTGGCCCAGATCCTTAACAGGTGTCTGACTCTAAGCCACAAAATACAAAAATATTATGAGCTCTTCTTAAACATATGTGCAAACATGGACATTGGAAAAGGTCTAGTTGGATATGTTGTATAGAGCACAGCTTGTTAAACTTTTTCCACTGGTGACCCCTTCAGCACTTCTTAAACTGTGAGGTCGGGACCCAGAGGATTCTTTTAGAATCATAGATTGAAAGTAGGAGGGGACTTTTAAGGCTAATCAAGGCAACCCCCTCATTTAGTAGATAAGGAAAGTGAAACCTCAGGCAGTTAAGTGATCTGACCAAATCACACAGGTAATGGGCAGCTAGATGGCTAAGTGGTTAGAGTCAGGCCTGGAATCAGGAGGACCTAAGTTAAAATCTGACCACATATACTCAACAGCAGTGTGACCCTGGGCAAATCATTTAAACCTGTTTGCTTCAGTTTCCTCATCTGTAAAATGAGCTGGAGAAGGAAACAGCAAACCGCTCTACTATCTTTGTCAAGAAAACCCCAAAAACGGTCATAAAGAGTCAGGTACAACTAAATGGAAACCAACTGAACACATAAGAGGCAGGGCTGGGATTAAAGTCCTGTAACTCAAAATCTACTGTCTTTTCCATTATATTATGAAGACTGCTTAAATGAGATTGAATGTCCACCAAGGCTCCTGACAATTCTGAAATTCGATGATTTTTTTAAAAAATCTATTTTATTTTTAAAGGAAAAGTGAAGAGAGTAAGAACATATGACTCCCCACTATCAAAAACATGTGTGTGCGCGCTACATATAACTAATCAATCATTTGCTTTTCTTAGTGTGTGTGCGTGCGTGTGTGGTGTGTGTGTGTGTGTGTGTGTGTGTGTGTGTGTGTGTGTGTGTGTGTATGTATTTAAGAAGAGCAGATCCAGGTAAGTCCATTTAGCTAGGTTCTAAGGCTGCCTGTTTACAGAATGACATGCCATGGTCTATCTGCTGACTCCATATATTGCTTTTATGGTCTCTTCTGTCTATTTACCCAACTTATGTAGCACTCCATGTATCCCCTTCCCAAGACAAAAACAGATGGCTGTGCAGCAGGTAATGATTTAATTAAACAGCTCCTAAAGCCTGAACAAATTGTTCTAAAGAAAAGAAAAGTCTATTATTTATGTTTTCAAAAGAGAGGTTGGGGGGGGAGAGAAGAAATATCTTCAAGGCTGATTTCTTTCTTGTGGTGACACTAGGGATTCCAAGTTGTCCCTTTTTGTGAAAGGTTGGTTTCTCTTTCCCCTCAAGACTCAATCCAAAGGCAACCTTCTACACAAAACCTGCTCTGATATTTCTAGTTGCTAGGGTCCTCGCTTCCTAAATTCCCTTGTTAGTCATCTAACATTTATCAAGGACCTACTATGTGCCAGACACTATGAATCTATTTTGTACATATTTTAATGTATACATGTTGTCTCATCCATTAGAGTGTAAAATCCTTGAGAGTGGGAACTTCATTTTGTCTTTGTATTCTCAGTACTTAACATCTGACACATGAATGTTTATCACTGCTTTTCCCTCTTACTATCCAACAAAAAAAGTGATGGTGAATCGACTTGTTACCTTTGATATTTTATTTCTGCTACCTTAAAAAAAGTCATCAAGAAAGAAATGAAAAGAAAGAAAATTGGCAAAATAAAATAGTAATGCCTTTAGCAAAAGAACACATTGGCTGTCATGATACCCAAATACAATTCAGTTAAGATTCCAATTTAAGTTTTTCATAGTTGATTCATTTCATCTTGTAAATATTTATTAAGTGTTTCCTGTGTGCTGGTTATAATACTAAATGCTGAGAATACAAAGAAAAAAATAAAACAGTACCTGACCTCAAGGAGCTTACATTGCTTTGCTTTACTTTATTTTTATTTTATGAATTAAAACAAGCATTTCCATAACATAGAATAAAAAAAGATGAATGCATAGGACACTGCAAATCTATTATCTACAACTTGCTATTCTTTTTAACTATTTAATAAAGTTATTGCATAAATTTCCTTTTTTTCTCCTTCCCCCATCCAGACACAAACACACACACACACACACACACACACACACACACAATTATTCTAAAACTACTTCTATTTATCAGTTCTTTCTCTGGATACAAACAGTATGTTCCTTCATAGGTCCTCTGTAGTTAATTTGGGCATTTATAAAAATCAAAATGACTTAGTCACTCAAAGTTGTTCTTAAAACAATATTGCTATTACTGTATACAACATCCTCTTGATTCTGCTCATTTTGCTCTAGATGACAGAATGTATTTCATAACAAGAGAAATGCGGAAGTAAAGGACAGCTTCTTTGTGGTTTTTGTATTCCAAATGTCTACACTTTTCCAAGGGAAGTATATCCATGGTTAATGATTGTGGAATGCAACTGAATTCCCTTGTACTCCGAGCACCTAGCCCAGACCCTTGTACATGGTATATCGAGGGGTTTTTTTGTTTTATTTTTAATTAATGTTTATGGAGTTGAATTGGTTGAATGCAAAGTTTTGGTCTGTGATAAAAATTGTAAAAATATGTAGCAAAAAAATAAAATTATTTTCTGTCTCATTCAAAGATGCATTTGTGTGATCACTCACTGCCAGAGAGTCTTTAGTATATTGTATGTCAAGTGTCTTGTGTACGTTGAAGAGCAATATAAATATGACCTATTGCTTTTTATAACTATCACTATCATTATTTAAACTATTGATAGAATTCAGACTTAGGAAAGACCCTGAAAAGCATCTACTTTTAACAGCTTAATTTATAGATCAGGAAACTAAGGCCTGGAGATGAGCAGTTGTCTCCAGTCTGCGTGGTAAGTAGCAGAACAGCTGTATAAACCCAGGTCTTCTCATTCTAAATCTATTGCTCCATATCCTTTCTGATCCTGCCTTCCTATAGTACATACCTATCTCAGCTCTAATAACAACACTATCATACTTAGGGAAAAAAAATCAGAAAATCAGAGTATGAATCCATTGGACATCTAGTCAAACCTGATTAAGACTGTCCACCACAACACGCCTGACTAGTGGCCACTTGGCCTTTGCTTGAAGATATGCAGTGAGGTAGAGGTCATTTCTTCGGAAGGGACAAGAATTTACTGATAACATACTATGTCCTCAGTATCAGGTGTTCGGAGAGACAAAAAATAGTATTGGAAACTTTGCTATAATCAAGTATCACCCAGCTTAGTGGGGGAGAAGAAAATTAATGTACAGAATAAGACTAGAGGTATCTGGGAAAGGAGGAATCACTGAGGCTAGAGTGATACAGTAAGGCCTTAAAGACCTTAGATGGGAGATTTAGGGTATGAGGGATGGTAATACAGGAAAGAGATAAAGCATGTACGTGGGACTGTGTGTATATGTGTTAGTAGGTGGGAGTGGAAGACAGAAGGTGGGAGCAACTTCTGAGCTGGAACAGGGAATATCAGATAATTAAAGTAGGGTCATTTCATCAAAGGGCCCTGAAAATCCAAAAGAAGGAGCTTGGATTTGAGGTGTAGGCAACAGTAGGTTTCTAAATAGGAAATGGCATAAAAGTATAAGATTTTTAGGAAAAATTAATATAACAGCAGAATATAGCATTTATTGGGAATGGAAGCGATGAGAAATAGAAAATCCATGTAAGAGTCAAATACAGCAACTAGGGCCAACCTTGAGAAACAAAGACACCCATATATGTTGATCAGTTTTCTATCGAAAGAACATTTTTGAGGTTTATCAGTTAATTGCTTTGTATTTTCACACGTCCTCCCATAAGGCCTTCATAGGAGGTCTACCCAACCTTCTAGGGGGCTTTCTTTTAGAACTCTTCACCTTATGTGGATACCAATGGTGCACACAAGCTTTCTATAACATATCCCTTACTCTTGACTTATTATTGGTCTACTCTTTCCCTTTCTCCCACCAGTTTTGCATTTTGTGATAACATTCTTTATAGTACTTCTCTTACATAATCTTTCTTTTGTAATGTGCTTTAGCCTGCTGATTTGGATGGGTGAAACCCCTTTGGCAAAAGGGGAGGACATGATCAAAGGTCACACAGTATGCACAGGCATAATTGGGTTGTGATTAGCATTATTGGTGAGACTATACAAGTCAATAAGATCACAGGTACAAAGTAACATATACCCATTCTCACATTTTATTCTACCATATCGACGTGGGGAGGGGATAACTTTGGGGCCTGGGCTGTACCCAGGCCCTGGTCATTCCAACTAAGCAATAAAAGTTTTGAGTATGAGTCTTGTGATGGAATGTATGCCTACTGACCAAGGACCAGCCCAAGTAAATTTAGAGGTGTTTGTCACCAAATTGACCAAAGAAGGATTCTTTCCCTTGCCCCCAACACCATAATCTCCTCATATAAGTTTTTAAAAGTGTTGGGATGAAATCTCTGTTCAATAAAGTCTTGAATATATCACATATACCTTTAATTTAGTTCCTTTTGAAGACAGTGATGGCAACATTACGGTTACATTTAATCTCTTAATTTTTATCCTCCTCCCTTTTTTTTTTTAGTAACCACAGTAGTGGGAAGAGAAAGATAAATATGTGATGATATTTCTCTGAAGGCTGTGAGGCTGGTCAGCTAGTCTTCTATGTCCCCTAGCTATCCATAGCATTCTTTTGGAGAATATTAAAAAGAGGTGAACAGTGGTTAAAGGGGCATCTATTTACTTCCAGTAAACAATTTAATTACATAGAGTTCATGCCTCTTAAAGTTGTTCTTTAACACAATAATCCACTGCTTTAGGACTCTGTTGTTAGCAACCACTATTCCCCAAGGGAAGAGACTATTCAAAGAAGAAAATAAAATCTTGTACTTATTCATCAAAATTATGTCCTAACGACTCACATCTATACAGTCCTTTTTGCTTTACAAAGTTCATTCTTCACAACAACCCTTTGAGATCGATGATGTATTTTTATCCCCATTATATGGATGAGGAAACTGAAGCACAGGGAGCTTTAAAGGACTTCTTCATTGTCACCCATCTGCTAGGTGTCAGAATTGTGACATAAACTCAGATCTTCTGTAGTTTTTCCAGTGAACTATTAATAGTAAAGGACATGTAAAGGTAAAGATGTATAGGACATTTTGACAATGAAATGAATAAATGCATACAATTTTATATAGTATACATGTATGCACATATACAAATACACACAAATATGATCTCACTGGATATTTATAACAACTCTATGGGGTAAATGTTATTATCATATCCACTTTACAGATGAGGGAACTGAGGCTGACAGAAGTTTAAGTGAATTGCCAGAGTCACACAACACATAAGTGTCTAAGGAAGGACTCATATACAGCTCTTATTGATGCCAAGTTCAGTGATCTCTCCATGACCCCACCTAGCTTGGTTGTACCAGAATGGGAATACAAACCCAACATTAAAAGCAGCCCCTTCATTCCAGATAATATCCTACTGTAATAAGGGCTTGGCACATGCCCACAAAACCCAAGATGGCATACTCCATGCCAAAAATTGCTCTTGGAAGTCCAGAGGACTGGAATATGAATGGACATTCAAGGCTGTCTTAACAAGTAGTTGAGGAAAGGCTTTTTATTTTTTTCTTCCAGAGGCCATACAGCTAGAATTATTTGATGCCATCAAAACATCCTGACTCATCAAGAATGCTGCCTTTTGCAGCATTTGTATCTGAGGAAGGAAGTGCCTTATTCACTCAAACCACAATGAGGGGAAGGCCTTAGGACCTTCTTCTTTTCCCCCAAGGCCATATGCCATTACCACCACATCAATAATACATGGGCTACCTCCCACCCTTCACAAAAGAGAGAGAGAGAGACAGAGAGAGAGAGAGAGAGAGAGAGAGAAAGACAGAGAGAGACAGAGAGAGAGAGACAGAGAGAGAGAGAGAGAGAGAGAGAGAGAGAGAGAGAGAGAGAGATCTGGGTCTTGGGCTTTTTCATTGTTGATGATGGTTTTCTTTTTTTCTCCCAATTCTAAATATAAGGACGGAGTACTTGATCTGGGCATGGAAGTTCAAACCAAGGAAATACAGGAATCCAAGAGAGATGTTGAAGCTGACTAAGTAGTAACACCCTAAAGGCTCAGGGTACCTGGATTGCTGTGCAGCAGAAGCCAGGGCTGCTGGGTTTGGAACTTCATCTTGGTGGGACCAAAGCTGTAGGAGGTAGGTAAAACAGTCAGCCTAATCTGTCCCCATCCACCAATATCCAAGAAATAGGGGGTGTAGGAGGGATTAAGCCTCCAAGGTTTCTGGGATAACATCTGAACAATTGCTGTTGAGATATCTTCGAGGTAAATATACCTTTGCAAAAAGTAATCTGACATTAAATGGTCAAACCAAATTGCGGTGCTAATTATTGGGCCATTAAAAAAAATCAAGGAAACACAACTGAATGGGGGCTTAATCTGGTGACTGAAGAGAATCATCCCTGTGTCTCAGGGCTGGAGTCAGGAAGACTAGAGTTCAAATTCAGCTTCAGACACTTAATAGCTGTGTGTGACCCTGGGAAGATCACTTAACCTCTTTGATTTAGTTTCCTCATCTGCAAAATGGGAATAATAATAGTACTGACTTCTAAAAGTTGTTGTGAGGATCAATGAGATCACAATCATAAGACATTTAGCACAGTATTTGGAACAGAATAAGGGCAATATAAATTTTCTGTTGCTGCTACTCAGCCATTTGGGTTCTGTCTGATTGTTTATGACCCCACTTAGGGTCTTCTTGCCAGAGATACTAGAGTGGTTTGCCATTTCCTTCTCCAGCTCATTTTACAGATGAGAAAACTGAGGCAAACAGGGTTAAGTGATTTGCCCAGGGTCACATAGCTAGTGAGTGTCTGAGGTCAAATTTGAACTCAGGACCTCCTAACCCCAGTCCTGGTAAGATGAACATTTTTATATTATAATTTATCATTTAGAAAAAAAATCATTGAATGTTAGGGGTCATATGCTTGAAGGTTATTTATGTTAGAATATGTTTACCATATCAAGGGCATTGCCTGAATTCACAGAAAAAAAATAGAGTTGCAAGGAGGCTTGGAGATCATTTGGTCCAACCTATATATAAACATGAATTTCCCCTGTAGCTTACCTAACAACAGGCCTCCAGACTCTGTGGTAAAGGTGATGTTATACATTCCCTTCCAAGATAGACATAAAGACTTTCACCAGCTTCTTTATGAAACTCTCAAGAAATGATCATATGTTTAGGAACCAGAGGAAACATTATAATCAATGCAGTTCCATCACCAGCCTTATTCTGCTTTTCATCTTAACATCACATCCCTAGAATGGATCTCTTTGACTCCCATAACCTGCTTTAATAAGGCAGAATTAGGCTTTCAAATGGTTACAGAAGCATAAAAATAAAGAACGGACAGTGGGCAGCTAGGGATGTTTTGCAGTATTCCATCCTTGACAATGACCTGCTGTCAGTTTCCTGCTAAACTTTGTTTTTCCTTTCAGACAATAGAACATCCAAGAGAACCATCAAGAAAGGTCACTTTGATCTGGAAACGTCAATATTCCTAAAGCTTTCCCAAACTGGTTTACACATTTGTTACCTGCAATGTTAATTCACTATGACAGAGAATACTCTTGTATTTTTCAAAGGAGAAATTTAAAACATCTCACATAATGGGCACCAAACTTGTCCAGCAAATAAGATCTTAATAAATTCCATTTAATGCTATTGTACATCTGCCATTTGAAAACACTTTCCCCCTCCTGAAAACAGCTTAATGAACCTTTAACTTATCTTTCATTCAGTCTCCACTGACAGTTGTTAAAAGACAAAGTCTTAAGTCAATGCACTTAATTACAATCATCATATATTATTATGTACTGTTATACAACACCATATGCCAATTATCATGGGACTTTAATAGATACTGAACAATTACACATCTGTACATGTACATCCCTGGCATTATATACCTACATGTGTATGATATCCCAGAGAATCTGTACACATGTATACACGAATTGTCACAATTAATCATTTTGTTGATTTCAAACTACCTTTGTTTAATGTATTGACTTTCAATGACTTTTCTTTAATACAGCTGAATTTTCAAAGATACTGACTCTTGTTCCTTTTTGATACCCCCAAATCAACAGAAATTGTTCCTACCCTTCAAAGAAATCAATAGTAACTCAAGGTTAGTCTAAACATCCACACTGGGGAAAAACAGCCATATAAAATACATATTGTCTAGATTAAAGATTTCCAAATGTTTTGGTCTCAGGACCATTTTCTACTCTTAAAAATTGTTGAGGACCTCCCAAAGAAATTTTGTTTATGTGGGTTGTATCAACATTGACTATGTTAGAAATTAAAACATCTTAGTATTATTACAAACATATTTTGATCTCATGAAGTCCCCGGAAAGGGTCTCGGAGATCCCCAGGCTACACTTTGAGAACCACTGGTCTAGATTATAAAATGATCACAAATGCTGAGTTAACAGGAGGTTCCAGTGATAACAACAACGAGGCACTTCCAAGGAGAACATGCAAATTTTCATATGGTTACAGTTCTTCTGGCTGATAATAACTTGAGGGAGTAGAGGGTCTGGTTTTTCCCCTTCTCTTCTTTCCCGGTGGCACAGGGATTTCATTGGTTCGCTCCCTAAACATATTTTTCCTCCCTCCAGTGAAAGGCAATATTTATAATAATAAGATTTAGATTAATAAAAAATATGGGAACTCCATTTCTGTGGCTTCCTCCACCCCTCATTGAATTGAAAGGCAATACAATTATGAGCTTTCCTATCTCAGGACCATTAGCCAATAGCTCATTCCAATGCTCCCTCCCCTATGCACATGAAAGAAAATAAATTGACATAAAGTCCAAAAGGAATGCAACCTCAGAAAATCAGGGTCGGAGTCTCAACCTGAGACTAGTCATTGGTTGACTCTAATGTTTCTAATGTTTAGGCAGCTAGATGGCATAGTGGATGGAGCACTGGGCCTGGAGTCAGGTCTGGACTCTTCTTCTTGAGTTCAGTTGCTTACTAGCTGTGTGATCCTGGACAAGTCATTTTACTTTGTCTGCCTCAGTTTCCTTATCTGTAAAATAAGATGGAAAAGGAAATGGCAAGGCACTGCATATCTTTGCCAGGAAAACCCCAAATGGGGTCAGGAAGAGTTGGACTCAACCCCAATGATGATCAACAGAGAAGCTCCATTTTTTGAGTCTGGGTTGGTTTGTTCCTTCCTTAGACAGTCATTTGACCCTCTGCTCTTGGGGACTCATCATTTTGGTGGCAGACACTCAATTAATTTTAGCCTGACTGAAGTTCACATTTCCACACCTTGAGTGATCCACCTGCCTTAACCTACCCAGTAGCAGGAACTACATAGATGCACTACCACTCCCATTATATCCTCTATTTTCAAAGAGCTTACATTCTACCAAACTTCACAACAGTAGGCATTTTGTCTGATATTCATGGCTATATAGAATTGGTTTAATGATTTGTTATAATGTCAATTGATCCAATCTATTTTTATTCTTTTAAACTTCTTGTAGTAGGAGAATTCATTACCTATTCCCCACATGTTCTTTATCTAATTGATATGACTATGTTAGACAACCCTACATGGTATTCTGGAGAATATAGTTCCCCAAAAGAATATGGCATCCATGCCCCACTCCAATCAAGAGTTTCCCCTTTTATACTGAGAAATGGGCAGAATTTTGATCTACTACTTAGCTTCCACACCAAACAGAAATAAACAAGTGCCAAATGGTGCTAATTTATCAAAACATATACAAAGTGAAAATTACACACACACACACACACACACACACCAGAATCATTCCCTTAGAAATAATAATGGGGGGGGGGGGGCGCTAGGTGGCACAGTGAACATATCACACACTGGCCCTGGAGTCAGGAGGACCTTATTTCAAATTCAGCCTCAGACACTTAACATTTACTAGCCATGTGACCTCGGGCAAGTCACTTAACCCCAATTGCCATGCCTTTCCCCCTCCAAAAAGCAAAAAAAAAAAAAAAAAAAAAAAAAAAAAAAAAAAGAAAGAAAGAAAAGAAAAAGAAATAATAATTGAATGGAATCTGACATAAGACTTCAAAAGCAAATAGTCTTGAAAAGCAAACAGCCACCATATCATACTTGAAAGGAAGAGAAGCTACAACCACTACCAGCACATTTAAAAAACATCACTAAGTCACCTCCCAATCCTGCCTCATCCTCAGCTCAGACAGAGATAAAAGTGAAATACTCTAAAGTAAAATTAATCTGATTGTCTTGGAGACTAAATTACTCAGTGGCAGTAAGTAAACTGCTTTGGAAAGCACATTAATTTATTCAGGCCACAAGCACTTTACAATGTGCCTGCACCCAATGGTACCCCAGTGGCCACTAGGATTTCAGTGGTCCCCAATAGCTACCACAGAGAAATTCAAACACCTGGTAAAGGCAGGACTATATATACAGAGAGAGAGAGAGAGAGAGAGAGAGAGAGAAAGAGAGAGAGAGAGAGAGAGAGAGAGAGAGAAAGAGAGAGAGAGAGTGAGAGAGAGAGAGAAAAGAGGAGAGGAGAGGAGAGACAGAGACAGAGAGAGACAGAGACAGAGACAGAGACAGAGAGAGACAGGGAGAGAGAGACAGAGACAGAGACAGAGACAGAGAGAGACAGAATGTAAAAGATGCCTCTATGACAATCTGTGACATAATTAATACCTTTTTGTCAAGAAAATATATTGGTGGCTCACTCAAACACAGAGAACATTCCCCTATTTCTTCAAAGGGGCTAGTTCTAAACTCCGTATGTGAATGTAAACCCCCCTAGTTTGTTCATTATTCCAAGTTGGCAGTATGTGGGAAAAGCTGTCTGCTTCATTGCATCAGTAAACTAGAGAAACCCAAGAGAATTAAGAAGCCAAAACAGGTCAAGGCACTTTCAATATAGGTCCAGTGGTTCCCAAATGGATTTTTAATGATTCCTTTGCCATCTGGGAAAGCCTCATTATATGCTGGAGAGGCGACCCGATAAAAGGTTTTAAATTTCTTCTTTCACCTCATCTCCATGACGGTCCAATAATTTTATGTCTGACTTCAAAGAATTATACAGTTCATTCATACATTTGAGAAGATCCGAGTGTGAAACTAATGAACTAATTTTAAACAACACTTGAGCAGTTTACAGGTTAGAATAAGAAATGAATGAGAAGCATATGACATTGGAAGAGCTTTTTGTTTTGTTTTATTTCCCTTTCCTTCGAATAATTAAAACATCTCTCACGTGGTAATTTCAGGCTGTATTTCTCCAACACAAACATTCAGGAGAATTTCTTGATGAGTGAATTCTATGATTCTGTTCAATATTTTTAAAATTTCAGTCAAAAAATAAAAATTCACTAAGGACATTTGAACCATTTGAATAGAATCTCCCTAACCCTGAGAGTTTGTTTGATCCCCAATAAGCAACAATGAAATTAGGTTTATTTGTCACTATAATAAACAAGCTTCTCTAACTCTTCAAATCTTAGCTCAAGGGTTACTTCCCATAGGAAAACTTTCTTGATATACCTAATTTCTAGTGTCTTCCCCCAGGAAATTTATTTGGGTTTATTCTCTTGTTAATTTTCTTAGTATAGTTTTCAGAATGATTTCACATCTCATTTGATCTTAGCCACATCTTTAATGTAGGTAGGAAAGGTATTAGGTTATTTCACACATGATGATTCTGTCAGTAACTTTCTACAGTCTCCAATGTTGACTTTTACCTCTTCTGCTGCTGCTGAAAAAAAATTTTGTAACTTTCCCCTACAAAATCTCTCATATCTGACCCCCTTTCTTCATTCATATACCTACCATCTTAGTTCAGGTCCTTATCACCTCTTGTGAAATTATTATAAGTCTCTTAACGGCTCTTCTTAGATTAAATCTCTCACTATTTCAACTCATTCTACAAAGTGCTACCAGGTAATTTTCCTTGAACCCCAATTCAAACATGTAACTCATCTATGCAACCAACCCCAATGGCTTCCCACTGTCTCTAGGATAAAAAAGAAAACCTTCAAAGTTTACCTTTTAAGATCTTACACAACCTAGAGTGAGCTTATCTGTAGAACCCCTTCCACTGTCTACAATCCAGCCAAACTATTCATCTCAGTGACATTCTATATCCTTTCTCATGCCCAGTTGCCTGGAATGTATTCCCTTTTCATAGAATTTCTCTTTTCCACAAGACACAGTTCAAGCACCATTTTCTACATGAAACCCTTCTCCATCCCTTCAAATGCAAGAACCTTTTCTCCTAAATTGCCCGGTAATCGCTACTTTAATGTATTTAAGCTTTTTAACTGGCATTATGCTTTGTCTATACCTGTATGTATGTGCGTCTCTCCCATGAAAATGCGAGCTCTAAGGAGGTACTATTTCATGCTTTGTATTTATATTCCCAGCATGTACCATATTGCCTGGCACATAGTAGGAGCTTAATACCCACCTGTGGATTGATTGCACAGGATTTCTAGGTGGAGAGGACCTCTGCGAAAGTCCCAGAGCATGCTCTTCTAGCCACTAGCTTGGGGGTAAAGACTCCTTTTACATTCTTGTATACCTCCAGAGCTTAGCATACTTCACAGCACATAGTAGGAGCTTAATAAATGTTTATTGACTGACTACTCAAAGACCTCCAGTAATAGGGCTCCCAATATCTAACAGGCATTTCATTCTAATTTTGGACAATGTAAGAAAGTGTTTGCTTATATCAAGTTACAATCTTACTCTGTTCAACTTCCCTTCTTCCAGAGTCATACCTATGCCCTGATTACGCAGGTTCTGTAGTTTGGCTTGCTCAGAAGAGTACAAATTGTCAATCATAGGGTGCTTTATTGCCATGGGATGCCCTTGCATTCCAATGTGCCTTTGCTTCTTGTACAGACTTTACTCTGTCTCCCACACTATTTTCAGCCTGAGCCCTACAGAACTCAGCTTTCTATGGAAAAGAAACCAGGTTTCTGCTACTCTTCTGCCATGCTTCCTGAAGTTAGTAAGTATACCCTCCTTATTTAGGATTTTAAAGATGTTTACCTCTCATAACAAAAAGGGTTTTGAAAGAAAAAAAAATAAAATGTACCATTCTCTTGTCCAGCAGAATGTAAGCACCATGAAAGCAGGGACTTTTTTCGTCTTTGTATTGCCAGTGCTAGACCCCTAATAATAGGCACCTAATCCACTATGTTGCATTGAAAGCTACCCTTGGTCTATTAGAGTATAAGCTCCTTGAGGGCAGGACCCATGCTTGTGCTTTTCTTTGTATCCCTAGCATTTAGCTTAGTGAATGCTTATTGTCTAACAAGTTTCTCAGAGTACTAATGGTTAGGCCAATATCTTTTTTAGCTCCTTCCTTCCAGATTCTGTACTTAGAGCAATTCACTCCCAATTCCATCTTAGTATGATGGTACTCTAAGCTCCAGGTACAGTCGGCTAGGCATAGAAACTAGGTTTCTCAATAATTTGCATTAGGTTATAACTAAACAGGAGGCTCATCATTTATAGAAGTCATTGTTTATCTCCTTCCTGGAACCACCCATCCAAAAATTTCCTACCCCACTCCTCACACTCCCACTGAAAATCATCCTCCTCGAAACTGCCGTTTCTGTGTTGCTTTCTTCCAAAATCATGAGCAGATGGTATTGTTCTTGTCATTTGATGTCAATACCCCTAGTTAGATTCTTCATACCATTCTCCTCTCCTTCTCCCTTTCTTATTATTTTTTTGACATTTGATCTCCCTATCTTGCCCAGGCTGGAACTACAGCTGCCACTTGCAATTCTAATCCCACTATTGCTTGGAAAGGGAATCATGACATTTATTTCCAGCCTGGACAAGTTTGCCCCTTTTTGGTCAACCTTCTGTGCCCCACCACTCCTAGGAGCGTTAGACTTTTGGTGCTATATTAGTGTGGGAATTCAATGAGCTTTAGTCCTAATGTAGCTTAGAACTCTCTAACTCAAGCATTCTACCAGCCACGGGTTGCAAGCATGTACCATCATGCATAATTATCACATTCATTTTTCCAAATGCTTCTGGCTTCTTGCTCATTGGCAGAGTGAGTTGATACATGTCCTGAGGCCAATTCCTCATCATTACCACCATAATGCAATAATCATAATAAACAATAATATCCGACATCTATTTTCTCTTAAGTCTCCAAAGGGATTCTCATATATTATAGTACTCAAACTTTGGCTCTGTGACTTAGATACTACGGGATGGTTATATCCAATTTAGACATGAGGAAAATGGGGCTGAGGAGTCAGATGATTTGTTCATGATCACTTAGCTGCTAAGTGTCAAAAGTAGAATTGGAACCTAAGTCTTTCCCGGTTTTGAACACAGCACACCTTGTGTCAATGAACAGCTCTCTCCACTTTCTCTCAGTAGACCGATTCTTCAGTTGTCCCTCCCCCTTCACTCTTCCTGTCCTACATCCAGCCCATTCCCCAAAGTGGATCCTACAAATCTACCCATTCCTTATTTACAACAGAAGGAAATGTTACAAATGTAAGTAGTACATATCCCTCAGCAACAGAAAGTACAGTACATGGCATCATAGGGAATGGAACATGGAATTTCATGAAAATTGGAGCATAGACATTATATTGTAAATTAGAAACAGATATCTTGGTGGAAAAACACTTGTGGAACGTTCTACTTCTCCCCTGGATTGCTAATTCTAACAGCAGCTCCATTTGAAATTAAGTATAAGCCCATGAAGTTTGCAGTCCATGCATTAATTAGCCTGGTGCTGGGTTAGCATGCAAACAAAAAAAATACATCATAGAAAAATCCTATGGCAGGTTACACTCTCTACAGCTGCCACTGGTCATCTTAAGATCCCTCCAAGTCCCTACAGAGACATAGAGAATTACAAATACTCACTGGGAAAGGACACTGGAGTCACACTGAAATCCCAACAATGAACAGAAAACACTGACTAGTAGGAGGCTAAAAGAAGATTGTATACCAGCATAGCAGAGCTTAATTCATGGACTACACCATTCCACAAAGCTCTCCATCACCAAACACTGAAAGTTACTATGAGAAAGGAATTCTCCCAGCAGGGTGGGGAAAATAAAAAGTTTTGGGCCCCTTGCTGGTTCTTTATAGATGGAAGTGGGGGAGGGAAGAGGGAGAGAAAGGTCAAGGGGAAAGGCTTAGGTGGAAGTTTAATTGAACACAGCTGTGGTTGTTTACAATCTTTGATCACTAGCAGCTTTCAGCACCTGGACAGAGGTTCCCTGTCACAAAAAACACCTGGTGGTTCTCAGACCCAAGTGTTAAAAGACTCCACCAATCACCCTGCCACTCCCTCCTCATTTTTGGATACTTGGATAACTTATACCAGAGGAAGTCCTACATTCAGCCACAGCTGCTTTCATGGGTCCACTTTCAAAGACTGATGATGATGTTTAAGATCTGCATCTCAAGCCCTTAATGAAGACCCTGGCAAAGACTGTATGTTTAAATTTCCATTGGCTTGTCTCTTGAAACAACTTTAATAGAGATCAGCCCTTGATCGATTAGATAAAGCGTAATGGTATTGTTTTTCTAAGAAAGCACAACTTTAAGTGATACTGAAATACAGGAAGTGGCTAGGTACAATGTTATAAATTGGGAATACATATTCTGTAGATGGTTAAAATGTGATGTGGTGTACAATAGAGTGGAATGCCTTTTTCTGAATCAAAGCCACTATCATTTTTTTTTCTAATTGCTTTCTTCACTTTTTGATGTGTGGAAATGCCAATTAAATCAGCCAAAATATGGATTACCTGCCTTTCTTTTGGCAAAGAATGGGTAACAGACACCTGGATAATTTAACTCTCCCATAACTACTTCATTATGCCTCTATAGCCATCTTGTAACCTCTTTTCTGAACTTCGTTATTATTTCTTCCTTCTGCTCAGGTAGTCTGTAGAAAATGCTAATGAAACTATCACTTCAGGGAGATTACTTCAGTTCTTCCCATTTCATCTCCCCCTTACTCTTTGTTCTGAGGCTTCCCCCGGCACCACTGGAGGCTAGAGGGCACAGAGACTGAGGTTCTGGCTTTCTCTTTTCCCAGATCCCAGATTCTGGCCAGCCACTGCACATAGTCCATGAGTCTCTTAGGGGGATGACAACAACATGTTCCACCTTACAAACAGGCAGAGAAGAATAGATCATACTCCTTGTTGTTTAAATGAGTAGCCATGTTGTTTTGAAAGTTTACCTTATCAGTGAGTCAACAAGTTCATTCAATAAATATTTTGCTTCAACATTAATAGTGTGGGACAAGCTGGAATTGGAAAATCAACTCTGTTTCACAAATTGTTTAACAAGAATTTTGATGATCTTGAATCTTCAAACTTTCAACCAAATGTAAGACTCAAAGCACAGACATATGAACTCCAGGAAAGCAGTGTTTGGTTGAAACTGATCATTGTCAATACAGTTGGATTTGGTGACCAGATAGATAAAGAGAACAGGTATCAGTTGATAGTTGATTACATAGATGCACAGTTTAAGACCTATCTCCAAGAAGAATTGAAGATGAAAAGGTCTCTCTTTAACTATTATGATTGTCACATCCATGCTCACTTTGACTTTATTTCACCTATGGGACACTATCTTAAGATACTTAATTTGTTAACCATGAAGAGCCTTGATAGTAAGATAAATATCATCCTTATGATTGCCAAAGCAGATAAAATTTCTAAAACTGAAGTACAGAAGCTTATGATAAAACTGGTAAGTGAACTGGTCGGCAACAGAGCCCAGATATACTAATTCCCAACAGATGATGAAACTATTTCTCAAATTAAATCTTCAATAAATGGACATTTGCCATTTGCTGTTGTGTGAAGTATGGAAGAGGTCAAACTTAGAAATAAGATGATAAAACTCATCAGTACCCATGGAGCATTGTTCAAGTGGAACATGAAAATCACTGTTACTTTGTAAAGCTCTGTGAAATGCTTATTTGAACAAATATGGAAGACCTCAAAGAACAAACCCATATTGGACATTACAAACTTTTTAGGAAATACAAACTGGGGGAAATGAGTTTTAAAGATGTAAGCCTAGAAAACAAATCAGTCAGTCTTCAGGAGGCCTATGAAATCAAAAGACATGAATTTTATGGTGAACGTCAAAGGAAAGAAGGGGAGATGAAACAGATGTTTGTGCAGCGAGTGAAGGACAGAGAAGGGACCTTGAAAGAAGTTGAGAGAGAGAGAGAGAGAGAGAGCTACAGGCCAAATAGAAAAGAAGTGTTTGGAAGAAGAAATAAGTGCTTTTGCTAAAAAAGAAAGGTGTATCTGAGCTACTCTAAAACCAGATTTTAAATGCATCTGGGACCAGTGTGAAAAAAGAAAAGCATTGCAAGAACTCCAGCTTTTTATAATATGGAAGTTCCCGATTTATGTATTAAAAGACAATTATGCAAGCAAACATTATGTTTAGAAGTATGATTTTGTTTCCCCTTCATATGAAGTGTTTCTTTTTACTGTTGTTGTTTCTGCTGTAACTTTTTACTACAGCATGTGTTAGATGACCATAGCAACTAGCCGTTATGTGAAGATATTTTGAAATAGAAGGCCAATACATATGTCATAAGTTACTGATAATATTAGTATTTATTGCTGCTCCTTTGAAATGCACTTAAGCTGTCTCTTTGTATTGCCAAGTTGTTGACCCTTTGCAAATGCACTGCACCAAAGATAAGACTCAATGCCACTAAAATACAGCACTCAGTAACAGTCCAAAGACTGTATTGCATTTATATTCACATGAATATGTACAAGAAATATTCTTTAAAAACAAAAGTAATCAGTTTGATTATTTTAACATTTAGAGCTCTAAAGGAATACCTGAGAATATTTAACTAATTAGTAATTACAGATGATTGGTAAGGATTTTTTTTTAGCTACATTATTCAATTATGGAATATGATCGTAACTTTTCTATCTTGACTTGCCATACTGACGAATGAGTACATGAGCGAAAATGCCCAAGTTTGGCAACTTCTTTTCAAGTGATTGCCGCCCCATGCATTTTCATATTTGCTTGTGTTTTCATTAATTTATATCACCTAGTTATTTGAGTTCTTTAAAACTCTGGATTGTTAGGAGGAAAATGGTAAGTTCATAGAAATAGAAGTTTATGCATAAATAATAATCACAAGCATCTTATTATTAAAGATGAATAAAAATTTTAGGTATCTGCCCTCTCCACCTACATTGAATGTTTGAACTGAAAGTGCCTTAGCACATGCCTAAGAAAAATGACATTATTTCTAACCATTAGTTAATAGTAACAGTTTTCGGCTAATATTATTTTCCTATTTGAATATATTTTAATAAAA
>CM053591.1:174804896-174838330 GCA_028646515.1 Pseudochirops corinnae
TCTCTCTCTCTCTCTCTCTCTCTGTCTCTGTCTCTCTCTCTCTCTCTCTCTCTCTCTCTGTCTCTCTCTGTCTCTCTCTCTCTCTGTCTCTCTTTCTCTCTCTCCCTCTTTCCCTGCCCCCTTCTCTCTAGTTATGGTTGATAATACAAATGGCTACCCCCACTTCATGCACCTGAAAATCCTCTCTTTGTGACCTTTCAAGGTTATATAGCTCTCAGTCTTGTTGTATCTCATACATTTCTGTAAAGGATAAATGACCATCTGGAGGTTGTATTAGCCAGCTAGCCTTCCACATTCATTTTGTTAATACTTTTAAACCCTTTGAATGTCTTCTCTTGCTAGAACAAAACATGGACATTTTTGGTGAAATTAGCAAGAATAAGTAAAAAAAAATGTTGAGGTGCCTGCATTGGGCTGTCCACATTCTACTTTCTGGGCTCCATAAATGGTATCTACCTCCTACCTCCACATCTGTGTATGAATGGCTCCTCATATGTTGCATTCTTTTCTTCTTAACTTCTGCCTTGTTGAATGCCTAGTTTCTTTCAGAGATCATCTCCTACAAAGTGCTTTTACTGATAGCTCTATTTGTTAATCTCCTTCAGAATGTGAGCCCCTTGAGAGCATTTGCTTTTCTATTTGTATCTATTAACAGATTGCTTTGTATATAGTAAGCATTTAAGAAATGTTTTATTCATTCCTTCCTTAGTGCCCCCCACCAAAGAACAAAGAAAGTGACCTTTTTTTGCTTATATATTTATCTATATATGTTTGTTTCAGTAGTATGTTCAGCTTTAGAGCTTTGCCAAGTCTGCATATAGCACATTGGTCTTTGGCGTATGCCTGATAACTTGATTCCTCTGTAAGTGTGTGGGTTAGAGGTAGGATTGGAAATACTCTTCAATTTGCTAATAAAAATTTACTTTGGGACATGCTAATTTTGAGGAGCAGATAGGTAGTACAGTGGATAGAATGCCAGGCCTAGAGTTAGGAAGACCTGAGTTCAAATGTGACCTCAGATATCTTGACCCTGGGCAAGTCACTTAAGCCTGTTTACCTCAGTTTCCTCATCTGTAAAATGTGTTGGAGAAGGAAATGGCAAACCAATCCAGTGTCTTTGGCAAGAAAACTCTATGTGTGGTCACAATTCGTTGGACACAAATTTACAACAAGAATTTTGAACCTTCATACCTGATCCTATGACTAGTCACATGATTTAAACCCTTTCATCATCTTCAAAGGTGAAGTCTCTCATCTCTCATGTCAGTTCTGAGTCATGCATAGCCAAGTCCTGAAATAGGGGTCATGTCCCTAGGTTATGACATCAACCAGTGAGAAAGGGAAGTCAAAACTGCAGGGCTTGCTTAGAAGGTCTATCTACAGCAGGGATTCTTCAACTATTTTTACTTTTACTTTTTTGCACTCTATGGACAGTGTGGTTAAATATATGGAGCCCTTCTCAGAATAATGTTTTTAAATGCATAACATAAAATAAACTATATTAAAATGGTTATCAAAAATTAATGTTTTTAAAGCATTGTTTTTTTATTTAGAATTTCTGAGCTAGAGACTGAAACATCTCTTTATTTCCCTGCATCCTTCTGTGAGGGCAGAAAACCATACCCCACCTTTGCACTTCAATAAAACCTAGGCCAGTTGAATAGGGGACATAGTGTCAGATTGTAGGAATTCTTTGACCCGGGACCATGTATTCTTCCAGTTGAAGCTAAGTTCCTTAAGGGCAAGGATTATCTCATTTTTATCTCTGAATCTCCAGTGTATTATGTAATATAATGAACTTTAATAAATGCTTTTACTTTAATAAATTACTATTTAAAATAAATAATAATTAATTAATACCAAGATCAGAAATAATAAAGGCAAGCTCCCAACAAAGAAAAAACAAATCAAGAAAATTATCAAAGATTGCCACACAGGATTATGTGCTAATAAATTATCTAAATCTAAATATTGAATCTAAAACAAATCTATTTTCAAGGTAGAATATGTAATTTTACATAGAATCAATAAATAGAACACCACATCATAAACCATCTACCATATGTTCATATATATAGGCTGCTCTGAACTCAGAAGTTCTAAAAAAAGATATAGTTCAATTTTTCAAACCTTCCATCACACACACACACACACACACACACACACACATAGACACATGCACATATACACACATCCACATATGCATAAATACATACACACACATGCACACACACACACGCACACACACACACCATTGACATTTCTCCTGCAAGGAAGAAAAAGAGCAAAGTAGCACACAAAATACAACACAATAAATGGATGGATTAACCAAATACTTTAGTATGTCGCTAGTTCCATGGCAGTCTACTGGACCTGGTCAGTTGGGCTACATAGCATCAGTGGCATAGACTAAGGATACTTTCAGTATTGTGCTTAGTTCTGTATATCACATTTTAAGAAGGATCATTCAGTAGATCATTCAGAGCTGGGGGAACAGGTTGGTGAAGAGCCTTAGGTTCAAGCCATTTTAGAAGTTGAAATAACTGGGGAATTTGACCCTGAGGAAGAAAGATTGTATGTCTCAGTAGAGGAATTTCAGGAATGTGGTAACTGTCTTCTTGTATTTGAAACATTAGCATGTGGTGAAAGCATGTGTTCTGCATGTGGAAATGCAGAAAAAAAAAAGTATGGAATTCTGTTCAAAATTATACATTTCAATTATCGATGAGTGAAAATTAGGATATAGTTTTTTTCATTTGTTTGTTTGTTTCCCCATCCAACTTCATAGAGCCCTGAAAGTCATCCACAGACTCCTTAGAGGGTCATGGATCTCACATTAAAAAACTTCTAGGGTAGAAGGATTTGATATTTCCTGCTTGACTCTGGAGAGTAGAACTAGGAACAATGTGTAGAAATTGTAGGAAAGCAGTTTTAGGCTTAATCTGAGGTCACACTTGCTGACAAATGAGAACTGGCTCCAGATCCCAAAGAAGCCTGCCTGGGGAAGTACAAGGCCCCTTCTCCCTGACGGCCTTCCAGGGAAGGCCGGATGGCCACTTGAGGTCAGCTGTCAGGTCTTGTTCAGTTGCAGACTGCATTGGATGGTCTCTGAGGCACCTTCCAGTTCCAAGAATCTGAGTCTGAGAACTTGGTGAAGGAGTATATATGTCTATATATCCTATATTCAAGCCATTCTAATTCAGTCTCGACTTGCTCTTCAGGGCTTATCTGAGCTTGTTTTTACAGTCAGTTGAGCATCTGGTCATACACTCTTTTTCAATTGAGCAGATTAAATTACATAATAAAATCCTGCAATATGTTTTTTCCCCTTAACCATTTTGATTATGGATAGAATTAGGTGGGAAAAAATAGAAAATGATTTCTGCAATTGAACCTGGAACACAAATTTGGCTTGTATATCAAAGCTCCACACCTGTTCCACTCCCAGTTTGGGAATATATAAGAAGCAAGAGGTTGGCTGCTTCACTCTCCATTATTAGCACTCATTTTAATTGTCATCAGAAATATTTGTTCTTGCTATAAATGGATTGAACACATGTCTGGTGAAGAAATGAGGTTCGTTGCTTTGTTTGTGATTCTGTTCAGATTTTTTTCCCCAATGGTAGGAGCTGGGAAAATTCAGAGGGGCAAAGTTCTGGAACCTCTAAGACACAAACCATTGAACCGCAGATGAAATAAGAAACACTGAAATGCTTTTATCATCATCAACATTCTTTCTCCAGGTTTCTGCATTATCAGTTACACTGATCCTAGTGAATAGCTTGGGTGCCTTTAGGTCTTTGCTCTTGGCTTTCAAGTTATTTGGTAAAGATTTGTGTGTAGCCAGGATTATCCATCTTCCCCCTTTCTCAAAATGGAAGGTGTTCCCTAAGGACTTGGATACCCCAAGAAACAAGCCTCCACCCTGTCACTACTTTTTCTTTAGGAGGAGCTCCTAATTAGTAGAGAAAGGTTTGATTGTACTTGTAGGTATTATCTCCATTTATTCCTTCATTAAGGTTTATTTTTGCCTTTTGTTTTTATGTAGTATTTCTTTCCTAGTAACAATTTTCCATCGTAAGGTTGAAAAAAAAAGTCAATAGTGATAAAACCTAGCATTCATATCATGACCCAAACATTTTAGAGACATTATCTCATTTGTTGCTCACCAGAGCACTATGGCAGGTGTTACTATTAATCCCAATTTTACAAATAAACTAAGGCTCAAGAAATTTAATTGACTTGCCCAGAGTCACACAACCAGTTAGGGTCTGAGAACCTAGCACAGTACTCTATCTACTCTACCATGCCCCCTTTCCAATTTACCAACGCAGTGACTAAATCTGACAGCACATGCAACATTCTGAATCTGAGAGTGGAAACCCATTTCTCTCTGGAAAGGGTAGAGGAACAAACATTTAGGGTCCTCTGTGTGCTAAGTAATGTATTACACAAATAATATCTCATTTGATCCTTACAACAACCCTGAGAAGTAGGTACTATAATGATCTCCATTTTACAGTTGAGGAAACTGAGGCAGGCAGAGATTATGTGATATGTCCAGAGTATCTGAGGCTGGACTGGAAGGTCCTGACTTCAGGCCCAGTGTTCTATCTACTGCACCACCAGCTGCCAGGAAGTGTGCTTCATCATATATTTTCATCATTTCAATGAAGTCAGTTTGTCTATGATTCCATAGTGTTTCTACTTATATATTATAGTCATTGTACAACTTCTTCTCCTTTTTAATTTTTTTTCACTCTGTATCCATTCAGATAAATTTCCCCATACTTCTCTGAATTCTTCATCACCATATTGTGGCTCAGTAATATTCCACTCCATTCACGTATCACAATTTGCTCAGTCATTCTTCTATCGATACACACACACCCACTTTCTTTCTAGGTTTTTTGCTACTACAACGAGCATTGAATCATGGAGAATGCTGATGGTGTGGGTGACTTAAATAACCCCACCCTGTGGCTTAAGACAAATGGCACAAATTTTCCAGCCATCATGATTTACTTTAAGGATATTTTGCTACATTGAGAGGACTAACGGATGTTTATAGAGTATTTTCAGATTGATAGGGTACTTTACAGACAAATTAACTTGATTCTTCAAACACTGTGAGGTAAGTACTAGAGACATTTTCACTCTCAATTTTAGAAAAGAAACAGGCTTAGAGAGATTGTGAGTTTTTTTTTCCATAATCAGTCAATAAACATTTATTAAGCACCTATTATGTTCTGGGCACTGTGCTAAGTGCTGGTGATATGATAAAAGGTAAAATACAGTTTCTGTTCTTGAGGAGCTCCCATCTTAAGGGTGGAGATATCATGTAGACAACTATGTACAAACAAACAATAAAGATAAATTGGAGACAATCAACAGATGGAACTCATTAGAATTAAGGGGGGTTGGAAAGGGATTCCTGTAGAAGCTGACATTTTATCTGAAACTTGAAGGAATTCAGGGAAGCAAGGAGAGAGAGATGAGGAGTGAGAGCAGTCCAGGCATGGCAGACAGCAACAGAAAATGCCCTGAGTTGGGAAGATGGAGTTTCTTGATTGAGAAATGGCAAGGAGGTCCCTGTCCCTGAACCAGAGGTGAGATATAAACTCTAAACTATTTCTTCTATGTTACACTTCTTCACAGACCAGGGTGTCAGAGTAAGAAAAATAACCACACAGACAAACCTTCCCAAACACTTCCTTATACTCTTTTTAAAAGCCTAAATTAAATCTCAGAATGAAAAAAAATGAAACTAGTAACAAGTAAACATATTTCATAAAGTTTTAGATTAGAGAAAGTTTGTACAAAATTAGATATGTTCAAAATATTTTTTTTCATTAAAGGAAAAAACCTAAAGGAAAGGTTTCAGTACTTGGAATTATAAGTAATCAGTAGCAGCCAAAGTGGGAAAGTGAAAGATTTTGCTCCAAATGCAGTTCTGAAATGCTGCTTTTAAAGTTCTCTAACTTAAATCATTACAAAGAAAAAGATAACAGATGCTTTTAAACACCCTCATTTTCTTCTTCATTTTTCCCCTCTACTTAATAAACATTTCTTTTACATAAAATCCCATTTGTATGTCTAGTGTGGGTGGTAATGTAAGTGAGTGTCTCATCTCTATTATTGCTGTACATCACTTAGAAATCTCCATGGCCCATTCCTCAGAGATAGATAGATGGATAGATGGATAGATGCATGTTGCTCTGACAACTGAAAAGCCTCTACTTTCTATGGGAGCGTATATAATTTTGTCAGCCATGTCAACTTGATGCTAGCTTATTAAAAGGTAATACCACAGAAAGCTAGAATGAGTCCCCTCCTTCACACATGCCAACATCCTCTTCTCTGCACAAATGAAGTCTTTCATGTTTCTATTATGTCCTTTATGAGGCTTTTACTAGAATTTGCAAAATAAAATTCAAAGGAAAATTCATTTATTCTTTCAGTGAGTATTTACTTTAAGTACCTTTTAAGTACCATATAATGGGAATACCAGGAAAATAAAACAAAACGAAACAAACAAACAAATAAAAACCACCTGTACTCTGAATTTTCTCTACCATGCCCCAGCTCTTCCTCTTGAAATCTCACTCTATCCTGGAACTCACACTTTGGAAGTCCTCTGGAGGCAACCTTAAGCTAACCCTGCCTCTTTGCACATTAGACACATAGTTTTCCCTGTTGCCACCTCTGCAATGCCTTTGGTGATTCAATATTTCAAAGGATCCATGATCTCATCCTTGTAAGCACAGATCACAGCCCATCCATAATTTCTCATTCTCCATGACTCTGCTTCATGCCTTTTTTCTAAATCATCCACAGGAAATTTGTCCAGGGAAATAAGAGGCCTCTTGTCGTTATTTTAATATCTCAAAAGTACTATGAAAAATTGGGGTATATGCACTTAAAAATATTATTACTATTGTTGTTGCGTTTGTTAGCCTTTTAACTGAAAGACCATTTCCCCTTCTACCTCCCATGGGTTTATTGTTGCTGTTTACTTTAAAAGAAAGCATATCTTCTTTTCATTACTTTTCTGAGGACTTTGGATACTCCATTCAATGTCACCTAATACAGCTGTGACTTTTTTTTCCCATCACCTTTACATAATCATTCAATGTTTTCTGCTAATGTATGAGCCTTAGTTGCTATACAGCCAGGATTTCACCTTAGGACACTTTCATGCTCAGGTATGCAACATATCTAATGGCAGAAATCTCCCAAGTTAATTTCCATACAACACTGACAAGATTTTGACTCATGCATTGTTTTGGGAATGAAAATCTCTTGTTAAGTACAAGAGGTTTTCAGAAACAAACACAAAATGATCCCAACTGTGAAAATCAGCATAGTAGCGTGGAACAAACAACAGATCTGTAGTGCGAAGACCTGGGTTCGAATCCAGACTCTGATGCTTACTGCTTCATCCCTTGTAAAAATTGCTTAACTTTTCTAGACTCCAGGTTCCTCATTTAAAAACAACAGGGTTGGAACAAGTAACCTCTAAAATTTTTGCTAATGATAAATCCTATGATTTTATTTTTTTTTATTTTTGGAAGAAAGATTTGCTTGTAGTAACTGAGGAAACACAAGCAGTCTCTCAGTGTCTAGGGGTCACCACTTTGGACGAAAATTCTGTGTTCCATGAAGCAACCCCAAGAAAAAAATTCAGTTAACAAATAGATTTTTCCCATCCATTTCAGGAGTTGCCATAGAGGAAATTCCTCTACCAAATCCTATTAAGACCTGCTGTAGAATTTATAGTCTTAGAGAATTTTCTTTGGCATTAAGAGGTTAAATGATTTGTCTAAGGTCACATACCTATGATATATTAGAGACAAGACCTAAACCCAGTTCATTCTGGCTCTGAAGCTACCTGTCTAACCAGTACACCACAATGCCTCTCATAAGTGACAATAATAATGTCAACATGGCAATCTGCTTATTTGAATCTAATGTCACTGACATGGCATTACTAAGCTCCCAGACTCCTAGATCAAGATATGGAAGGAGCCTCAGACAGTTTATAGTACAAACTCCTCATTTTGAAGATGAAGACATTTAGACGCAGGGAAGTTTTGTGATTTGCCCAAGATGAAAATAAGCAATGTGTTCCACATTCCTAGGAAGGGTCTTTTGCAAATCTATCCACATAATCTCAAACTGATTCACTTAGCCATACTGGACAGATGGTTAGAGTTGGGTTAGTAGTCTGTGGCCACGTACCAGAGAAGGGAACTATTTCACAACAGGGTTTTAACCCATGATTTTGCCTTATTATCTCTGTGCTCCAACCAACTGAACTAAACAGGCATGGCCATATTGAACAGACATGTCCATAACCTTTAATGGCATCATTCTCTTTAACCGTCCAGATCAGATCATGTTGGATGAAAGGAACACTTGGAAAGACATGAATGAGCATGACGTATGTTACAGAGAAAGCTGGAAATACAAGGAAGGAAGAAAATCCAATTTGTGAAAATCAAGTCCACACACTATTCACCAAAATCAGACACAGTAGTGAAAGTCGCAAGCACCCTGAACTCCTTCCTTCCCATAATTAAACTGGGATAAGCCTTGTTCAAAATATGTATTAGTAATCCCATAATTGCATCAACCCTCAAACTGAGAAATTGAGTCATTTCAACTTGGAAGCCATCTGTGACAGCTGGGCAACTGGAAGTACTATACCCAAATAGGGAATCTTTGCCCTTAGCTTCTCCTCTTGTTGGTTGTCTGACTGCTCATAGGATTTCAATGAGATAGGAGTCAACTGTTTCATCCCTTTCGATGACATAAAGAACAACAGCCCTTTCCATCTGCTCAGCCACTGCCTTGGAAAATACTGCTGGCCTTTTCAGCTCCCCTTCCTCTTAGCTTTGAAGATCACTGATAGGTTAACCACTTACATGATCTAAGGATCCCTAAACCTTTTCCAGTAGCTGAACTTTGTTTTATGTATTCTCTCTCCAATTAGAGTGAGGCTGGGAATGGGGACTGTCATAGTGTTTCTAATTGTACCACTACTGCTTGACACATAATAACACTTAATGAATGTATTTTCATTCATTCACTCATCTGTTCTGTGGAACTTCTACCAGCTTCACAAATAAACACTTCAAACACATCATATACTTTTTGAATATCTATTATGAATGAATAAAAAAATGTACATTTTATTATGATCTGAAACTGTGCTAGACACTGGGGATTCAAATACAAAAGCAACAGAGTCCCAGTCCTCAAGGAGCTTCCAGTCTAGTTTGTAAGACCACACTCAAAAGCCACACAAGATAACCATTAACTAGTTCAATTGTTTCCAGAAGAATACGTGTGTTCAGTTTAGGTAAAGGTCCCCTTTGGAATGGACCTATTCTAATCTCTTTGTTTTACAGAACAAGGAAAGTGAGTTGTCCATTTTCACATGACTTACAATAATGGTAGCTAATGCTGATGAAGGTATTTAAAGTTTGTAAAGCTCTGTACCTATATCATCTCATTTCACAGAATCATAAAATTTGAGAAGTGGATGGAACCTTAATGACTGCATGGTCCAACCCATATAAGAAAGGAATCTCCACTATAATGAATGGTTATCCAACCACAGCGAAGTAGGTCTATTATCATGCCCACTTTAGAGATGAGAAAACCCATGCCAAGAGGGATTAAAGGACTTGCCCAAGGTCACATGGCTAGTAAAATCTGAGGCAGAATTCAAACTCAGGTCTTCCTGACTCCAAGCCCAGAACTTTGTCTACTTATGGTACCTAGCTGTCTTAGCTAGGAATCAGAAATATCAGCTCAAATTCACAGCCCTTGACTTCAAATCCCATTGGCTGAGAGTCATCTGGCAATGAACCCCTCAGGACGACTATCCTGAAACAAAAGTCTTATTTCTCACCAGATCCTCATGGGCCACTAGAAGCTTCTTTAGAGCATGGACTGTTTTTGCCTTTCTCTGTATCTCCAGTGTGTAGCGTGGTACCTGGCACACAATAGGTGCTTCATAAATTCTTATTGACTTGACTCCAATAGGAGGGTACTAGGTTTCCAGAGGCCAATCACTAAGGAAGAAGAAGGTGTGAAAGGGATGGATGTGGAGCCATGCTTGTTGTCCTGCTGTGTGTGCTGCTCTTGCAGGAAGAAAGAATTATAAAACAATACCAGAAACTATGGATGAATCATCCTGTAGGTCGTCAAGCAAGTTCTGTCCACATGCAGCAAAGTTCAAGGAGTAGAAATTAATGAAATTCTTGAATATGATGTAGTTATATCCTACAACTATTCTGTAAATGTCCATGGGAGAAACAAAAGTGGGGGTGGGGAAAAAGGGCTAAAATTGGCAAATTAAGTGAAATTAGAGTCCTAACTTTGGATGATACCATTTGGTCAATTTAGTAATGACTCTCTCTTAATGACTCAATTAGTTTCCTGGGAACATGGGTAAGCAGATGTTCAATGTTCTGTGACATATTCCTGATTAGAATCTGCCAAAACCATGTCTAGCTGAACCTTATGAGCTATGAGACTGAAAATACCTGAGATTTTCTGCAGTTCTTTTGTATATTTGTAGTTGAGTATACTGTTTCAGGTAGTTAAATAAGAAAGACAATTACCAAACGCCATGTTCCTCTCAAATATTACAGCGTTTGTGGTCTGTCTTTCCCCCAATGCTTCATTACACGAAAGAGCAGGAAGTCATTCCCAAGCAAGGCTAGGAAAAACTCTTTGAATTCAATAGAAACATGATCTCCATTCAAGTTCTTTCCTGATACCTCGGTGGGTCATAGAAGTGATCCTGGACTCTCATAGGCAACTCGGGCTCTACAAGATCCTCCCAAGCTAGAAACGCATCCCATCTCTCACTCCTGAGGCTTTGCAAATCTGTCCCCCGTGACAGTGATGCCTTCCCTCCTTACTGCTATTTCTTAGAAATCTTTAGTTCCCTCAAAACTCAATCCAAAGTCCTTCTCCCAATTGAGAATTTTTCTGATTCTCCCAGCTGATAGCATCTCCTCTTCAACATCAAAATTACCAAATACATATATGTATGTGAGCATACATATGGATGTATACACAAACAAGGTTTAAAAGGTATAATGGGATATATTATATCTACTTGTATGTTTGCATAATGTCTCCCCACCCAACACCTAACCATTCTGATAATATATAAGCTACTTGAGGGCAGGTACTATTTCATTCTTGTCTTTGCATCACAAGAACCTAGTATGGTGCCTGGCCCATAAGAGGAACTTAATAATTAGGTGTCAGTTGGTTGAAGTTTAGGCCCCAAAATAACTTTGCTGTTTATCATCTAAAGACTCGTCAAGGTAATTTCAAAGACTCCCTAGATTTGTACCCTACAAAACATTTTACTGTCAATTAACAGATCTCAGAAATATACTTCATTTCTTCTTCTAACATTAAAACAGTGTTGAATGTGACTTTAAGTTGGTGCTGACAATGAGGCAGTCTAGAATGAGCTAATAGATTCCACAATAGCTTCTTTGATTGCTAATCCTTTTTTACAAACATCTGGCAGGCCACATCACCATCTACACACCTGTCAGCTATTTGTACCTGTCGGTATCTGAACCAGCTGCTCCTGCTCTAGCCTGAAATCCAGAGCATCTAAGGGTTTTATGACATCCCCTAAATCCCTCTTCCTCCATCTTCTCTTTCCTACACCCAATACATGCTAAGTGTTATATTTTAAGCATGGGGTTCTTTGTGTTGTTTAAATACACCATAATTAAATGACCTATGACTTTGGGAATTATTGGCCTAATTAATTTCTTTTTGTAGGGGGAGACTAACTGTAAGTATATCAATGCTACTAAGAGTCTGAATCACCAACTATAGCAATTTAACCTTCTGTAGGAGGCCTTTTCCAGGATATTTTCTCAACCCCTACTAGCCTCTTCCTTCTGAGAATACCTCCCATCTGCTTTGCTTGTGAATATCTTTTATTTACATGGTTGCTTGCTTGCAGTCTCCCCTGTTAGAACGCAAGTTCTTTAAGGACAGCAACACATGTTAACATGCTTGTGTGTGCATGTGTATAAACGTGTGTGTGTGTGTGTGTGTGCATTCTTTCTATGCCAAATGCTAACCAAAATGCCTGGCACATAATAAGGGCTTTAAAAAAATATTTCTTGACTGAATGAGTGACATAAGCACCCTCAGTATTTTAATGCTACTTGTGAGGATCAGTGAGATAATATGCATAGTGCCAGGCACATAACAGGGGTTTAATAAAAAAGCTACCTACTAGGTAGGTAATAACCAAACGTATAAAACACAGAATATATGAAGAAATGACTTGAAAATGATAAGGTGCTATCCAAACGTGAAGCTTCACCATTCCTCCACTTCCATATTCTGTGGAAGAAGCAATTGACATTTTTAGTGAGTTCACTAGATGTAGGATCTCACCATGCTGGACACATTATGAAGCTTTAGGAATTATAGCACAGTCAGGGTTTGCTTTGTCTGTGGGTTTATAAATCAGGAGGAAAAATTCAAGGTCTTTAGGTCTTTGCATTTATAGAGCTTTTGAACTGATTTGGTGCACTTACCAAAAGCCAGTAAACTTTCTTTAGCAATCTAAAGCTATGAATCCCATTGATCTTTGGGGGATACCCCTGTCATTTTCACGGTATTTACAAGTGCTCTAGGCAACTCTCTAAGACTATAAATGGCAGAAAAGTAGCACATCTACTCTGGTAAAAGGAGTTTCTTCACTGGGAACTACCTACACCAATTAAATCACAGGTATGGAGAGTGAACTTGGGGAATTCTATAAAATCAAACAAATAAACCAATATCACAGGATTTTTGTAAGAACTAAAAGAGAGAACAGATGGAAAACACTTTGTTAACCTTAAAGCGCTATATATGTGGTAGCTGTTAATAGCCATTATAAATAATGTATCATCTCTAAAAAGGTGGAGAATCCCTGCTATTAGATTATAAATGGCTCAATGAAGCAGTAAAAGCCAGATTTTATTTCATTTTCTGCCAAGTAACCCATATTTGTGCTAGAAGTTATATTCCAATAATTTATTTCTGGAATGGTAAATGAGTTGCCTGCTTTTGGAGCTTGGAGAATCCAGATCTAAGCTATCATATATTTCTACCTATTTTTATTAAAGGCATATGAATTCTGGCTCCCCGAAAAGAGAGCAGGCAAGCAAAGCCAAGTGTCCCATCAAACTCAGGGTTCCAAAGGAAACACCCCTCTATACAGATAGACAGCACTTTAGGTTATCTGCCACCCATTACTATGCTTATGTTAAAGTCTCACTACCTTTTACTTTTCTTATCTTTGTTCTTTAATCCCCTAGTTTTGTTCAGTTGTTTTTCAACTTCATGACCCCATTTGGGGTTTTCTTGACAAAGAAATTGGAATAGTTTGACATTTCCTTCTCCAGCTCATTTTACTGATAAGGAAACTGAGGCAAACAGAGTTAAGTGACTTGTCCAGGGTCACATAGGTAGTATGTGCCTGAGGCCAGATTTGAATTCATGAAGAGGAGTCTTTCTGACTCTAGACTGAGTGCTATACTTGCTGTGCCACCTGGTGGCCTCTACCTGCCAACTACCTGAGATTAAAGTAGCCCCAGTGCCCACCTCCAATTCTCACATCCCTATCCTACCCAACTCTACTCCACCTGTGCCCGGCTCCAACTCCAACTCCATCTTCTACTGTCCCCTCTGGAACTCTTGTTGCATCATCAACACGCTTCCCTTCATTCTGAACCTCTTCTCTCATATGCCTTCACTTACTTGGACTCAGACCCACACCTGGTAGACAGTAGGTGCTTAATGAATTCTCGTACAATCTAGAAAGGACAGAGTCTAAATGGAGACCGAAGCAAGCTACACGCTCTCGTTCTTTTCCATGTTTGGTTTTGTTTCTTCTTTCCCCTTGTTCACTCCATTGACTACAACCCTTCTACACAACCAGACTAATGTCCATCGTGAAAGTATTTGCAGATCCTGTACATGACTGCACGCCGCCATGGGGGCGGGGGTGGGGGAAGGTAGGGGAGAAAATACGAAACTCAAGGGACTGTGGAACTGAACCTTATAAACTAAAAGTAAATAAATGAATAAATTAGAAAAATAAAATAAATTCTTGTGGATTTGACTTGTACTCCCAGAGGCAGTGCCCCTTGAATCCCTGGCCATTCTCTCCAACACTGTAACTCTCCTTTTTCTTACCACCCTTTCCCACAACATCTTGTTCGGGGAACAAGAACATTCCTTGCTTCCCACTGCCCACAAAATGGGAGCTCCTTGACAGCAAAGACTCTTACATTTCTGATCATATCACCAGCTCTTACTACAGTGTTTTGCATACAATAAGCACTTAATTAATGCTGCACTCATTCTTTCTAGATCTCCCATTTGTTGCCACCACTCGTTAATCTATGTCCCCTTTTGAATTTCATGCCATCATTTCCTCAAGTTTGAAGTTCATGGAATTAATTTTTTTTTCACCCTATACAGCTCATGGTAGCTGATACCAAGCAGACCCTTCCACTCAAGTCATTATTCCTCATTTTTCTAAGAGTTTATCATCAGAATTACTATCTTCCTCTCCTCCCCAATTCTTTCTCTTTTACTCGGCAACTTCAACATCCTTCAGCAATGATTCTCCCTCAAAGACCCTCAGCTCCCAATCCCAAATCTTCTCAATTCCCAGTCCTCAGCTGCGCAAAATAATGTTCACAGCCAGATCCCAACAATACCTAAAAGTGTTTCACTTCCACAATTAAAAAGAAATCTGACTTCCCTCTTTCTCACTATAAGCTTCTATCATTCTATCTCTTACCATACCTAATACCTCCAAAATTTTTTGTTCATATTCATCGAAACTTCCATCTTGACATCCCTCGGTAATTTCTCTCAGCAATGGGCCTGGAATTGAGAAGATCTGAGTTAAAAGCTGGCCTCAGGCACTTAGAAGCTATGTGACTGTTAGTCTTTTAACCTCAGTCCTCAGTTTTCTCAACTGTGAAATGGATATTAAATAACAGAATCTCTCACTCAGTGTTATTGTGAGGCACAAATGGGATATTTTTAAAATACTTGGAATAGTGCCTGGTACTTAGTAGGTATTTAATAAATGCTTGTTTCCTTTTTTCTTCTTTCTGTTATCCCTACTCTAACTTTACTTACCTCCTTTTTCAGTGTCAATCATATAGTTAAACCAATCAAACCGTGTTTGTTTTTGAGCACTAAGGACCAGAAGAAAGTAGTGTCAATTCATCTTGTGCACACACCTCTGATGGATGCTTTCTATACTCATTCTGACAATGATATAAAAGGCTTATGCAGCTAAGAATCCTCCCCCTCCTTCCAACCTGAAAATGGAAATATTACTACTAAAAGCCAAACAAAAATTTGGTATTAAGTCACTATCATCACTCATCCTTCACCAAAACCCAGCCTTGGACTGTCCCTTCCCTCCTGCTGAATGAACGGAAATCATATAACAGACCTACTACAAATTTACATTATTCAAATTCAACTGGGCCTTCATTGCATTAAATTCTCCAAAACTGAGTCCATGCTTGACTCTCCTATTTAAAAATTTCTCTTAAGTTCCTCAAGTCTCTCCCCTCTCCCTTTCCCTCTACTCTTTCAGCTAAGTATTTCATCTATTATTTCACTGAGAAAATGGAGGCTATTTGATGTGGGTTCTCTCTTTTTCCCTTCTCTTTTTCTCAGAACCCCATGACATCACTTTCCAATATCTATTTCCTTCAGTATCTGATAATGAGACAAACCTTCTTGTCAAGCCCAATGTCACATCTACTGGCTCCTTCTCTCCTGCCTTCAAACATACTCAAGTTTCCCTCATCCTTAGAAAACCTTCACTGGACTTTCCCATTCCCTCAAGTTGTTGTCCTGTGCTTCTCCTCTCTATCTTACCAAATACCTAGAAAAAGCTGGTTACTCCTGTCTTCCTCTTCCCCTCTCCTTCCTTGTTCCTCATCCCTTGACAATCTGGTTTCAGACCTCGTCACTTGACTGAAGCTGGTCTCTCACAAGTTATCAGTGATCTCTGCGTCTTCATTTTAACTCTAAATCTGATGGACTTTTCTTAGTTCTAGTGCTACTGAATCTGTCTTCTTCATGTGCTATCACGCTGATATCCACCATCTCTTCCTGGATCTTTTCTCCTTCCTAGGAGTTTTGTAACAATACTTTTTTGGTTTTCTCTCTCTCTGATGATTCCTTTCATTATCCTTTGATGGATCATCATACATATCAAACTTCATTCCTATCAGCATTCCTTAAGCTTGGTCTTGGGTCTTCTTCTTTCTTTCCACTGTCTCTTAGAGACTTCCTCAGCTCCCATGAGTTTAATTATCTCCACGCAGATGGTTCCTGGTTCCATATGTCCAGCCTGTCTCTCACTTGAGTCACAGTCCCATATCACCAACTGACTATTGTGCATTTCTAAATCGATGTTCTAGGAACTTCTTAAGAATAATAATGATGATGGGGTGATGAAGATGATGATGATGAGATACCCAACATTCACATGCTGAACACTGTGCTAAATGCTTCACATATATTATCTCTATATTTCCTTATTATGACAGCTCAGTCATTTCAGTTGTGTCTGACCCTTTGTCCACAAGCAGTATTCACTTTTCCAAGATGGTCTGTGTGATATTCACTGTTTTATCTCATATTGCCATTAAGTAATACTGGCAGAACGTGGGTTTTAAAAAGATAGGCTGTTGCTTTCATGGGAAGCTTGGAGTCTTTAAAGAATCTTTGTAATTTCCAAAGGCAATCTAAACTCAAACAATCCATGTCCTCAGAGGGTTTAGAATATAAGGAGGGTGTGATGTTGAAAGAGGTTATAATAATACCACCTTTACTTTAAATAAATGAAAAGTATACATGCAGTAATTTTATGAGAGAGTACAATTGGAAATATCATATCCTTATAAGCATACATTAAGGACTAATGAATTGAATATGCATTTAAAATAAGACAATCAACAAATAAATACACCTAAAATAAGCACAAAAGAGGAGATATTAAAAACTAGAAGAGAAAGAGAAATGTGAAACCAAGGAGAAAGTGCTCATTTCTGGGGGAGGGGGAATTAATGGAAGGTTTTGTGCAGAAGGCATCACCTAGCTATCCTTTGAGAGAATCTGGTGATCTCACAAAGTGGAGATGAGGAGAGAGATTATTCCAGACAAGATATATCCCTTATGCAAAAGCTCAGAGGTGGAAAATTAATGTCATGTACAGGGATGAGTTACCGGGTATATAGAATTACCCCATTGTATAACCTGCATCTAAACTAAATGGGGAAAAAGTCTGGTGTAACAGTCACATTTGTAGCCTAAATGCAGAAATGAAGACTCTAACTTCCAAATGTTGCCACTAATGGAATGCTGGTGTCAGAGCCTGGTCGCCATTGAAGTACTTGCTTTGCTGCTGACAGGTAGGCTGGTACCTGTCGAATTATCTGCCTCATCAATCTTCTGAAAGCACACTTTTGTCTTGAGCACTCAGGACTAGAAGAAGGTAGCTCCAATTCACCTTGCGTATGCTCTGCTGATGGATGCTTTCTATACTAATTCTGACAATGATATAAGAGGCTTGTACAGCTAAGAATCCACCCCCTCCATCTAGCCTGCAAATGGAAATATTACTACTAAAAGCCAAGCAAAGACTTGGTATTAAGCATGATTGATATTCCTGAATATAAACACAGAGACCTCGAATCTAAAAGGTGCCAGGACAGCTCTGGATGTTGATATCAATTTTGGCAGCTTTTATGAGACCCTAAACAAATGAGAGATGGTCTTGGAAGCCCATTTCCATATAGCTGACACTCTGATTACTTGCAGTAATGCCCTCCACTGCTCTGATCAGATGGGGGGAAAAAACCTGGCCATGGACCATCAGGACACTAGACTGGACTTATAAAAAGCCTGTGGATCACACTCAGGAGGGTTCAGTTTGGCCCCTGAGGCTCACTTACTCTGAATAGAGACACAAGGCAGGGAATTACCCCAGATAGGAACCAAAAGGAGCAGCAGCTGAGGCGAGAGGAGAGGGCAGGGCAGACGACAGGCCAGGGCAGACATCAATGGGTGGGGGGAGAATGACTGTTGTGGGGAGAGGAGAGAAAAAGACAGATGGAAAACACTGTGCATGGTTCTATTTCAGTGCTGTGTTTCTCATCCAATTGTCCCCAAATTATTTGAAATTTTGTTTGATTTTTATTTTTTTAGAAGATAATTTTGGAATGTTTAACTCCACCACTAACTAGCTATTCCACTTTCTAAAAGTGACTTCACTCGCCCATGTTCTGTTTGCCTCTTTTGCAAAATAAGAAAGGGTTGTAGAACAGAATGGATCCTGGCAATGGAATCAGGGAGAACTGGGTTTGAATTCTGCCTTGGACGTGGACACCTGCCAGCTTCATGTACATAGCAGAGTGACTGAACCTTTCAGAGCCTCATTTTCCTAATTTATATCAGTTGGACTATTCGGTATTCTAGCTACACCACACCCCCCCCCCCCCCACCCTCCACCCCGCCCAGGACTCTTCTAAGAAAAATGTTTGTGGTTTTGTTTTTGTTTTTTTTTTCCCATCTTTAACTCTCCTCCACTTCTTAAATCCCTAATTTCTGTCAAGGCTCAATTCAAGTATCATTTTCTATGAGAAACCTTTATTTCACTGCTCCTCCTATTAGCATTCCTGTCTGTATGTAATATGTTTATATATCTGGATATAATTTTTGCACAGCGCTTTACAAATATCTTATTTGTTCCTCAGAACAATCTTGCAAGAGGTAAGTGCTATTATTATGCCCATTTTACAGATGAGGAAACTGAGGCAGAGAGAGGTTAAGTGATTTGCCCAGAGTCACCCGGCTAATAAGTATCTGAGATCAACTTTGAACTCAGGCATCCTAAATCCAAGTCCCGCTCTGCATCGACTGCACCTATCACAGAAGGAAACACTATGAACCTTTAAATATCCCATTAATCAATCATCATGAAACATTTATTAATTAAGAGCCTACTCTGTGCCAGACAGTCCTTGCCCTTAAGGAGCTTTAAGGGGAGGCAGAAGAGTCCAGGGGAGATAGGGCGACATTTGATGATGCCTCTGCGTGACCTTGGAAGGCATTCAGCTCCCCCTAAGCTGTTTCCTCATCTGTAAAAGGTAGGAGTTAAAGTAAATGATCTCTGAGGTCCCTTACAACTCTAGAACTATGATCTATGTGTATATGCATACGAACATATCTATAAACATGGATGTGGATTTGCATGTGTATAGTGTGTGTGTGTGTGTGTGTGTGTGTACATATATCCATATAAAAATTGTGACCTGAAGCCTGGGAGGTCCCCTTTGTCCAAGGAGCTCAAACTAGATTCACATCAATCAGGAGGATGGGGGAGTGAGGGTGGATTATGCCAACCTCAAAGAAAGTGAGGTCAGCTTTCCCTCTAATTCCTAGCCCCATACCAGAGCAACTCTGGGGATACCTCAAAAACAAAGCTGAGGTATGGCTCACTTCAAATGTTTCCCCAAAATGAGACTAACAAGGCTCCTTCTTGATGACATACTCATCATCTAATAAGGCTATGAAATGAGCTAACACATGTAACATGCCTTCCAAACCTCAAAGCGTGATATACACATCAGTTATTATTATTGCTGTTATTTTAGCTCTAGGAAGATGTGAGTCATTGTTTCAGTATAATATTTGTTCAATAAATATTGATTAAGTGCCTACTATGTGCTGGGTACAGTGCTAAGGTCTGGGGATATAAAAAGAAGCAAAGGGCAGTCTCTCCCTCGAGGAGCTTACAATCTAAAGAGGGAGACAACCTGCAAACAAATATATACAAAGCAAGCTATATACAGAATACATGGGAAATAATGAATAGAGGGAAGGCACTGGGATGAAGAGGGTTTGGGAAAGGCTTCCTGTAGAAAGCAGAATTTTAGTTGGGGCTTAAAGGCAGCCAGGGAGGTCAATGGACGGAATGAAGAGGTGGTATTTGATGGAGAGAACTTTACAGATAGTAGAATTTGGAGTGTTTTCTGTATGAATGAATCTCAGTTGAAGAAAAACAGCTTTTTGGACATTTATGCCAACCAAAACAAATTATGATAACAATCCCTTTATCAGTGCCCAATACTCTCCTGGGGGGGAAAGATAAACTAGCAAGACTACAAAGGATATTAAACAATCATATTAGGAGACTAACTAGCTTGTCAAGTAAACAAGATAAAATGCCTTAAGAAGGAAAAGCTCAAAACCCTTTTCAAAAGGTCCACTTTCAATTGGGATAGAAGACAATCCCAGCCATTGAAAACAAAAGGCCTACCTTCTTCCTTCAGGTTATTTACCTAAGAGAAAGGCCTCTACAGCTGACTACATTTGGAATTTGGGATTTAGTTTAACTATTTTTTTTCCCCTAGAATGAATGGAAAATGACCCTTCTTCCTTGTTGTATAAACTACAAAAAAAAAGGTTTGCTGCATTCATGAGGGCTTTATTTCATATTAAGGATGCCTCCCTCTCTAATTTTAGAATTTTTAATTTTTTGGTATTATGAATTTAATCAAGAACAACAACCACAAATTCCAATTGTCAAACAAGAACATCAAGATGATTGTGTTTGAAACCATAAGCCAGTCTTTTTATTACAAGTCTTTCAGGAACAAATATGTTCGGTAACGTAGGAGTACATGCAGGTAATTTTTATAATTTATTAGAATACATGGAAGCTTATTTTCCATTATGTGACATTTTTGTGATGTTGGTCAAAGTGTGAGGTTTTAAATGAGTATTATTTGAAAATAAGAAGCTATGGTCATACAGTGAAAAGAGTGCTAGATGTGGAACTGATGAGGTGCAGGCTCTGGGAGCCCCCTTGAGCTCTCCTTGAATCTTTGGCTCTCGTTGAAGATTCAAGGAGAGCTCAAAGGGGCTCCCAGAGCCTGCACCTCATCAGAACCAAAGGATCTTGAGTTTGGATCCTAACTCTCATACTGGCTATCTAGGTGACCTCTCTGATAATCTTTGTCCTCTTTTGTAAAATAAAAGAGTTAGACTATATGGCCTCTAGGTATTTCTAGTTCTAAATCTAAAATGATAAGATTCTATGATCCTACAGCTTCTAGGATTCTTTCTATCTCTAACTCTGTGGTCTTGAACTTTTGGTTTCTTTCCAATAAACTTTCTAGAATTTTAAAGTTGGAAGGCAGTTAAAATTCCTCATGAAGATAATGAGGAAGAGACAGAAGACAAAGAAAAGAAAGAAGGAAGAGAAAAAGAACAGAAAGAAGATGTTTCTCACTGGTCTGTAATACCAACTTCCGCACAATAGCCTAGGAACCTCTTCATCCTGGAAGATGGTATTAAAGGTAAATCAGCACATGGAAAAGTGTCATTCCCTGTAAAATGTGAGAAATTCCTATAAATCCATCTCGGAAGATATATGGTTTACAAAAGTCAAGAAAAATACTTTAATTGTTCTAGTTGTCTTATTTTAAAACCTTCATTGAAATATTCTTGATAAGGTATTGATCTAACTCTATAAAGGAATTAGTTTCTTTTTTCCCCTGCTGAGGTTAATCTATTTTCTTGACTTCACAATCTGAATTAGAGTTTATCATATAAATCAAGATATCTATCTATCTATCTATCTATCTATCTATCTATCTATCTATCCATCCATCCATCCATTAATCCATCCATCCATCTCAATACTCTCCAATTTCATGAGTAGAAACACTCCTGTCTATAGCTTGCAATCAGAGAGTTGTTTGGGGCACATGAATTTTAAATGACTTGCCCATGGTAACACATCTCATAAGGGCTCCACTTTTTCCACTGTACCATGCTGTAAAATTTGGCATCTTAGAAGTAAAATACAGTTTGGAGTTGCACGGGCTTTTAACTCTATTCATGCAATTACCCAATTTATTGTCGGCTTTTCTTCTTCCTTTTCAGGAACTCTGTCATATTTAATATACCTGCAACAAGGCAAGAAAAGGGTATTGACAGCTCTTATTACTTGAAATGATGATGAGTGTATCTCAGGGAAAGTGCTTCTCACAGTCAAGCATCTTTAGAGTGTATCTGGTCCTGGGCTAGGATGATAACAAACACAACTAACATGACTAAGAGAGTGACTGCTAAGCCCCCACCAGTTCAATCCACAGTCAATGGAAAGAATAGCATTCTAGGTTCTTCAGGTTCTTTTACTTTGAATTTGCATCTCAATTTTTTTTAGTTTATTTTATTTAAAGCATCTCTCTCTCTTCCCTCTCTTTCCCCTTTCTCTTCTCTTCTATCCTCTGTCTCTCTGTCTCTCTCTGTTTCTCTTCTCTCTCTCTCTGTCTGTCTCTCTCTCTCTCTCTCTCTCTCTCTCTCTGTCTGTCTCTCTCTCTCTCTCTCTCTCTCTCTCTCTCTCTCTCTCCCCTTTGTCCTCCTCCTCTCTGTCTCTTTCTCTCCCATATATATATACACACACACACAGAGTATCCAAAAAAAAATTTGAGAAATCTAGACTAATGTCTTCAAATATTGTTGTCATGGTTTCAATTCACATAGTAAATAGCAAGTCTGAAGACGATAATGAAGTGTTAAGTTCACCAAATGGCATGTGTGCATGCTAGAATGGTATTCTCAACATCTAACAATGGGAATATTTATTTATATATACGTTTTCTTGATGCTAAATGATGACTTCTAAAAATCGACTCTGCATAGGGTAGGGGCCTTTATGTTTGAGTTTTGTCCTTTTCATTCCATCCCAATTCCATTCTAGTACAGTAGAAAAAGCGGTGATTCTGGTACCAGAGGACCTGGGTCTAAATTCCACCTCTGATATTTATTATTCATATGACCTTGGGCAAGTACTTAACCTCCCTAAGCCTCATTTCCCTTAAGTGGAAAATGGGTGCATTGTACCAGGCTGCATCTAAGGCCCCTTGACTCCATGATCTACCTCATCTCAACTCAGCCTATCCCATGTTATTCCATGACATTCTAGCCCAGGTTAGACCAGAACAGAGCCAGAGCCATTAGTGTTAGGGAAAGGGTGTAGAACTTGGAGTAGGAAGTCTTTTGTTAGACCCCAGTACTACTCACCATCTGTGTAAACAGTAGTTTTTTTCAGTTGTGTCCAACTCTTAGCGAAGCCATTTGGGGTTTTCTTGGCAGAGATACTGATAGTGGTTTGTCATATCCTTCTCCAGCTCATTTTACACATGAGGAAACTAAGTTAAGTGACTTGCTCAGGGTCACACAGCTATTAAGTGACTGAGGGCAAATTTGAATTCAGGTCCTTCTAACTCAGAGACAGTGTGCTATCCACTACACCACCCAGCTCCCAGGGTCAGCTTCAGTTACCTCATCTGTCAGGGCACTGAAATCAATAAAGATCCCTTCTACCCCAATCCTATGATTCATCCCATCCCATTCTATTATAATTGAGTGTCCTGGAAGCCTACAACTTGTTCCTGTAGGTAACTTTGTAATATGCATTTATATATGTACATGCCCACATACATAAATGTATATATGACATATTAAATATTCACATACATACTTATTGTTGCATCGATTATACCTATGTTTGTATCTGGAGCTACAGAAACAGCCTCAGCCTCTTTCTCTGCTGAGCTCCAAGTCTGAATCTCCAGCTACTTCTTAGATATTCCTCTAGATCAGTGGTTCTCAACCTTCCTAATGGCACAATCCTTTAATACTCGTATGTGGGCATGTCTGCATGTGGGCAAATGCGCCTGGAGGTGGATAGAAGAGGTTCCTAAGACCATAGGAAATATGTGTTTTAGGATGGTCTTAGGTGACCCCTGTGACCCCTGTGAAAAGGTCATTTGACCCCAAAGGGGTCACAACCCACAGGTTGAGAACCACTGCTCTAGTAATTCATAATCAGCATATCCCCCAATGTGAACTCATCTTCTACTCCAAATTTAGGCCTTTCCAGTGTTATTTTGGTAAGTGTTTAACGACCGGCTCTCCAAGGGAAAAAACACACCCCGAATACATTTTTATTAATCTGCATTATTATTAACATTTTCTTTATCATTTTCTTAAGTCTAGATAAGCAATAAAAAAATACTCAGGCCTTGATTTGTAGTGTTGACCAATTCCCCAGGTGTAAATATTGCTTGTGCTGAACATTTAAACCCAGTATGAACTGGTTCCTTCACCCTCTTTCCTGTTTCTGTTAATTGCACCACCTCCTTCTCAGTAAGATAGGCTTAAGACTTTAGATTGGTTCTGCCATGCCTCTGTGCCTGGTTTAGACAGCCTTCCCAGCTCTGACTACCAATGTCTTCCCTCAAGACCCGGTTTGACCTTGCCAATGAATTTAATAATTCTTTAAATTATGTCACAGTTATTTTCATAACCCCATTCCCTGCTGGATTAGGAAGGGTTTCCTTATCTCCCAGTGTCATTTTACTCGGCAAATTTTATCTACTGTTCTACTCTCTGAGGTCAAACGAAGTAAAATGATCCCTCTTCCACATGACAGCTGATCTAATACTTGAAGACAACCATCCAACCATCATGTTACTGATTCACTCAGTCAACAAACAAACATTAAGTGCTTACTATATTCCTGGTGATTGGGCGCTGGCGATACAAAGACAAAAATTCAACAGTATTTGCTGTGGAGATTCAGTTCCAGGGACATGATAAGAGGCACTTGTAGAAAATGCCTAATAATAGTTAGTTAACATTTACAGTGGGCTCTATGGTTTGAAAAACATTTTAAATAATGCGTACAAACAAAATATTTGCAAGGTAACTTTTTCTGGATGGGGAGAGGGGGCTCCTGGAGCTAAAGGACAGGAAAGATCTCATACCCCCTATGCTCTCCTCAAGTCTCCCAGGCTACACACTTTAACTGGTTCTCCCTTATGTCAAGGACTCAAGGCCTCTCACCACCCTGACTGCTCTCTGCAGAATGCTCTGCAGTCCTACCCAAATTGTGTCCTCTCCCCTCTTCCCCTTCCCTCCCTCCACAATCAAAACCAGTACTTCCAGATGGGGTTCAAGTCATGGGAGAGTAATAAAAAATATAAAAGAATATGCTGGCCTTTTATGTTCGAAAAATGGTTTTCTAGAATTTCCAGCAAGGAAGAGATTAATTGCAGACAAAGAAATTTACCAACTCCAAGTTTCCCTCTCTCCCCTCCATTTTATTGAATAACCATTTATTAAGTATTGGCTACAGGTAAGGCACTCAGTGCATTCTTTTGCATTATGTTCGCTAAGTGGCACAGTTGAAAAAGAGGTGGGCCTGCAGTTAGGAAGATTAGCTGTGTGACCCTGGGCAAGTGTGTGCCTCAGTTTACTCACATATGAAATGGGGATAATAATATCACTCACCTTCCAAATGTGAGTTCATATCTAATCTTAGGCACCAACTGGTTGTGTGACCCTTTGGGAAGTCACCTAACCTTGGTCTACCTCAATTTCCTCATCTATAAAGTGGGGATAATAACCATATCTACCTCCCAGGGTTGTTGTGAGGACTGAATAAGATAACATTGGTAAAGCGCTTGGCACACTTCCTAGCACGTATTAGGTGGTATTTAAATGACTGTTCCCTTCTCCAGTGCCTTTCCCATTAAAATATAAACTTTTTTTTAATCTCCTTACTTTAATTATCAGCACAAAGCACAGAGCCCTGAACTAAGTAAACTCAATGGATGTGTATTGACTGACTTGAAGATGCTGGGACTGGGGATTTAGTGAAGGGGGGAATATAGAACCTAGAGCCACATTTAAATAATCTCACTCAGTCTCCCCACAAAGAGGGCCAACTAGAGTGGGAGGGTTGAGCAGAAGAAAGACAAGCACCCAGAAAGCATCTCGATGGATTCTGAAGGAAGTCTGCTAAACCTCTGGGATCTAATCCAAAGGTTCTGCCAGAGCCTGGGGGCAGGGTGAGCTCTGCTTTTGTTTTGCTCTAAAGATCAAACATTTGGCAGTGAAATAAGGCACTGGGGAGTGATTATAGCAAGCTGGGAGGTCAGTGGTTAGAACAGCAATCCCCTCCACCTCTACCCACCCCATGCCCCAGGCCTAGGAATTAAATTGACACTCTTTCTGCTCTTTTCATCAATGAGGTGCTTTGTAAACAGTAATACTTTACAAAGGCCAGAAGCACTGCCATTCCAGAAATTCTTTCTCCCTTTGCAAGTGCTGGCTGTCCCCCTCACCTGGAATGAAGTCATGGACATTGGCAAGTCGGGTACTGTAGTAAAAGGGCACTAAGTCTGGAGGCTGAGATCTTGGGTTCCATGACTAGCGTCGTCACTTAGTGCCTGGGCGACCCTGGACTAGCCTCAACTGCAAATGAATCCAGTGGACAGCATTGCCTGCGAAAATTCTTCTCTCTAAGACTCTGATCCACTGATCCAGGCTAGGAACAAGTCCCTCTCTTGAAACAGCTAGCACTGAGTCTGCAGTCAGGAAGATGTCAGTTCGAATCCAACCTCAGGCGCAACTAGCCTGGGTCCCTGGTCCCTGAGCCAACCCCAAAACCTCCACTGGCCTTAGTTTCCTCACCCATAAAACATGAATAATAACAGCATCTATTTCCCAAGGCTGTAGTGAGAATAAAAAAAGATGTTTCCCAAGTGCTTAGAGGACCTCATAGGACGATACTTATTGCTGTTACTATTATTATTACTACTGTTGTTTTTATCAATGTCACGGTTTCTCCCCTCTTCCTCATGGGTGAACCAGGGTCAGCTCAAATACCACTTTCTACCATAGGTTTCTGCTGATGCCCCTACCCTTTTCCCACGTGATTCCTCGCCTTTGCCATGGAATTTTTCTGGAAGTCAAAACAAAACACAGAGTTGTCTGTTTGGGGGTTGCTGAAATTTCCACCCTCCCCTGCCAAAACAAAACAAAACAAAATAAAAAACACGACACCCTCAAAACCTAGAGGATTCTGTCACATCTACAGGATCAAATGGATTTGAGCTACATCTTTATGCCCCTCCTTCCTAACAGCAATGTAAGACCCTCCCTGTCCTCCTTGAAAGAGATTATAATTCTACAGGGAAACACATCAAACTTAAAGCACAGAGCAGTATACAGTGACCGGATACACGGTAAGAATCCTAGGGCCGATGTTCTAGTGGGAATGAGTGAAAGACAACTTCTGGTTGGAGTGATTAAGAAGCTGCAGAGAAAAGGAAGCCTTTGAAGTGAATTGGGATGATGAATATGATTTTAATAGGCTGAAATGGGGCAATAGATGGTGAGAAAAAAAATCTCTGGTGGAGATAACACAGAGGGGAAAAGATGATGAAGAGACAAGACACAGTCTAGGAATCTAATAAGTCAGTTTCATGTGGGCAAGGTCATTCTCTCTCCTTCCCTCCCTTCTTCTTTTTCCTTCCTTCCTTCCTTCCTTCCTTCCTTCCTTCCTTCCTTCCTTCCTTCCTGCCCTCCCTTTTCTTTTTCTTTTGCTTTACCCTAAAGCCTTATAAAGCAACATTTTATAAGCTCATGGACCTAAAGCTGGAAATGTAAGACAGATCTAGTTTGTGGAAGGCCTTGAATGTCAGTCTAAGCAGCCTATCCTTTTTTCAAAAAACTGAGAAAGTATTGACTGTATTGAAGTGGTGACATTTTCCAATTAATATCACTTTGGGCCCTGACTGGCTCAGAATGAATGTAAATGACAATTGTTTCTGTCGTGATCAGAAGCCCTGAGGGTCTTCCCCTCCCAGATCTATTTTTTTTAAGAGGGCATTCTTTGCCTCTTTTTTTTTTTTTTTCCATTAAGCCATAATCACCAAATGGGCATTGACTCAGTCAAACTGAGACCGGTTAAAGACAGGTCTTGGCTTGAAAAGGCCAAGGTCCCCCCATTGTATTCTGGGACATCTCCAGTTGTCCTGATCCATATCTGACCACTAGAATTAGATGGCTTTGGAGAAAGTGAGGTTTGTGACTTTGCATAGCCCTCCCTCATTTAAATCCAATTCCCTTGCATATCATGGCATCACCTCCTTGAAGTCATGGTTCTCTTCTAGAATGAAAGACAAGCAGCAGAAATTTTGGCAAAGTGCCTGGGCATCATGGCAAAGGAAAGAGATGTGAGGAGGTCAAGAAATCAATTTTGTTGTCTGAAAATGATCCAAGGGCAGCTAAGTGGCACAGTGAATAGAGTGCCCGCCATGGAGTCAGGAGGACCCAATTCAAATCCAGCCTCAGACACTTAACACACTTACTAGCCCTGTGACCTTGGGTAAATCACTTAACCCCATTTGCCCTGCCTTCCCCCCTCCAAAAAGCAAAAAAAAAAAAAAAAAAAAGATCTAGTTGTTATCATAGGGGAGGGAACCAAAAAGTGTCTGTGAAAACAAGGATGCTGCATTGCTTCCATGTACATGTAGCTGTAATGTTTCTATATTCTAGTCCTTTGAGATAACGATTTTTCTTAAGGTGGCAAAAAAGGATTTATACAGTTTAGCCAAGCTACATCAACAGTGCTTTACAAGTTCAACTCAAAATTTTCAGAAGCAACATGGTAGCAATATGGTGGCTTTATATAACAAGTTATGAACACAGACTGGGAACAAAAGAACAAAGGTCAAACGCTTTCCTATATTTTGAAAGTGATATTCTTTCAGGAAAACAACTCCTCTGAGTGTATTTTCCCCTTTGGAGGATTTGGTATAATTGACTTTGAGTAAATAAAAACCAAACTAAATAGCCATAAACCATATGGCTATTATCTAATATTTTACTAGGTGTGGGCTCCAGTTGGCTAGGGGGAGCATTCCATCACTCCCTCGGTTTATCTGTGGGGAATAAAGATTAAAAGCAATACCACTGGTCATATTACACCAATGGACTTCACCAGATTAGCTTTCAGTAATGTTTCACATGGGGTTAATCAGGCTCCTGTCTTCCTGAATATAAATGCTTTGACTCTCTAATCACTATGCCTTTACCATCTTGTGGTAGAGGTTCATCCATTATGCCAAGCTTCCAACCAATGTGATTAAACTACAAAGTCAGCCAAGAAAACATTGTGAACAAGTAAATCAATTGGAATTCATTCTTTTAAGTTTCTTTGTAACCAACATTTTATTTGTTTTCTTTTTTGCTACTTGAAAAAAGTTAGATCACAGGATAATCTTAGATCTTTAGCTCATGATGTTTGTCTGCAGTGATCAATCTTAAAATTCTTGCCAAAGGCTGGATATTTTCTAAATAGTCCAGCCAATCAATCAGGAAACATTTATTGAATGCCTACTATGTGCCCAGCACTGTGTATGTTAGACAAGTGATGTAATGAAAATAGTGAAATAGTCCCTGCCTTCAAAAATGTATGTTCTAAAAATCCTAAGCAAAATCGAGTCATTCAGGTCAAAGGGCCACCATGAAGAGAAGAAAATAATAAAGCATAGTATTTATAGTTGGAATACTTTAAAAGATGAGCCAATTAAGTTTCCTCTGTTCAATTTAACAGCCATTTCTTAAGTGTCTTACATACAAGACACTGAGTTAGATGTGGAAAAATTAAAACAACAACAAGAGCATTTCTACTTTCCAATAGCTTATAATATTTACAAAAGTAAATAAATTCCATGTAATTTAGGAGGTGGAGAGTGCTGATCCCTGAGTCAGGCTTGTTGAATGAATTTTGAGGGCCTTGTGATTTTATAGTGGAATGGGACAAGTTGTCTTCTTATTCAACCCCTTCATTGAGCAGATAGGTAAACCAAGACCTTCCTGGAAGACATTGCTGTCTCCTAAAGGATGAACTCATTAAAGTCTTTAAAGTCCTCTTAGTCCTATAGTTCTAAGACAACCAAACCTATGCTCAAAGCAAGACTGATTAGAATCCAAAAAGAAATGCATTAATTTGGCATAGAGTTATATATGTACTCTTACGGAAGAGACGTTTATCTATAACTGTAACTACAAATATATGTAGCTATAATGTATATATAGCTATCTATGTCTATATACATACATGCAAATATGTTGACATCTATATACATATACACACATGCATATATTTGCATATGCATATACACATATACACACAGATAGATGGATAGATGGGTGGATGAATGGATGGATGGATGGATGAATCTTCAATTGTTTTCAGTCATGTCTAACTCTCCATGACTCCATTTGGGGTTTTCTTGGCAAAGATGCTGGAGTGGTTTGCCATTTCCTTGTCCAGATCATTTTACAGATGAGGAAACTGAGGCAAATAGGGTTGTGACTTGTTCAGGGTCACACAGCTAGTAAGTGTCTGAGGCCAGATTTTAACTCAGGAAGATGAGTCTTACTGACTCCAGGTCGGGCATTTTATCTGCTGTGTCACCTAATGACCCTATTTTATAACAGTTTAGCGCAATGGAAACAACTCTGCCTCTGGGATCAGAAGACCTAGGTTCTGGAGTTTGCTGCTAAATATTTAACAACCAGCTGTGGGGGTTGGGGGAAAATATGCATGACATACTTCTAAAGTTAATATGCATTATTAATATTTTCTCCATTACTGTCTAGAGCAGTGGTTCTCAACCTGTGGGTCACGACCCCTTTGGGGGTCAAACGACCCTTTCACAGGGGTCACCTAACACCATCAGAAAACACATATTTCTGATGGTCTTAGGAGCCAAGACAGGGCTCCTCTATCTTTCTCCAGGCAGGTCCACCCACATGCAGATACGCCCACATACAGTATTAAAGGATCGCGGCATTAGGAAGGTTGAGAACCACTGGTCTAGAGCCAGTCAACAAAACAATAAATTAAGCCCTAGTTTGCAGCATTTGCCAACGTTCAAGGTGTAGGCACTTGCATTGAAAATTTAACAATAAGCCCTCCTGAACCACTTCAGCTGACTTCAGTATAGCCATGCCTGGGTATAAATCTTGCCTCTGATGATTACTATCTATGTGACCTTGGGGAAGTCATTAACCTCCCTAAGGCTCAGTTTCCTAAAATGAGGGACCTGGTCTAGATGGCTTCTCACGTCGCTTCTAATCTCAATCTATAAATCTTTGATCTTATTTATGGACAACAACACATCCACAGAGTTTATTTACTATATATCTATTTATCTTCACACACACATATGTATAGCCTATATATGTGTGTATGTATACACATATACGTATATATAATATTGATTTTGTCTGTGCGTGTGTGTAGTAATATTGGAATAGAAAAAGCCACACTATCAGCTTGGGAGTGGGGGGACAGCATCAGGAAATACTTCACGTTAGCCAAGGCACTTGACATGAGCTTGAAGGGAGTTAGAACTTTTTCAGAGCCCTAAGTGAGGTGGAATATCCTGTACAAAAGCATGGGGAGAAGGAATGTCATATACAGGCACCAACAAGGCCAATCTGACTGGATGTTAGAGTTTTTGAAGACAAGCTGAAGCTCTAGTTGGGGTATTTGTCAGGAGATGATAAGCTTCTTTTGGCCACAGCTTGTCCCTGAAGGTTCGAGGTTATAACATCATGGGGTGAACTACCCTGAGGGTTCACTGCCGATTATTTGAGTATTGGAATTTGGACAGAGGTACCTTCATCATAAAGGAGTAAAATCTCTGCTAGTTTCCTAAGATACTATCTATGTGCCAAAAAGAGATACTAATGCAAATTTCAGATCTTTTAAAATCACTAGAGTACCATGTCCTGATCTTCATGAATTAATTTCATAAAGAGTAACCAAAAAAACCTTGATGAAGAGTGGATATGCTCCTTAAAGCCCCTTCACTTTTGTGCACAAAGATTATTTTTTTCAGCTGCAGAATCAGGTATCTGCCCTAACATAATGGATAAGTGCTAGTGTACATTTATCCTTGTTATCTTTCCAATAGTTGTAACTAACAAAATAAAGATTTTGCAAAGAACTAGGGAATCATCTGGAGAAGCAAACTGTTACAAAAAGGACGTGGGCACACCATGCTTACTGAGTTACCCATATAAAAGACTGCCTTATTCATGGCCCCATAAGATCCACAGAGGCAAAGCTTAATAAAAATGTGTCCAAATATTCTACAGATTCTGTTGGAATATAAAAAGGGAGATGTAATATGGATTTGACAATGGAACTTTTCTATTTTTCAGATGCTGCTTCTGATTTCATAGAGAAAACATCTGTACAAATGACTTAGAGGTGGCTATTAAAAGCCTCTAGGGCCATATACACTTAGCCAGAAGATAGAATAGTTTATTTCTCCTGCCTTTCTTTCTCCCATAGTTCCATAATCACAAAGATATCTGTCCAGTAAGAAAAGAAGTCTGGGCAAGTTATATGTGCGGCTTGGGAAGATGTTTCCTTCTGAATGACAAAGCCCAGGAAAGAATTTTATTCAGGTTTATTCCAGCAGGAGCTGGGTGCATTACTTTGGCTTTGGGCAACATTCATATCAAATCCAAATCCATCACTCCAACAATTACTATTGTGTCAAATTTCATGCTAGGTTTTGTTGGGCTTTTTATCCCAAGAAGTCTAATACAGAAAGTGTATGCAAGTTCCATGAAGAAAGGAAGTGCTCCATTTGGTTTTCATTTCCCTAGACCCTAACAGTGACTTGTGTATCTCTCACTCTGACTTTATAGATATATAGACAAATATAGATCTATATGTCTTTTTTAAAGCTATAGTTACATTTCTATACATATTGAGCATATCTGTGTGTATACATGTATATGCTACATATGTATGTATCCTACATATTCTATAAATGTATTTGTCATGTGTAGATCTATATGTATATAGATTTATATCTATCTAGATTATCCATGGTATAGATATATATGTCACATATACATATATGAATCTATATCTATATCTCTAGATAAGTACTATCCAAGATTGAGATGCAGAGTCATTTAGGCATGGGGCACAGACTAGGGACAGGCACGAAGGTTGGAGCTGAAATGTCATATTTGGGAAGACACAAGTGGGCCAGGTTGGATGAAAACTCTGTGTGTGTGTGTGTGTGTGTGTGTGTGTGTATGTGTGTAGATAGATAGGAAGACATAGGTAGATAGATGGCTAGATGGATGGATAAAGATCTATCATATATATGCCATCTATATCTATGGATCTATATATGCATATGTGCCAAATATCTAAATATGTCCATAGAGAGATCTAAAGGTATATATGGCATATATTATATATGTCATGTATATTCATATATCTATATCTAGATATACAGTACATATACACCTATATAGATTTATTTATACCTTCTGTCTATCTATCCATCCATCTAGCTATCTATCTCTATCTATCCATCCATCCATCCATCCATCTCTCTATCTTTCCTTCTTTCTGTCTCTCTCTATCTTTC
>CM053591.1:174838830-174873112 GCA_028646515.1 Pseudochirops corinnae
CATCACTGCCTTACAGATGACTTCTAAATCTACCTATCTAGCTTTCATTCCTCTGCTGTGTGTTCAGTTCAGCATCACCAACTATTTGATGGATGTTGTTACACATATGCCTCATAGGTGGCTCAAACTGAAAAGTCTGAAAACAGAACTCATCATCTTCCCCACAAATTCCATCCTGTTTCTAACTCCATTTTGCTAGCATCATCTTTCCAGGAACCAAGGTTTACAACCATATAATCTTCCTTGAATATTTACTCTGCTTCTGGTGATACCTTTCCTCCCATCCCAGCCCCTATCTACTTGCTAAAACATATTGATTGCAGTTCTTCAACATCACTGACATCCATACAGTTCTCTTAATTCCCATAGGCTCTACCCTAGTACAAATTCTCATCATCTCTCATCTAGCCTAATATAACAGCCACTTAATTGTTCTCCCTTCCTCCACTCTCTTCTCTTCAGTAAAATATACCTGACACAGCCACCAAATTGATATACCTAAAGATATTTCTCATCACTTCAATCCTTTCAAGAAGTTTCCATAGCTCCCTACTGTCTGTAGGATAATTTATTTTAAATAAGTAAATTAAAACTAAAATAACGAAAATAAATTAAAATTAAAATAATAAAATAAAAATTCTCCTAAACTACTTACTCTTCCAAATGTGCAACATTTATCTCCATCTCTTTGCATAGGCTAACCCCAATCCTAAAGTCTTCTCCCTTCTCAGTTCTTAGTATTGAAATCCTTTGTCATCTTGCTCTGTTCCCCAAGACTCACAGTACCTGGAAAGGTACCATAGAAGGAACTTACCCCTTGCTCACTTAATTGAAGTACATTGAATAATTTTACATGCAGGACCCTCACATATTCCATTTTAAAAATAGTTGACTGGTAGATGATTCTAAAGTAAAAGCTATTTTAAAAATTCCTTTTCAAACTTTTTTGTTCCTCAAGCTACAAAGACAGCAGTGGGAAAGCTAACTGTCATGATTTTACTGTTAAGAGTTTTCAAAACAAATTGTGTGGTTTTGTTTTCATAATTAAGGTTTGTTTACAGAAGCTAAATATCTACCCTGAGGCTTTCTTTATATCTTTTATGAAATTATGAATGCAGACTTCCCAATAAATATTCAGCTTCTAATACAATCTAAAATTCATGTATGATATTGAGCCATGTGGTTATATTTCAACAAATTTTTTTTAAAAAATCCACTTTTCATAAATGCAATTTGGAAAGTATCATAAAACAAATGCCAGTGCAGCAGTCTTGTGAGATCAGAACAATGCTGCTGTACTTTACCACATCACACTCAGAGACAGTCATTTGAGCCTTGAAAGAAAAAAAAAAGGTAATGGGCAGAATAGTTTTGTTCATGCACACACATTCTGGACTATGTAATCAAATGTTCTACTTAATAAGAACTGATATTTATATTGGGGGTTAAAATTCATAATTACATTTTAGCCTTTCACTAAACCTGTGATATGGGCACTACAAGTGTTAGCTCTATTTTATAGATGTATAAATGGAGGCCCAGAGAAGTTACGGGTCTAAGTCAATGGTCCCTTACCTATGGTTGTTCAGGTAGGATTCAAATTCAGGACTTCTCTGCTTCAAAACCAGGCCAGGTTCTAGTATGCTATGTTGTCTCCTCTGGATTACCAATTTCCACCTTGGTATATGAAAATGATTCAACACCAAAACTAAACTCAACCTAATTTCCTCTTCCTTCAATAATTAAGATGGTCAGCGACTCAAAGAATTTGAGAGTTGGAAGGAATCTCAGTGGTAATGTCTGTTATAGGATCCTGGAGAAATGGATATCCACCTTAAAGAAGGGCGAAGCCACCTAGCTCTCCAGGGAGCCCATCACCCTTTTGGACAGAACTAATTGTGAGGAAATTTTCCCTGACATAATATTTAAATTTCTAACTTTGCTCCTCATTCTTCCCTTTGGGACTAAATCTCGAGTCTAGCCCTTCCTCTCCAAGATGTTGCTGTTGATTTTTTTCAGTCATGTCTCACTCTTCATGACCCCATTTGGAATTTTCTTGGCACAGACGCTGCAGTGATTTGGTATTTCCTTCTCCAGCTCATTTCTCAGATGAGGAAAGTGAGGCAAGCAGGGTTAGGTGGCTTTCCCTGGGTCACAGATAGTAAAAGTCCAAGGCCAAATTTGAATTTAGGTCCTCCTGACTCCAGGGCAGTTTTTCAAATATCTTCAAATTCATGTTCCTGTTGAGTCTTCTTCAAGATCTCAATCTTGTCTGGTTCTCATAATGAACATCAATTATCAATGTACTATCAGTATATGAGAACACCAATAAGCAGAGGTTTCCAGTTGACAGAATGATAACTAGTTAACTGTGTCAGGTGTTCATCTGTATGAAATGATTGAGGGTTAGATTCTTCCTAAGGGCAAAAGAAACTACCAGATGATATCACACGGTAGCTTCCAGATACTTACTACTAATAAACCAAAAATACTGTACAGCAGTCTATCTTAAAAAATGCTTTTTTAACAACAATAGCAAGTGTCTATTTGTTTTAGCCACCTAAGGAAGAACTAATTTTTCAAAACACACCCAGAGGAATGACATGGTGTGCTAATGGGAGGACCACATACAATTATAATAAATAGTTGATGCCTTGAAGCACTAAGTTCCAGCGTCAGCTGTAGAAACTGACAGATTGTCCTTGTCAGTCCAATTCAATGCAACAAACATATTAAATACATGTGCAGGGAACTCTGTTAGTCTCTCTCTTTTAATGATGACAGAATTCCTGCCCTCAAGGAGCTTACAGCTTACTAGGGGCCATCAAAGACATAATCAAGTAGGCATAATAGAAATTAGAATATGATAAAGGCTTAAGAAGCATAAAGTTTTATAGAAGTAATGTTGTTGTGTTTAATAATTCAATCCATGTAGCAATTATTAAGAACCTGGGGGATAAAGAGATAAAGACAACTAAAATACAATCCTTGCCCTTGTAAAGTTTCTTGGGAGTGGCACATAAGTAATTAGAGTTTGAAATGAAACATGAGAAATATATGAAAACTGTGAACAAGGTGTGATAGGAAGTCTAAAAAGGACCCACCACAGGGCAGACTTAAAACAGCCCAATGGAAGAAACGGCATTTATGTTGGGTTTTAAAGGATTTAGTAGAGACAGAAGCACATATGTGTACCTGTGTATATGAGGGGGTGAGCCATTCTGGATACAGAGAAAAAGCATGACTAAATCAACCAATTATTTATAAAAGTCTACTATGTACCAAGTATTGAAAGAGACAAAGAATGAAACAATTCCCATTTTAATGAGGAAGTCAATAAATCAAAGTTATAGAACCATGAAAATGTGGGAATACTTACATGCACGTAGGTGTGTATATAAATATGAGTGTAAAGGGCAGCTAGGTGGCACAGTGAATAGAGAGCACCAGCCCTGAAGTCAGGAGGACCTGAGTTCAAATCCAGCAACAGACAGTTGACACTTTACTAGCTGTGCGAGCTTAGGCAAGTTACTTAACCCCAACTGCCTTGCCTCCTCCTCTCAAAAAAAAATATGTATATACTTCCATTTAGCTCGCTAGCTATCCTCTGGCTCTCTATTTACCTCACCTCTACTCCATCTCCAGGACATAGAAATAAAGTAACATTATTATTTCATTTCCAATCACAATTTTATTTTGAAAATCAATACCTTTGTCAATCTAAATATTCCTTCAAAAAAAATTGGGGTATTAGACACAAAGGAAGAGATGATGAACAAAGGGTTTTTCTTGTGCAGAGATCTTTGTCAACCAGCAAGTAAGTTTGTAAAAAGTCTCTCAGCCATGACAACATAATTAGATGTTGTGAAGGCTGTGTCAAGTGTCACACACAAAAATGAACTGACAGGAATGATTTTTTTAATAACCCAGAGGCTTTCAGAGTTACATTCCATGGAGTTTTTCTGATGATATCTTTGGACAACTGGCACTTAAAGCAACGTCTAGCAATCACTTTAGTTTTATCCTTCAATAGTATTACACAACATTTTAAGGATTCCCCCATATCTACATGAAACAATCATTGACTTACATTAGGAATTAATCCAAGGTTGTAGGGCAGGTGGGGCTTTCTTCACAGTGAGATGGGATTGTACCAAAGGAAGTCTTCAAAACAGACAAATGAGGGAATTTCATGAATACTTTGAAATCAGTCATTTCAGAGATAGGTAGCCCTCCTGATCAAGACTAAGTTTAATGTACTGGACTTGTAAGTCTTTTTACTATCCATTAACTCCATTCTACTTCAACAACTTCAAAAAAAAATTCACTGATATTTTTTATCAGTGATTTGAAGAAACTAAACATGCTTATCAAATTTGTAGAAGACACATCACTAATGTCACAGATAGAATCAAGCTTCAAAATCAGCTCAAAATGGGATCCAGATTAAGAAAACCAGACAGAACTTGAACTGGGACAATTATAAAATTATAATCATATATTATAATTATAATTATAAAATTCTACATTTATCTTCATGGAATGAACCGTATAGGTTCAGGAAGGAGTTGAGTATCTTGGCAGACATGGTTAGGATTATAAAAAGGGTTCTGGATTTGGAATTAAAGGTTCTCTAAAAGTCATAGAAAAGATTGATTTTTTTAAAGCAGTAGGTAAACGTTGAACTAGACAGCTGAAGTATCTTTTAACTCTGGAATTCTATGATTTGGTGATTCTAGATCAAATCCCTGATTCTGATATGTATTAGCTTTATGATCTTAGAAAAGTCATTTTCCTTCTCTTGAGGGAACAGTCATCTCATCTGTAAAATGAGAAATTTGGCCTAGATAATTTCCTGTGGTCTTTTTTAGCTTTATATCCATGATTCTAACACTTGGGTATAAGGTTCACATAAGACACCAGCAGGATGAAGCTTCCAAAAATGCATCTTATAACCCTTATACAATACTCATAGAACTAGACAGCTCAGATCATAGGACAAGAGCTTGCCACACCATAGCTAGAGTACCATATTTCCTTCCTAGCACTGAACTTTTAATTTTATTTTGTAAAGAAAGATTTATTTGGCCCTCTATTGTCTTCCCTAACATATGACAAATATAAATTTACACCTTGTTTTATGTGGCATCAAAGATGAAAGATAAAAGACATAATGTTAAGTAAACATAGAAAATATTTTATGAAGGGTATACCCTCAGCTTTCCATAAATCTTAAGCTTAGCTCATCCCTACAAGGCCTCACATTTTTTAAAATATATTTTTATTGATAATTTTTTTCAACATGCCCAAAATTCCCTCTGAATTCTCCTTCCTCCCTTCTAGAGAGTCATCCTATTAAAATATATATATATATATATATATATATAATTTAAAGCAAAAGAGGAAGAAGAGGAAAAAAATCCACAAAAACAATGGCCATGCTGAAAAAAAAAATCTGACAATATATGCAATATTTCACAGCCATGGGCTACCACCAATCCCCTACCTCTGCAACAGAGTAGATGGAAGTATCTACCGATATTTTTTCTTTGAGTAGGCTTCATGTTTTAAAGAGATCAGGGACAAATTAGAATGTATTCACAAAAGCATAGACTTAATGGATCAGAGATCTCAAGCTGGAAAGGGTCACAGCTTGTCAGAATCGGAAACAACCTCAGTGGCCCTTCAGTCTAATACTTACTAGTTGAATAAAGGAAGCCAGAACTGAAGGTCCTGCAAACCACTGACATACAGGTAGGAGTTGAAGAGATATTTAGCCTGGGGGAGAGGAAAAGAAAAGAAGAGAGAATAGCTATCTTTAAATATAACAAAGGGTTTTCATGCTAAGCACACTGATTCTGGGCTGCTCTATCAAGATAGAATCAGGATGGGAGGGTCAAAGCTAAAAGGCATCGGATTAAACTTAAACTCAAATGGTCAAAAAAAGGAATAAATCCTATTCAAATTTCAACATAATTTTTTTTCTTTATAAAGACCTAGAACAACCCAACAATGGAACAATTAAATGGAATCATATTACTGTCCATTATGTGCGGAAGACATTAGTAAGCTCTGTAGAAGAATTTTTTTAAAAAAGATACAGTCCTTGTCTTCCCTGAGTTCTTAATTTAGTATACCATAGTGTTTATGCATGGCCCATAAATAGTTCCATATCAATGCACAGTTCATAAATGGCAGAATCAAGATGCAAATTTATCTCAATGGGCTGGAACACTAAGTTCTATTGTAACTGAACAGGAAGGAACAGATTTGCTCCTGGTTTGTCAACTGGTCAGGAGCAGACATACCTCCCTCAAGTAGGAAATCCTCCTATCCAGTAGAAGAACTCTCTCATATAGATCCTCAACCTCCAGCAAGAGCTCAAAACAGTTGGTATCATATAGAACATGCAAATGAAGGCAACATTTTTTCTAATCTTATTTCCCCACCCCCAAATTAGGGGAGGAAAATCAAGTTTGACCCCATTTCCTTGCTTGCTTTGAAAGAATACCCATGATGGTAAGTTTCAGTTCTTAAATCATAAAACTTTTTTTTTTTTTTGCATAATTTTAAATATGCTTGCTCTACAATAGAACAATGTGTCTGGCTGCTTCCTTGACATTGGGAGGGCAAGGGACAGTGACTCAACACCAGCAAGCTTCTTCTATCTCCCCTGCACTGACAGTACTGGGCTTGGGGAGACAGATGCTTCCAAGTCTCGGGAAATTATAGGCAGGAATGTGTTCATATACCTATATTTATGGTCTTTCTGTTTTTGACCTCCTCAGGGTACATGCTCAGAAATGGGGTTGCTAGGTCTATCATGTATTTCTTTCTTTTTGTTTTGTGGAATTACAGTGGCACAGCAGATTGAATACAGAATGTGAAGCCAAGAAGACTCAAGTTCAAATGTCCCTCAGACATTTATTAGCTGTGGGACTTTGGGAGAGACATCTACCTGTGTCTCAGTCTTCCCATCTATAAAATACAGATAATAATAATAACTACCTCAAATGGTTGTTGTAAGGATTAAAAGAGTCAAGGTGTAAAGTCCTTGGCAAACCTTAGCAAGATATAAGTGCTATTATTATTACTGATTACATCTTAGCAATTTTTCTAAAAAGCAAACATTAAGCAACACTGTATTCAAAAACAGAGAACAATGTAAAAGAACTGTCCTTTATGCAAAGGAATTCATTAACCTACTATGCAGATGCTGCCCATAAGAAAGGGCTATTTGGAAGACACATCAATTCCCCCAAATGCCAAAGGATCTGTGTTTGTTCATTTTGAAAACAAATATGAAGTAATACTAGATTCAGTTTAACAAACATTTTCTAGGCTCCTGAACCAAGCAAGGCATTATGGATAAAAAGACAGAAAGAGAATAATATCAGACTTCAGTTGGAAGGGATGCAAAGTATTAAAAAAAAAACAAAAAAACAAACCAAAACCCTAAGATAATTTCAAAAGGGAAATTCGATCAGGGGAGTTTCACGAAGGAGGTATCATCACCTGAGCTGAGCCTCCCAGCAAAGTAAGGATTCTAAGAAGTTGGAGGTGAGCATGAGTGGGAGGGGGCAGCCTATGCAAACACAGAGACAAAAGATGAACCGATTGAATTAAAACAAAATCCCCTAATTTTGCCTGATAAAATGGTCCTAGGTTCAGTCAATGTATAAAGGTATAGTGCAATGGTAGCTTTCTTCTCAGGTCATCCACTTTTATTTGAACAACTAGAGCAGTGGTTCTCAACCTTCCTAATGCCGTGACCCTTTAACACAGTTCCTCATGTTGTGGTGACCCCCAACCATAAAATTGTTTTTGTTCCTACTTCATAACTATAATTTTGCTACTGTTATGAATCGTAATGTAAATATCTGATATGTAGGATGTATTTTCATTGTTAAAAATTGAACATAACCCACAGGTTGAGAACCGCTGAACTAGAGAAAGTAGTATTTCTCCTCCAAGGCATGAATGAAGTTGTTAATTGAGAACCAAGGTGTGTGTTTGGGGGATATAAAGACTTGTGGGAAGAACAGTCATACCAGAGAGTTCTGGAGAGCTTGTTCTTCATTTCTGATGGAATATGTGTGGCAAAAAAGACAATCTTTTTGCCTAAGAAGTGGGAGAAAGGGGATTAAGTTGGGATGGATCTGACTGGCAACACTACAGAGAGACTTTAAAAAAGGAATGACAGGGAATCGGGGAAAGGTAAAACAAATACCCACCCTTCAATTAGCAGGAAGCATCAGGATGGGACATCAGCCAGGCAATCCCTCATATTTAAAACTGTGGGTTTCAGATATATCTCAAACAAATGACTGGTAATTCAAGGGTTTACTCCATCTTTTCTTCCTTGAAAAATAATTTTCTTCTACCATACTGTGAACTGTGTGCTGGCAAATTGGGATCAGAGAATCTGAGATCTTGAGATGGAAGGGAGTTCAGAGAGCATCTAGTCCACCCCCCCTCATTTTTTTATACTGATTAAATAATTGAAGGCCAGGAAGAATCATTGACATGATAAATTTCTGTATCTATATCTGTATCTATCTATCTATCTATCTATCTATCTATCTATCTATCTATCTATAGGTATCAATAGATATATTTCTAATATCTAAAGATATCTACAGATATCTAGAGATATATTTCTATATATCTATAAATAACTATATATCTGTATCCACAGAGAGAGAGAAAGAGAGAGAGAGAGAGAGAGAGAGAGAGAGAGAGAGAGAAAGAAAGAGAGAGAGAGAGAGAGAAAGAGAAAGAGAGAAAGAGAGAGAGACAGAGAGACAGAGACAGAGACTCACATTAGTCTATTAAATTACTATGGCAAAAACTATAACACAAAAGTGAAAGGTTCTCAGTTGATCCCAGAACTTTATAAGCCATATCACTTTCTAAGACGTTCACCCATCCATTCACACCCCATAATAATGCGATCACAGTAAAAACACATATTTTGTAAATGATTCCTACTTCTTGAGGCAGTTGATAGTAATGACCAAGTTGACAACCTCAATCACAACTGTTTCCCTTTTATAGCTGCAGGTAGAGCAACACTTTGGAGCACCCAAGACAGTTGTTGGTAGGCTCAGGCAATGGTATAAGCACTACATTTATCAGAGAAATAGAATTCAAGACTAAGAGCAGAAATTCTCTAAGCAAATCAATACATAAATTAGTTTTTCTATTGCAATCTGCATACTTTATGAGATAAGAGCTGCACTTTGAAATATACATCTAACCATTAGTTAATATTGCCAAAAATTTGCTGAAGGGTTTTGATCAAAAAATATTTTTTTTACAATTGTATCTTTTTAAATAAATTTGATTAAAATTGTTTTTAACTCACCAAAATTTCCCAATGTTGCTCCCCTTTCCCCCTGCCAGTGATACCATTGAACTTTAAAGTTTATCGGAGCATTTGTTGATGTTGAGTTATTTTTCAGTCATGTCTGACTCTCCCTGACTCCATTTTGGGGTTTTCTTGGCAAAGATACTGGAGTGTTTGCCATTTCCTTCTCCAGCTCTTTTTATAGATGAGGAAACTGAGGCAAACAAGGCTAAGTGACTTGCCTAAGGTCACAAAATTAGTAAGTGTCTGAAACTGAATTTGAACTCAGGGAGATGAATCTTCCTGTCTCCAAGCCCAGCATCCACTGCAGACCAGTTAATTATCCAAAAGAAAAGAAAGAAAGAATGCTCATTTGAGAGAGGCAGTATGATATAGTAGAAGGTCAACTGGATTGAGAGGTCTAGTTTAGGATTCTGCCTCTGACATTTATTTGCTAAGTGAACAAGGCCAAGTTACTTGACCTCTGAGACTCATTTTCTTCATCTGTGAAATGGGAAAGAATAATGCCTAAAATGCCAACCTCACCGCGCTATTATGAGGGTTAAATGAAATCATATATATAAAGTACCATATAAATGTCATTCAGCACTTATTTCCTTCAATGAGACCATGATCCTATCTCCAAATTATGCAGATTGCAACCCACCCATGACCTCTCATCTCACACCACTCTTGTCCATGCTTTTCCATAGATTCTTCTTTGGGAGGGATATCCACCCAACATACTGGTGGTCTTCTTCTAGCATTCTTGACATTGCAAGAACAACAATGGGGCACATCCCTAATGCTAACTATAAAACTGGCTCGCTGTTTTCCCCCTAGTCACATGTCTGGTTATAGTCAACAGGAAGCAAGCTTAATATTTTATTACTATTTTAGCAATAATTACAATTAAATGCTTTCTATGTGCCAAGGGTTGAACATACAAAGAAAGGAGAAATATCTCTTTCATTTCCCAAGGTTATTTCTAGGGCCTTTTACTCCCTCCCTACAATATCTCTACTTGGTGCCCTCATCAGATCCCATGGTTTCAGCTTTCATCTCTGAGCAAATGGTGCCCTTGTCTCTCTCCTGAGGATCAATCAAAGTATCTCTAAGGATTATTTCAAAAGGAATGTTAAACTCAACATGGCCAAAACTAAATACACCATCTTTTCCCCAGACCCTCCATCTCCTACCCTTTCCAAACATCCCTATTTGTCAAGTGAACACAATCATCATTCTAGTTACCTACATTTGCAACTTTGGAGTTATCATCAACTCCAGACTCTTTCATGATATCCAATCAGTCACCAAATCATTTCTACCTCCACAATATCCCTCCTATACCTTTCCATCTATCCACAGAGGCATCACATTAGCCCAGGTTTTCATCACTTTTTATCTGGACCACTCCAGTAACCTTTTGTCTCTCCCCTTTTGTCTCTCCCCTCCCTCAATTTATATTCAACTAGAAGGGGGAAAACAGTTATCTTGCTTGGCTTTTAAAGCCCATAGACACCTCACCCAAGCCTCCCTTTCTAGCCTTATTATGTAATTAATTATCATTAATTGGTATTAATCCTTTTGATGGAATAGTGGTCCAGTTTTTCCACCTCTCAGAATTCCTTATTTCCTTCATCATTCTAATGAAGTAATAACTTCTACATATCTTTCCCCATGGCCCCAGCTGCTAAGTGCCTAGTTTAGTGAAGGTGGGGGAGTGGCAGTCAGGGAGTAAGTAAATGAGTTCAAATCCCACCTCCAACATTTATTATCTATGTGATTCGGGGCAAGTCACTTAAATTCTTGGGCACTCAGTTTGCTTATTGGTATGATAGGGGAATTGGACTTAGCCTTGAAGTACACTTACAGTTCTAAATAAATTATCTTATTATCTCTAACCTCAATCCTCAAATATACATATATATATATATATATATATATATATATATATATATATATATATATATATATATATATATATGTATGTATGTATGTTTCCTCTCTAGATAGAATGCAAGCTCCATGAGGTCAAGGATAATTTCATTTTGTTTATCTTTGTGCTCCCAGTGCCTGACATAGACTAGGCATTTTTAATTCTTGTTGATTGATTCCAGGCATGGACATATTAGGATTTATTGCACAAGATTGGGAAACAGTTATTAGATCAGTCTAGCTATAACACAGATGTCTTGAGGAGAGTAATGTGAAATTGTGTTGGAAAATTGGGTAACAGCAAGCTTGTAGATGACCTTAAAATCCAGCATGAGTTTATCTTTCATGCTATGGAGAGTAGGGATTCTTTGAAGAGTTTTGAGCAGGAAAGTAATGGACATTTTCATTAGAAAGATTACTATGGTCTCAAAAATCACTAGGTGGACATATCCCATTGGAGTGGGACCATGGCTCAAGAAAGAGATATGGTCAAGATGGATAGATTTAGGAATCCTTCCCACAGAGATAGTAATTAAAGTCATGGAAATGTGTGAGATAGTCAAAGGAGAGTAGAGAGAAATAAGAGGAAGAGACTTAGCAAATATCCATATTTATTAAATATTGCTAATATCTGTGTTGACCATGGATCACAGAACTCAAAACAATCTCTGAGTTGCAAAGGGTCTCAGAAGCCATCAAATGAAACTTATAGTTGACCAAGAGTCAAGTCCACAACATATCTCCAAAATGGTTACTAAGCCTTCACTTCACGACTTCTGGTGAGAGATAAAGAAAGGTTCTGTTTCACAAACTACAGTTCTCTGAGGAGGTATGATGAAGCAACTTCATGGTTGTGTGTGAGAATCATAGAATTTGCAAGCTAAGACTAGACTTTGAAAGTCAATACATCCAACCCTCTCATTTTTAGATGAGGAAAAAGACACTGATTTGGGGAGACCTGACCAATCTCAAAAAATTAATTGAGGAGGGAATTTGGAACAGAATTTAGCAATTTTCCTATTACAATAAATGGTTGTTGAATAAATGATTTTACTGAATGGGGTCCAGAATAACATTGGCAAGAATCTCATCAGGTATACGGCATTTAAGTTACTGCTTTCAACCTTTTCAACTTACTTCTGTAGATGAATATCAAAAACAATCTCTGCCTACCTTGGAAACAAGAACAAGTATCTACCGTCTGCCAGCTACATACAACATTGGATTTTCTTTCACTCCTGTGTTGAGTAAAACATACGTGTGCAACTAGAATTGGTGACAGTGAAGTTATATACATACTTTATATGTTACATTATGCCTTCAATACCTAAACAAATTGTATAATTGCTTCAATTGTATTATGAATATGAGAAATACCAGGCACCATTTACACTGGAGGGCATGGAAGTATTAAGAAGATAAGACCGTTTATCAAAGTCATTAAATCAGTCAGTAGAGGAGTTGGAAATGGAACCCACTCTCTGGGTACCCAGTCTGGTGCTCCATCAACTTAGTACACCCCACTTCCTATATTAAGGGAAGGCAGATGGCAAACTGATTCTAGTGCATCAGCTCTGATGGGAACTGGCAAACACTCTCCTTTTAAAGGGCAATTTATTCATTAAAACCAAATTGACTGTAAAGCCAGTTTTCATAATTTCCCAAATTAGCAGAATTTTTTTGAAAGTTGAAATGATTTTGAATAAAGAAATGAAAAAACCTAAAATTCTATATCATTAAACATCTGGCTATGCCCTTCAAGTCACAAGTACATCCAAGTTAATAGTTCACCTGCTTGTTTTTCTGTTTTCCCAGGCAATTAGTGACAGTGAAAAGCAAGAGAAAGACAAGGAAGAAACTTAAGAAATGCTGTAAAATAAACAAGTAATCCAGGGAACTAGGTGGTACAATGAATAAAGCACTGGCCCTGAAGTCAGGAGGACCTGAGTTCAAATTCAAACTCAGACACTTAACACTCACTAGCCGTGTGACTTTGGGGAAGTCATTTAACCCCAACTATCATGCTTTCCCCCCTCCAAAAAAAAAAGCAAAAAAAAAATAAGTAATCCCTCTGAAGAGATCAGAAAAGACCATATTGCATAATGAAGGTTCTGTTAGACTTGTATTCAGAAAAATATCAATTTCAAATCCCATTTCCAGACCTGATTGGCTATGTGACCATAGGTAAGTGACAGTTTTTGAGCCTCAGTTTCTTCATCTGTAAAATTGGGGACAATACCTTAGCATACTTATTTTATATAGTTGTTGTAAAGTCTGAATGAGATAATATAGTTAAAGTACTTTGCAAGACTTTAAATATTGAATAATCCCCAATGGTTTTGAAGATGACAAGCCATTATCATTTATAGTTTATAACGTTAAATGTTTTGTTCTTTTAGGCATTAACAGATAAGCAAAAAAAAAAAAAAATTAACAAGAGTCAATAACCTCCTTCTAGTAAACTCAAAATTTCCCTGATAGTTGTGCAGGCCACAACTAGAAAGCTATTGTTGATTAAAGATAGGTAATGTGGGATAGAGAGCAAAGAGGTGCTTTCATAGCCACGACGACATATTGACTGCCTGACCTTGGCTAAATAAATTAACTGCTCAGTGTTCTAGGTAACTTTCCAAGACCATAAAACTGCTGAGAAGACAGGACCTAACACTGACAAGGTTTCCTCATCAGGGAGTTCCGTACCAATTAAATCACAAGCATATCCCTTATCTCCTAAGTTTTATTAACAATCGTTTTCTTGACCACCATCACAATGGTGATGGTTAAATTTCTATAGAACTATAGATTCCCAGATTGTAGTTCATTTATTTCAGTTGTGTCTGCTTCTTCATGAACCCATTTGGGGTTTTTGTGGCAAAGATACTGGAGTGGTTTTCCATTTCCTTCTCCAGCTCATTTTAAAGATGAGGAAATGTAGGTAAACAGGATGAAATAACTTACCTGAGGTCACCCAGTTAGGAAGTGTCTGAGACCAGATTTGAACTCACGAAGATTCATCTTTCTGACTCCAGGTCTAGTATTCCATATACCATGCCAAAAACCTCACTACTTCTCTGTGAGGTATATTTTATAGCTGAGGAAATTAAGACTCAGCTAAGAAATAACTTGCGCAGGGACACACTGCTAGTAAATGTCTAAGGCAGAACTCAAGCCTAGGTCTTCCTAACTCTAAATCCACTGTTCTTTCCACTACCCATTTGGCTCTAATTTGGTCTAGAAATATTATGTGGATATTATTATCTCCAGGACTTTCCTTTAGCTCTACCAATCATTGCTTTGCTTGATAGATAAGACATGGATGGAACGTACCATGGCTAATCCAAACTCTACACCTCTTGTGGTATGGAGCACACAGGAGGTAGTCAATAAGTGTCTATCCATTGTGTCCACAAAAAAGAAGTTGCTTTAGGAGTAAGCTTCATCCACATCTTCAGAAGTCTTCAAGAAAATTTTGAACACCAACTTGTCTGGTTTATCCCCAAACTATAAATCTCAGTTCGTACCTTTCCTTCTTCATACGTAGCATTTCCATGAAAGATTCAATGCAATCTGATACCCTTTTTCTCTGATATGCCATAATATTTCTAGTTTCAACAATACATTTTCTCATGTATATTCCTGTAAAACTATTTCATATGTACAAATTTTGCTTCTCTTAATAAATGTGTAAGTTCTGTGAGAGCAGAGTTTTTTAAATATGTCTCTGAGAGAAAATTTTCTCAGAATTAGAGCAGATCCAAAGTGTAACACGCTGCCTAGGAAGTAGTGGGTTCTCTACTGGAAGTCTTCAAGGCAAAAACTGTATGACCATGTATCAGGAATTTTTAAGGGCAAAGAGACTTATTTAGGTATAGTTCCAGCTGGAGGGACTCTGAGATACCTTTGAATTCCAAGTCTCTTATAATTATAGTCCCATGCAATGATTCCATCCAGAGGAAAGGAACAGAAGGGAAGCAGAAACAACAGTGACACCAACCCTTAGTGTACAGTTTGAAAAGCTAATTATCCTTGGATGCTAAAACTGTTGATGGATGTTGAAAAGCAGAAAATTCCAGCCATGCACTATGTTAAACAATAAATAACGTGGAAAAAATATTAAGAAAAAGTAGAAGGAATTGTTCGACACTTGACATTTAGCCATCTTCTCAGCAATACTTCAGCAAACAGACCAGGAAACACAAATTTACCTTCCCACGTATTTCTCCATGAAAACCATCACCCTTGGTAGGGCATGTGAGTGCTTCCTAGACAAAGTTGGACTGATGGAAGTGAAGTGGGCCTGTAGAAATGTACATACATTTGATAATGGCTTTCCTTTTCCACATTTAACGGAGACAGTCCATTGAGTAGAATACAAATATCATCCGCCCTAATTATGTTCCCTGAATACAAAATCAAGACTGAAAATGAGCTCATTAGAAAGGGCTAAAGAAGAATATTTCACCAGAAGGTCACTGACTGCAATGATAAAGAAACATCAAAGGGCTTAAGAAATAATTTATGTCCCTAACAAATAAACTTCAGTGAAAGGTTTAAGATCCACATTCCATCCAAAACAATCACGGGCAGAAATGAAGGAGAGGTGGCTTGGTTGGAAGAAATCATGTCCTTCCTCAGAATCAGACAATGGATTATACCTGGTTTGATTCCTGCCCTGAAGGCACCCTCCCCCCTTTCACTTCCTATGTGTTCAAAGCCTTCTATTTCTTTAAGGCCAAACTTGAGTAACCACCTCTTCCACAAAACATGGCCTGAGCTCCCCAGCTATTAGTGATCTCTCTAGGCCCATCCTTTATTCTTATCATATTCTAAGCTACAATAGCTATTTAAACATTTCTATCAGTTTCCCTGCCAGATCTTTTAAAGGAGACAATACTTGTAAAGCACTCAACAATAGTGCCTAACACAGTCGGTTTATCCTCATATATAAATATATAAATTCAGTGATACAAAATATATATCATAGTTTAGATTTTGAAGTAAGAGTCAAGTTATGTATTAAATAGAGGGATGGACTAGGAGTCAGAAAGAACTGGCTTCATATTCAGCTCCTGACACTTTTGCGGTGCTACCATGACCATCACCATCTTTTGCCTCTTTCTGTAGACCCAGTGCTTAACACCGTACCTGTCACATATTAAGCATTAGTAAATGTTTGTCGATTGATTGAAATTGTGCCAAGAAGAAAGAAGAAGGTTGGGTTTATCACCAAAGGACCTGTGTTCCAACTCTATATTCTCTATATTCTCACTGCTATATATGGGACTTTGAGCAAGTCTTTTTGTACCTCATGGGCTCCAAGGTCCCTCCCAGCTCTACACCCTAGCATGCCATTTCTCTGCGACTCAGTTTCCTAATATGTAAAAAGGGGGGTAATATCAGTAATACATATTTCATGGGTTTGTAGTGAGACTAAAAAGTGATCAATCATATAAAGGCAATGGAGAAGCACACAGCAAACACAGCCAAGGTACAACTTGTTACCAACAAGGCATTATTCAGGACAAGGGAAGTAAAAATATCATCAAGGTAACTTTCAATCGAAAGAAAAGACAGACCAGTCGGGTAGTGAGAGTGAAGGACATCCAAAGGACAGTCTGAGGGCTCCACTGAAATCCCAACAATTCCATGAAAAATGAAGGAATGTCCCTAGTACAATGAGCGGATCCCCTAAGGGGAATTTGTAAGAGGAGGAGTAAAGGATGGGCCAGCATGCCCAGGTTATCTGCCACATTCAAGGTAACATCTGAACTAGACATCAGTTATTATTATTATTCATTATTACTCAATCTTCATATAAGCATCATAAATTATATTTGGGAATACCAACAGAAAAAAACGACAACATACATTTGAAGTGTCTGACTGAATTTCCTGGTTTGGTTTTTTTTCCTTTGTGGAGAGAGGTTAGAGATTAAATTTGAATACCGTGTAAAGCATGAGAAGACAATGAAAGTGTTACTACGGCATGACTTTCATGATTTTTTTCTGGAAATATATAAAATGAACCAGATAGACTTTTATTTTAATCCTGGTAATAACTCCAATTAGATTGAAAGGTGTTTGATGGAAAGGATCATAGAAAACTAAAATTGGAGATGACCTTAGAAGTTCTCAGGTTCAAATCTCTCATTTGGTAGACAAGGAAACCAAGGTCCTGAAGGCTGAAGCGATTTGCTGAAGATAAGAAGTGGCAGGGTGAGAACTTTGATCATTGCTCTTCTGACCCCTCATCAGTGCTCTTTACCATCCCCTCGGATACCTCCTGGCATGTTCTTTTTTTTTTCCTTGTCATCTTCTGCAAGGGCAGCTAATACTGTGTACACTGAACATAAGAAGTAATCTTTACATGTTCATTGGCTGAATACATGATAAAGAGTTAAAAGTAATTAGAAGACAAGATAAGGATTCATGATTTAAACTGCTCTATGACAGTCACTTAAATTAAGAGTTTAGAATGCTCATTAACCAATCTGAAGAACCATTAGCGATGGAAAATAAAGAGAGTGAAAATAAGGTATTGAGGAACAACATATTACAATTAAATTAATGGGGTTTGGGGAGGATCCCTGGAAGTTCCTGCAGCTTCTGCCTCTCCTTTATAATGCCATGGTTCTAATTTACCTCATTTATATTAATGAATGGTGGATTGCACAACTATTAGCATGATTGAAAATTACACTAATGCTCTGTAAATCTACCTCTAATTATTATGATTAATGAGAAGTTGATCATCTTGGACCAGATTAACAACCAAAAGCAACTGAAAGCTGGCAAAAGAGCTTTTTCTTGCTAAACCAGGTCTTTAGTCTTTTTTATTTAATGAAACCCTGAGCCATTCACTTAGCAATGCTACCCACTAATTCACTATAACCATCCATTTACATAGATTTACATAGATTAAACTTTCTCACATTTATGTATTTATTGGAAATGATTATTTTAAAGTATATTAAAATATAGCCTCATTATTGGCTTTGTACCATTCTAATGTTCCAGGATGTAACTGAATAATAGCATCAATGCTCCTGGTTGTTTCTGCTGCCTCCCAAGCATCTGTGGGGGTTGATTTCTACACCAGTTGGGATGAGCTATGTGAATTTCTTTTTTTTTTTGGTTAACATTAACTGTCTTATAGTATTAGGGGTAGGGAGAGAAATTCATGTTCATCCTAAACTACACTAGTAAATCAAGCCTAATGAATAAAGACCTATCCATGATGTCCTCATGAAATGAACTATCGACTGTATTCACAACCTTGCTCAGTTGGGATACAGAATTCCCATGGCTGTCTGCTACTAGGTGAACTCCATGGCTTGTACTGGGGGAAATATTAGTAGTGTCAGGCAGCTGCTCTTGCCTTTGGGCAACAAAATGAAATCCACTTAGATAGCTCCTTTATTCCCTTCTCTGAAGAGAATTGTGAACCATTCTATTTAGCTGCATTTTCTTTATGTCTTCTGTTTGTAGCAAGAAGGTCCTTTCAGATTTGGGTAACTTCTTCTTATGTATCAACTCATTGGTCATTGAAAAAAAATTCACATTAGAGTGTCAACAATAAAATTAAAGTTTGAAGATGGTCTAAAAATAAAATGATGCAATTCCAGAGTATGAAAGATGAAACAATCTATATACCTCATAACATAGAAGTGATAGATCCACAATACAGAATAAAATACACATTTTTGGATATGGTCAATGTGGAAATTGTCTTCCTGGTCATGAATATTTTTAGAAGTGCTTTGTCGTGTGTGTGTGTGTGTGTGTGTGTGTGTGTACATTCATATTTCCAATACAATGGGGTCAGATGTGAAAGAGACTGAGACAGAAACAGAGAGAGAGAGACAGGCAGAGAGACAGACACACAGAGAAACTGAGAGTACAAGGGATGAGATTCTAACTATCCCCAACCCTCCCCCCAAAAAAGAATGAAAAGAATGTCTTTGAATGTCTTTTTTAAATATCCACATAAAATCAGAAGTTCTAAAGGAATAGCAGAGAAGCAGGACAGTTCTGAAAATTACGTGCTAAATTTACTATATACTACATAGTAAACATACAAAATATATAGAATATAGATAAATAATTTCATATAAATTGTTTTTTATTTCTCCTTTTCAGCTCTGTATATAAAGACACATTTTATTTACTGTTAAGATCAGAATATTAAAAAATCAAGGATAAAATGAATGAATAATAATAAAACCATATCATTCTCAATACTGCCTGCCCCACTATGGAAGTGGGAAGGGATCTCTCAGGACTAAGGGCCATTTTCAGTTTTTTAAAACTCTTCCATTCACCATCATGGCCAAGGGATTAGTCATTTTGTAGACAACCTCCCAGTGATGATACTCTATGTGCTTGCTTTTTCCAAATAGGATTATCTCCAGAATCTCTTTCAGTTCTAATATTCCTGACTCCGTATGTCTAGGTTAATGTAACATTCTAATATTTCAATTAATCTGTGATCCCTTTAATAAAGGAGATTACAGTAATTTCATGCCTTCTTTTATTTAGATCTTCTAAAGGACAGACTCACAAAATGTCAGAGTTTGAAGGGATTCTAAGAGATGGGGAACAATTGATGATGCAACTTGCCCCAAATCACAGAGCTAAGATGTTACAGAGCCCCTCCTGGAACCTACTTCTGCTTTCATGTCTAATGTTCCTACTAGTTCACTATAGTCCTGAAAACATCTTTCTCCCATAACAACTTTTTTTTCCCAGACAAGCAAATCTCTTGCCATTCTTATCCATGTTTTCGCACATCAATCCTCAAGAGAGGGCCCACTCAACACACTGAGAATACTGCTCTAGATCTTATAACATGACCCAGTGCTTCATGTGGCCAATCCATTTGTTTCTTCTGTCATTCTCCACGCAAGACCAAATTACCTCCTTCCCCAGTCGTATGTCTATTTAAGGCTGTATGATTTCCATGCTACAGCTTTTTTTTTTCATGTCCATTATTTTCTTGCCAGAGCCTCTATGTGAGCTATATTTCAACACCACCACCCCCAGAGACTGTTGAATTCCATAATTCACACTTCTAGAACATCACTGGGAGCTGTTTTGGGTCTGCATATGTGTGTGTGTGTGTGTGTGTATGTGTGTATGTGAGTTTAAATATGATGGGGTTCTGTGTACCTTGGTTTCTAGAATAAATTTGTGGTTGCTGACAGTGTTGTACTATCTCCCCAAAGTAAGATGTCCCATTCTTTTCTTCATTTCCAATTCTTGCCTCAGCTCACCATCCATCTGCAGAGGATGGTGTGATTGAAAAATTCAATGGATTGTCCATTCTACTGTCCATGGATATGTATATAAACTCTGCATTCATCTCATATATGTATGTGTATGTTATATCCATCAGATTGTAAGCTCCTTGAGGGTAGGGACTACATCTAAGAAATATCCCCAGCACCCAGCACAGTGACTGACACACAACAAACACTATAAAGCATTTGTTTTTTTAAACTGGTGTCCATATTAGTCTATCTATAAAACATTACCAGCTTGTAGATAGAGTACAGGAACTACATATGAGAAATTCCACCTGTGCATTTCTGGATGAGGCTTTCAAGGAATAAATGTGAGATGCTTAATAAAGATGATGAGGCATCATCATAATTGTTACCATTAGAGAGGCATAATGGATATAGGGCTGATCTTGAAGTTAGAAAGACTTGGGTTTAAATTATGACTTGGATAATTACTAGCTACATGGTGATAGGCAAAATATTCATCCACTATGGCCCTCAGTTTTGCCAGCTGTCAAATGGGAATAAAAGTAGCCCCACCTTTATGGTAATATTGTGAGGTTGAGGTGAGATAATGTGTGGTAAGTGCTCTGCAAACTTTAAAGCCCTATAAAACTTAATCAGTATTATCTTCATCCAAATCCCTTTGGAACTTTACACTGACAGTGCACCATCACTTGATCTGCAAATATTATCTCATTTCTTGGCTTCTAAAATCTCAGGTCAAGTCTATAAAGAAGCTTTCTATAGGAAGTCACTCTTAATGCCCCCCTCATCTGCTTTTGCCTACTACACACGTGTGTGCACACACACACACATACACACACACACAGAAATACCTTATATCTGTTTTGTATCTTTTTTGCATATAGCTATATATATACATATATATTGTGTTGTATACACACACACACAAACACACACACACAAGTTGTCTCAGATAATACAATACAAGCTCCATGAGGTCAGGGGCTGTTTTACATTTTTTCTCCCATCTCCTTAATTGAATGATTGATTGATAGCATTTTACATTGACCTAATGACAACTATAAGTGAAATAGTATAAGTATGACCCTCTCTTACAGCTAAGGAAACTGAGGAGGAAAGCATTTAAGTGAGGTATGGGAACAACAAAGGTGGCCCTGGAATCTGGGTCTTCCAAACAACAGAATCACAGAACATTGGAGCCGGAAGGATTCGTAGAGATCACCTAGTCTCCTGTGCCCATTTTACAGATGAGGGCTCCACTTGATGATGTTGATGCCCCGAATCACAGAGCTAACAAGTAACAGAGCCCCTATGGGGACCCAGTTCTGCTTTCCTGCCTAATGTTCCTACTAGTTCACTATCATCTTGAAAATATCTTTCTCCCATAACAACTTCTCTTGTTGTTTTTTTTTTTTTTTTTCCGGACAAGATCTATAATTTCATAGCAAAGGAAACTCTTCATGAGGAAACCCTCTCCACCAATGCTAATCAGTACTAACTGCAGCTCATATTGTGTTCTAAGATAGTGGCCTGAAGAAATAAGCATTAAAATTTCACCAGAATCACAAGGTCAGGACAGCTATCACTCCCATATCGCAACTTTCCGTGATCGTGGTTTTGATGTATCATGGGTCATCAGCATAAGAAATTAAATGGGAATTTGGGGGAGTTTGGAGAAGTCACAGAAAACATGTGATGGCCAACAGATGACACAGAAAAAGTTTAGGAACTCAGAAATGCACAAAACATAGAGTGTTCTACAATATCAACATATTAAATACCATATACACAATTTATTTCTTCAAGTTGAAATAAGAAAATAAAAGCATGTGAATTTTCCATATTGCAGAGGCACAGTGTCCCTAACCCTCCTCAAGGTGGAAGGTGTAACTGCATGTGTTGGACTTGAACCTAGGTTATCCTTGACTCCCGACTCTAACTTTCTAGATCTAGTACCTCAAGCTGCCTTCCTTATTAACTGAATATTGGTATTCTTGGTTAAAATGACCATTCTATACAAATGTTTTCAATTCTCTAGGCATACCCATGGTCTACCATTTGAACCTAAAATTACAAAAAAAAAAAAAATCACTGGGAAAAAAAATCTAAGTATTCAGAGAAATGAAGTGGGGAATTTACAGATTCCCACTCAAAGCAAACTCATCCTCTGTGAAAAGCAGCCTTGGTCTCCTTGCCATTTGGGCACAGGAACAGAGAAGACTTTGGGCTAATAGAGCCATCTAAAACCACTAACAAAAGTCTAACCACAGCCTTGCTTTCTCCCAAACAGCCAAACACACATTAATTGGAGGATCCAGAGAAATCATCTAATGTTCTTGGACCTCAGCTTCCTTATCTGCAAAATGAAGGGCTGGACTTGATGGGCTCTCAAGGTCCCTTCCAGCTGTAAATCTATGATCATACGAATCTCATACTAATCTTTCAAAGTTAGCGAAGTATAGGAATTGATAGAACTCTAAATAAAAGGTGAAGAATCCAAAAAAAATTCCAGAGTATTTCAACTATCTGTCTGTCTATCTATCTGTCTATCTATCTATCTATCTATCTATCTATCTATCTATCTATCTTTCTATCTATCCATAATATGTATATAAAAATACACACACATGCATATCAGATTGCTAAAAAATTCTTCGGAGTTTATATGTATATATATATATATATATATATATATATATATACAATATGTATATAAAAACACATACATATCAGATTGCTAAAATATTCTTCAGAATTATATAGACATATATATACACATCTATATCTATAAATATCATTATTAAAATACTCTGTAATTATTTTTTACATATATATGATATAATAAACATTGCAGATGGATATACATCTATCCATCGACATATATAACCATGAGCATGCAGAAAGTAATATTTATACAAGGATTTATGGGTTACCAACGATTGAACAAATGAATGTTTGCACCTGACAACAGTCCTCTGAGGTTGGTACTCCAAATATAACATTTTTCATTTTACAGATAAGGAAACTGAGACTTTGTAAGCAACCAGTTGAGGTCACCTAGCTACTTAAATATCAGAGATGAGATTGTAATCCAGGTCTTCTTATCCACTAAGCCAAGTTGCTGGTCATGAAAACATTTATGATCAAGTCCATTTCAAGCCAAAAGCAGAGATAAGAAAGTAGTCTAGAAGCAAGAATGACTAGTAGGGGAAGGGCAGACTCTGAAGTCCAGCTCTGCATGGAGAGCGGGAGGATACTGTGGACAAGGCTATTCCAGTCAGGCCTGTCTGTGCTTGCGGCAGTAGAACATATCTCCTGGAAGGCAAGCACTGCTCTCTGTTTTTATCTTTTTTAATTTCTAGTGCCTTGCCCTAAAGTCTAGTTTCCTGCACATAGTAGGAACTTAATAACTTTGTTGAACTGACTTCAACCATAGGAAGTTTCTTGAAGAGGTTCAAGAAAAGTGATGTGTGTGTGTGTGTGTGTGTGTGTGTGTGTGTGTGTGTGCCTTCCACATTGCTTTCCTACCAGGGTTCCACACCCCAGAGCTCTCCTTTGTCTTATCTGTCCCATGATGATGCTGCCCTGCCTCATTAAGCCCGCTGCTGTTCCATTCTTTATAGGCAACAGAGAGCAAACAGTAAGGAAATTAATTTGCCCGCCTCATCACAATTGCCCAAATGTGTTTTAGACCTCTGGGGAATAAAAAAAAAAGGGAAATTCTCTTATTTTCCTTGTCAAAAAGACCAACTAAATTCAACAACCATTTATTTTTTCTCTATGTGCCAGGCACTGTGCTAAGTGCTGGGGTTATACTCACCAATGGGCACTTCCAATATCAGATGGGCAGTGTCTTCAAGAAGCACCTTCCTTCCATACCACAGGAATGTAAATGTCCGTGATACTGTTAGGGTTGGGCACTCCCTCTCTCTTTACTGATCACACCACCACCTACGGCTTCATTAAATGGTCTTCATGAGTTCTTGTGGTCCCAAATTTTATCTTATCATAGAATCCTTGGTCTAGAGCTGGGATGGACTTTAGACACCATCGAGTTGAACTCTCTCATTTTAAACATGAGGATGAGGCCCCTGGGGATAGGCTTAGTACTAGGTGTTTCTATATGTAATTTTGCTATTCCATGGAGAGCAGATCTACATGATCTAATACCTTATATTTATATAGATCTTTAATGTTTACAGAGCACTTTATACAAGTTACCTCATTTAGTTCTCCAAACAACCTTGTCAGGTAGGTGTTGTTATTAATCTCTGTTTTATATGTAAGAAAACTGAGGCTGAGAAAGGTTAGTCCTGGAAAAGAAGGGCATCCATTGGTGGCTCCTGGTATACCTGAGATTCCTTATTAACTCTGGCACTATCTTTCTGCCATGTTTTCTGCAATTAACCCTTATGTCACTGAATTTAGGACTAAAAGGAATCTTAGAGGTCATGTAGTCTTTCCCTTTTGTTTTATAAGTGAGGACTGAGGCCCATTGAGTTATTCAAAGGCACACAAGTAAGTAATAATTGACAAAAATGGGATTTGAATTCAGGTCTTTGAACTCAGAATCCAGTGTTGTTTTTGATATACCATACTGCCTCTGCTTTACTCTGTTTACATTTATCTTACCCAATGCTTATGATCAAATAGTCACCCTCTCCTGGAATTGCTAGTTTCTGGATATTTTTCTGCCTGCCATTATTAAAACCATGTGGATGGGCAACAACATATTGGAATATAAACTCCTTAGGGGCAAGAACTGTTTCATTTTGAACTCTGAATCTCCAGTGGCTAGCACTATGTTTGGCACATGGTAGGTTCTTAATAAATATTTGTCGATTGACCAACTATTTGAACAAAATCAGCTTTGCATGGCCATTCTCACCTATAAAAATCTTAGTTTTTCATAACTGAAAACAGGTACCTATATTCCTCATTTTTTCTATCACGCGTCTTTATAACATTGTTCATGTTAAGGATTACCTGCCATTCCAATTGGCTGTTTGCGCATCTGTTTCTGAAAGGTATCTGATTTTCTTTGTCCTTGCCATATTCAGATATGACATCCACTGAAAAAAATGCTGGAGTAGGGGCTCTGTAAACCTTTTTCTCTCCCATCAAGGTTAGCTCTACTGCCTTCAATAATAAGACTTCAACATAAATGAAATTAAGTTTTGCATGGTAGTTTACTGAAACTAACCATGCAAGGTAAATTTAATTACAGTATGGGTTCTGGAACAGAAATATATAATAATAACAGAAAGTCATGGATTTTTTTTTTAATAAGAAACTAGGCACCTCAATGAGTCAGAGGCATCACCAACCCTCTTCTACCTCCCTGCCACACACACACACACACACACACACACACACACAATCACCAGAGCTGAGCCCAGGGAATTCTTATTTATTTGCTTGTTTGTTTGGAATTTGGGTCTATCATAGAAAGATGGCAACATATTTGAGCTTCCTCTTTCCCTCCCTAGATCTGTTAGAATTTGTTTTTCCAGATCACCTGAATTCTTCCCCAGTTGCAAGCTTTCCCCTTTAGTGTTATGTAAATGATAAATTCAGGGAGGGAATCCTCATTAGAGAGAGTACCTTCAATTATATAGGGTTATAGAGAGGTGTAGTGGAAAGAACATGCAGTTTGGATTTAGGGAACCTGGATTCAAATCTTCATTTTCACAGAATCTCTCTGGACTTGTTTCCCAATGTGTAGAATTAGGGGGATTCCAGATCCAAGTCTGATAATCCTTACTTCTGACTTGCTAATTGCCAGCTGTTTGCCCAGAATTCCATCATCATCAACTTTTTGTATCATCTGAATGATCCTTAAAATTCCAGACTGATTGATTTGATGGATTAGCCAGGCAATCAATCACCCAACAAGCATTTTTTAGTTTTGGTTTTTTTTTGTTTTTGTTTTTGTTTTTGTTTTGCTTTTAGGAGGAAGGAAGGCAGGGCAAAGGCAGGTCAAGTGACTTGCCCAAGGTCACACAGCTAGTAAGTGTTAAGTATCTGAGGTCAGATTTTGAACTCAGGTCCTCCTGACTCCAGGGCTGATGCCCTATTTACTGCAGCATCTAGCCGCGCAAGCATTTTTTAAATACCAACTAAATACAGTGTGTCAAGCACTGTGCCAAGCCCTAGATATATAAAGACAAAAAATAACAATCCCTGCCCACAAGGAGCTTACAATCTTTCTTACGGAGAAAATGTGTACATACATACATAAGCATGTACAAAATATACCCAAGGTATTATCATTATTATTATTATTATTATTATTATTTTGGTATGGGGAAGGCATCAGTAGTTGGGGATGTTAGGCTCCGTGTAGATGGTGGCATTTGAACTCAGGTCCTAAGGAAATAGAAAATTTTTAAAGACTTTGTCAAGGAGGGAGAACATCGAGGCAGTGTACAGACATGGAAAGTTCCGGGTAAAGACAGACCCCGAAGACCAGACTCGATCCTTCTCAAAACGTCTGCCTCAACGAGACGCCGATCAAAGCCTGACACGGTGAACGCGCAATGATGAAGAGTCTCTTCTGACGCCAGCTGGAGGTTAAGCAAAGTCCTCAAGCACAGTGTTTAACTCTCCCCCTGAGGGACCGAAGGCCCTTCTTCGGCTGCGCAGTCATAACAGTTTAGAAGCCTATGATTAATGCTAACGCCATTTTAATTTGACTGAATATCAAATTTTATTTTTTAAAAAAGAAAGGAAACATTTATTCCTAGAAAAAAAATATGTGTGACTCTCTTTTCTTTTCTTTCTCCAGATTCTCATGAGTTAAAAAACGATCCACACAGGGCACATTGGGGGCTTTCACAGGAACACTTGATGAATCAGCTGGCTCTGGGGGTACGTGTTTGGGGAGCCATGGGGGGGGGGGGGGTTGGCTCTCACCTATACCCAGAGAGCCCATTAAAGACTAAGAAAACTACTAGGGCCAAACACTTGAATGAAATAATTCCTTAAAAGAACCCTTAAACCATTCCCATGGCTTCCACACAGCGTGCCATATAATGGTCCAGACACAATCTGCTTCTGCTGAGTGATTTTTCTGCAAAATAATGAGCACCCACACGATGGCCTCTTTTTAGTCAATTTTAAGGTATTTACAATGTCTATTTTCAGAAAGCCAATTCTATTCCACAGCCCTGGGACTAGCTACCAAACAGTTTACCAATAATATTGAGCCAGCTGAGTCTCTAAGAGATCTGAGCAAACACATACACTCCAGCTGAAATAGTCTCAAATTGGACTGGCTTCCAGAAGGAGAATCTTTCAGGATTCTGGTGTCACAGAACACATGATTTACAAGGCACTTTTTAAGGAGCTTCTAGAGTACTATGTGAAGGGCAAATGCTCCCCCATTACAATTTAAACGTCCGGGAAATGAGACAGAAACAGATTCTCACACCAGAATGAAGTGTCAAATTCAGGACATGGTACCTTATACTCCGAAGAGGATTAAGAGTTTGGGAAGAATCATCTGTTTATAGTATAGATATGATGCGTGCTTTGTGTAGGGTTGATCTATAAGATCAGTTGGATGGTGCAGTGGCGAGAATTTTGGGCTTGGAATCGGGAAGATCTGAGTTCAAATCCTGCTTAAGATACTGTGTGAAACTGAGTAAATCACACCACCACTCTCAGTCTTAGTTTTCTCACCAATGAGATGAGGATAATGAGAACATCTACCCCCTACGGATGTTCTGAGGATCAAACCAAATGACATATGGAAAGCATATAAAGTATGACATTAATAAATGCTGGCTATTATTATGGGGCAGTTGGGTGGTACAGTGGAGAGAGTGCCCAGGACTAAAGCCAGAAAAACTCATCTTCCTGAGTTCAAATCCAGCCTCAGACACTTACTGCTATGTGACCCTGAGCAAGTCACTTAACCCTGTTTACCTCAGTTTCCCCTTCTGCAAAATGAGCTGGAGAAGGAAATGTTAGACCACTCCAGTATCTTTGTCAAGGAAAGCCCAAAGGGGGCCATGAAGAATTAGACATGACTGAAATGACTGAACAACAAGAGGAAGCTATTATTATTAATTTCCATACAAATATAACTTAAGCTCCCTGAGGGTAGGAACTGTTTTTTTTTGTCTGTGGATCCCTAGACCCCATTAAAGTGTCTGGCATATAGTAGCTACTTAAATATATATTGAATTGGACTAAATGTAATTGAAAACATTAATCAAACAGCCAATAAGCATGTATTATGCACTAAATATATCCAGGACAGTGTGCTAAGTGCTAGGGATACAAAGAAAAATCACACACATACACACATACACACATACAGAGTTCACACAGAAAATGTGCTGTTCGTATGCTCTATAAGCTACTTCTGTAGACCACGGAGGATGCTCGGCTTCACTAAGACCTTGTCCAAGACTATACAATCATTGCTAATTTCAACTCTGCCAAATGGAGACAAATAGTCTGAAAAGCAAGTTAGGAAAAAAGGGGCTTTCTAGCAATTTGGAATTATGCAATTATGAAATAGAATTATGTTTCTTAAACAGGCTTCTTTCTTTTTCTTGTTTGTATTTTGAAATGGTTGTATATATTAATTATCATTAAATGCATAATAAAAAATGTTTTTTTAAAGGAAAAGGTCAATTTTGGACCCTTTCTACCATGAGTATCTGAATCAACTCATCACTTACATTATTTTTTAAGAAGCCAAAATGAAACTTGAATGAAAACTTTTTTTTTAATTGTTTAAGATTGAGGTTCCTGTCAAATTCAAGGCATTCAATTAAAAATCAGTTCAAGTCAAAATCATTACATAAGTACTTATTATGGTAAATTTAAGGTTTACCATAAATAGGAGTCCCACAGGAAGGGCAGATATGGATGGGGAGCAAACTGCATCTCTGGAGGGATTACCCATAACACAGCTTTATTGGAGCATGGGAACATGCACCAAACTGTGTCAGGCCCCCCCTGGGGATAAAAAAAAAAAAACCACACACACACAACCACCCCAGCTCTCAAGAACCTTACCTTCAATCAGGTAAAATTGTTCTCTAAACAACTGTTTTACTTTGCATGTTAAAATTATTTAATTATTCGTTTTTAAAGAGGGAAAAATCCTGTAAAAAAAAATGTAAAGATTGGCAGGTTCTCCAGACGTAGTACACTTGTCAACTGTTAAAATGTGTAGTGAATTATATTTGTAGTTTTATTTCAAGCAAAGGTTATGTATAAATAGAAGACAACGGCATTAACAGATGGTCTACAGAGGACATAATTTTTCACTGTACCTTTTTCATTACCTGAATAACCATTTCAATCTTTTCGAGGAGTAAGAAAAAGTGCTTCCCACTCCATGGTGGATAGGCAATGAATTTTACCCTCTGAATTACTTTTAGACTCACAAAGCATTTTTTATAGGGTGACTATTTTTTAAAGAAAAAGAGCATGTTATGGTAAATGGATGGAGAAAGTTCAGGAATTCACATTAGCCACCATTTGAAGCTACACATACAATGAATTACCCAGAAGTTACACTGCTGGGCCTTTAAATTAGAGCAACTTTAATTACACATATAAATGCTTTATGAACTCTCCTTAAAATGTCTTTAGCATCTCATAGATAATAACGATAGAAAAGTAAGAGCGAGGTAGTCAGGTGCCCTAATCTTACTGATCACATCCCTGAAGGCACCTTCCTGAGTTACCCTCCCTTTAACTTTTCTTCTGCATTTCCTGGATTACCAAAGCACTGAAATATTGTTTGGGGAATTAAGATCTATCAAAAATGGCGCCTACTGTTATACTAAAGAGATAAATGAAGAAACGAGTAGATTTTGCCACCCACAGAAGGGTGAAGGACAGGTCCCAAAGTTAATACCCAGATATCTGTTAGGGTCATTCTGGCCACTTCCAAAATACCTCCTTTAGTGTGGGCAATGGAGTTCATTTCAATGAATATTTATTAAACTACTATTAGGTGCCAGAGATACAAAAACAAAGAATTAGCTGGTTCTTGCCCTCAAGGAGTTTGTGTATTGTGAGTGTAAGACATACCAGATGAGTATAAAGCATGGTGGGGAAAAAGACAGCTCCTGCTCCAGGGCTCTAAGATTCAAAAAGGAAAAAAAAAATATGTCCAGTTTTCTTTGTCCAGTTTCCATCAGAATGCCAGAGAATATAATATTATTATGCAGAAAGAAAAGTAAGTCACTTATGGAATAGGATGACTCAGAACTAGGGTGGGGCAATCAGAGCTTTGCCACTGACAACAACTATAGAAGGACTAATATCATGTTTAATCCTTCTGTTTTGGTGAAATCCTCTTCTGCTCTTTTCTGTTCACTTACAATTCCATAGAGGATTCCCCTTCATTAACCTCCTGAAAATTTATAGGGGTCTACTTCTCTCCCAACGGAGATAGTGTCTTGCCCCAAGCCCATCCAATTCAGAGTGCTTTCTCCCGGTGTAGCTTGAGGTATGTGAGCCAGGCACAAAATATTTCACTTAGAACTTTTCAATGTTCACAATAATGCTGTCATTCAGTGAAGTAAACATTCAAGTCAACTTGACCTACTCCAGCTGAACTATAGCAAAGGATATGTGGGCTATATCTATTCATGACTGCCTCAAACTGGTCTAGATGAAAAGGAAAAAGAATTAGCTTTATGGCTGCTAAAGATTTCCTAATCATTCATGCCCCATCATATCTACCAATTCCTTTCCTTGAGGTTAGTTTTGCCATCTCTTCTCTCCAACTGAGGGGTGAGAAAATCATAACTCAAGAGTTGTAAAGACCTAAGATGTCAACTAGCAGAACCTCTGCATTTCATGAAGATAAGGACACTCTGATGCACAGAGAAATAGTGACTTGCCCACAGTCACACATGTAATAAGTGATTCACAGCTCTGTCATACATTGGAAATAATATTAGATCTAAAGTCAGGAGACCTGGGTTCAAATCTCAACTTTTATATTTATTATCTGTATAAAGTCACTTAATCTCCCTGTTTCTTAAGTTCATCCTTAAAATGTGGAAGTTCAACTATTAATTAGTCAATATTTATTGAGTACCAACTGCGTGTAGGGGATACAACAAAAGGCAAAAGACTGACCCTAAGCTCAAGGAGTTTATAATCTTCTGGGGGAAGGGGAGAGGCCACATGCAAAGAAAGATATACCAAATAAACTAAATAGAGAATACCTAGGAAATGATTAACAGAAGGAAGACACTGGAATGAGAGTTATCTAATCTCTCACTTCCCTTCTTCCTCTAGAATTTTTTTTTTTTAATTTCAGGATCTTATGACCTTATATGTTCATAGGAACACACTGCAAACAGACTGGAGTTGTGGTATCACTAGCACTTTGAAGACTAAGAATCTGGGTTGAAATCCTGCACCCAACACTCCATGATGTAAACTTGGGCAAATCCTTTAATTTCCTTTGGCCTCAGCTTCCTTATCTGTAAAATGGACTCTGTGGTCCATCCTAGCTCTGAATCTTTGATCTTAAAATCATGTGTCAGATATGGGGATTAGAACCTAAGTTCTCTACCTCCAACTTCAGCCTTCTTTCCTCTGCATCCTGTGTCTTGAGTCTCTTTGCAATGTATCTCCTCAACAGCACAAGAGCCATGAACCTCTTACCTTCACGTGGAGAAGGAAAGGGAAAAACCACTTCTGTTTGTTTGCCAAGAAAACCCCAAATGGAGTCATGAAAAGTCCAACAGGACAGAAAAAGACTGAACAAAAAGCAGAGACACAGTGCTAAGTGACTTCAGCTAAATGGTCCAGTGCTAACGAGTTGATAACCCATGGTAAAATACTTCAGCATTGCTTCAAACTAGGCTCCTGAGAGCCCCAAGGTTAACACCGACCAAGGTGTTCACTTTAAACATTAACGTAAGGAAGAAAAAAACTGAAGCATTAAGCCTAGCCAAGTACCCTATGCCAATTTTGTTTTAAATACCAGCTAATAGACAGAGCTTTCCATAGGATGCTTGTTTTCATGCATGGGGAAAAAAAAAAAAGGTTAAAAAGGAGTCAGTAGTCGGATGTGGAAAAACAAAGATGGATCATATAAAAACAAGAACCATTTTTCCAAAGGACAGATTCATAAGCTCTCAAGTCTTTCTGAGAGCTACCAAGAAAGGGATTCCCAGAAACTCTGCATGCCAATGTCAGAGCTCAGGCAATGAGTCAAGGAGCAGACACCTATGCTGTTACATAGCAGCCTCGCCCAAGATAACATAAATTAAGGGATCCAGGGAAGCTTTCTCCATGTAGATTCCCCTAAGCCTTTTAAACAAAAAACATTTGATCCAACGGCTTTATAAAGATAAATCATTACCACCCACATGCCTTGAGGGCAGTAGAAAAGATGGGAGAGCTAAAATCAAAAGATCTGGGTTTAAGTCTCATTGCTATTAGCTACTGGTGTGGCCTTAGGCAATGCTGGTTTCCAATTTGGAGTCCAAACTTAGAGTCAGAAAGATCTGAGTTCAAATGTGGTTTCAGATTCTTACTGACTGTGTGACCTGGGCAAGTCACTTAACCTCTCTGCCTAAGTTTCCTCATCTGTAAAATGGGGATCAAAATACCTTCTATGGTTGCTTTGAGGGGATCAAATAAAATGATGCTTATAAAAACACACCTAACTCCCAAGGTTGTAGTGAGATAATGCCCGTAAAGTTCTTACTATAGTATTGGCATATATTAGGTGCCAAGCAAATGTGAGCTATGATGATGACGATGACGATGATGATGACGATGACGATGGTACCTCTTAAGTTCTAAAACTTGAGAACCCGCACCCTTGCATGTTGCTGTCTTCTCTCAAGCTTTCAGTAGCTCCTTAATGAGACAGGGTAATTCTCAAGGTCGATGATATGGGAATTGGAGTGATCTTAATGGAATGGCAGCAAATCTCAGACTAGAACCCAGGCTTGGGAATACTTCCTCTTTTACTTCTGCCTCTAATTTGGCTCAAGGCTCCATTCAAAGCATCATCTTCTGTATCCTGATCCTTGTTCCCTTCCAGCTGCTGGTACCTAATACCTCTTCTGTAAAGACAGATCTGCGTATGTTCATGTCATTTTCCTGAAGACATTGTACATTCACCAAAAGGCACAAGTTGCTGCTTAGCGCCACAGTGGTTTCTTTCTGACACACAAAGATCTATAAATAAAGCCTTAATTTCTCCCTTCTAGGCAAACTCAATTCAAGCTTCCCCAGAGAGAACCCATATCTTTCTCCCTATCTTCAGCCTTCTATCTGCAGCCTCCATACATGTGTGAAGGCCACTTCTCCTGCCTGGAATATATTCATACCTCACTGTTTCCTTCAAGATTTCAATTGCCATCCCTGACATTCCCCTCTCCCAGCTGCTGGTATTCCCAAAAGTTACTTTGCATTTAATTTGCTTCTATGGGACACTTAATTATATGAGTACATACAGTTGCTTCTCAACAGAATGTAAGTTCCTTGAGGGCAGAGACAGTTTGGTTTTTGTATTTGTTTCCCTAGAACTTAGCACAATGGCTGGCATGTAGTATGCCTTTAATAAATGCTGGCTGAAATCTGGAACTATGCCCAAAGGGCTATAAATAATTGCATACCCTTTGACCCAGCAATACCACTGTTGGGATTATATCCCAAAGAGATTACAGAAGTGGGAAAAGGTCCTACATGTGCAAAAATATTTATTGCAGCTCTCTTTGTG
>CM053591.1:174873612-174884204 GCA_028646515.1 Pseudochirops corinnae
CTATTGTACAATGTGAAAGTATTTGCAGATCCTATACATGATTGCACGCCACCATGGGGAGGGGGGGAAGGGAGGGGAGAAAATCTGAAACTCAAGTAATTGTGGAACTGAATCTTGTTAATTAAAAGTAAATGAGTAAATAAAAAAAAATTAAAAAAAAAAAGAGTATGGGATGAGACATCAGGAACAATTAAGGACATGGCTTTAGTTCCCCTGTACGCATCTTTCAAGAACTCACCTCCTGATAGTGTCTCTGAATAAAATGATACCTGCTGATCCTTAAAAAAATAAATAAATAAATAAATGCTGGCTGAAATGTCCTTCAAAATCTGTATCTTCCTTAACAGGTTTAACCTTTCCTCCCATGGAGCCTTCTCTTAACTCCCTGGCTCAAAATCTTCCTTCTCTTCCCTCATTTTTTTTACTAGAAGAATACCCATATAAGCCTCACATGATGCCCTACCTTGGATCATACTTGTTAACTATGTACATGTTTGTTCAATTAAAGGGATGAAAGAGAACCATAACTGAAACAAAGCTGACAAATGTGAAATCTGATATAATTACATTCAATGGGGGAGCAAAGATTCTGAGTCTAAACAATGCTCTTTTTGAGCAATATCAAAATTGAAAAGCATGCAATGATAACATGAATTATTGTCATAAATGAAGAAGATTTTCTCAAGTCAGCAAATGGATTAGAAAAAAACCCAGCAGCACACATCTGGAGCTGAAAGGGAACTTGGAGGCCAGAGGATAATTCATGGTCCCACTTAATTTACACATCACTTAGGATCAGAGATCTAGAGTGGAAAGGGGCCTCAGAGGAGAGCTAATTCAATTGCTGCATTTTACAGATAGAGAAACAAGCTGGAACTAGACTGATTGATGGAACTCAGGCTCTCCAATTCCTGATCCTTTTCTTAGGTTATAATTACCTCAATGTTTTGGTGCAACTTTTCTTTTAGAAATTAGGGCTGCTGCTAACTGGCTTTTTTTTTTTTTTTAATTTTAAGGATAATCAAAGGCTACCACTGACTATCAGTAGAAAAGTTTTTGGAAAGGTAGCTAAAGAGGAGGGTATGCAAATTGTCTGGGACATAGAATGCATTATCCTTTCAAGCACAGCCTCCTCCTACTCCTTTGGAGTCATTTAACCCCACTCTCTGTGTGTTCTCTCTGGTCTTCCCAGTAGGGTCACCCTTCCCAGAGCAAGAGTTCTCAGTGATGGCTTGAGAGGTGAGTTCTCCTGATGCTGTTTAGTGGCATGTTTCTATCTTGCAGTTCAGAGTGAAAAAGCTAAAGTTCTTTTAGCTTTAGTCCTACAGATGAAAAATCCTACTCACATCTCTTCATTTCAAATAATCTACAACACCTTCCCCATAGTCCTGATCTTTACAGAATGGTAACTAACCATCTTATATATAAGTAAGCCTCAATGAAAGATGTTATTAATTAAATTGAACAAGCATTTGTTAGACACCATTTGAGATGGTGGCTAATGAGTTATCCTCAGACTTGGGAAAATCTGGGCTTCAGTCACTGATTTAAGACTGAAAGGAATCTTTAGAGTTCATTAAGCCCAGGAACTTCATACTATACTATGTAGTTATCATAGTTTAACTTTTAAAGGGAAACTGAGGCACAGAAAGTTTCAGTGAATTTGCCAGGGTCACATAGTAAGTATGTGAGGCAGGAATTGAATTTAGGTCTTCCTGAAGTAGCTTCAAGATCTTCAAATGACCATTACCATTACATATGACCAGTTCATATTATTTTTGTCAGCTGCCTCTGACATTTATTGGTTAGCAGTCCCTCTCTAATGCATTTAGAATGTTAATTCCCTGAGATTAGAGGCTCTTTCGATTGTGATTCTTGTGCCCAGTTCTACACATGGTGCCATGGAACCTAGTAAGTATTTAATAAACATCTGTTGATCGTTTGCTAAGAAGTAGGCAACCAGCTTTGCCTGAAGCTCTCCAGTGAAGGAGATTCCAAGACAAACTCACTGTCCTCTTGGACAGCTCTCATTGTAAGTAAGTATCCCTTACATCTGCTTTAATAATTTGCATACATTCCTCACTCCTACTTTGTGTCTCTGGGGGTCAAGCAGAACAAGTCTAATCCATCTTTCTTGGGACAGTTCTTCAAATACTGGACAACATCTATCACGTGATGGATGAAAAGCTATTCAAAAAGACAAGTATATAGGTCAATATATTGGGGTATCCTGAAAGTCTTAATGCAGATTTAAGTTTTAGTACCTCAAAACCACACTAAAACATTGAGATGATCCTGTAGAGTGAGCTAGGTTTTTTTTGTTTGATTTGGTTTGGGGTCTGGGCATGTCACAGTGTACAAGATGTTATAAACACTTAATTTCATATGTTTCTTCCATCAACTCTGAATTAGCTACTACAGATTTCATTATCCCCATTTTACAGATTAGAAAATCAAGATATAAAGAAGAAAAACTCTTCCTCACGTTAGAAAACTAATGTAAATCAGAGGTAGGAATTAATCCCAGGTTTCTCTTGGTTCCCTGTTTAGCTGCCTTATTAAAGAAAAGAGAGAGAGAGAGAAAGACAGACAGACAGACAGAGAGAGGTGGACAGACTGCAGATAGATATAAGGATAGAAAGACATATAATACTTGGAAATTTGTTTGACCACAGACAGGGATTGTGAGGATAGGATTCAGTAGATGACATCCATTGATAAAATTATAGCTCCATAACATATAAAATGTAAGTATATTTACAAATTGCCATTAGCACACTTATCATAGATAAATACCAATAAATAACCTCTCATGCCAAGAAAACATAATGGGTAAATTAGTCAGATTAATTATAGGGAAGCACACACCCAAAAGTATGGAGACTCCTTGCTTTGTCAAGACAGGTGAGATGAAAGAAAAATAAAGGAAGCCAGGATGAGTTGGCATCCCTCTAGCCCTGTTCCTTGGAACTGACTAAGATTATCATTCCTTCAAGCCTTTCCATTTGGACAGCTTTTCCATTTGGATGAAGAAATTGCCTTCAGTAGGATATTTAGTGACTAACTCAGGGGAACTTTGTTTGTTTTCTTTGGCAGAGACCTTAAAGGACTGAACACTGATCATTTGTCTATGATGGAATTGACAAATACAAGGAAACTGCTTTGTAAAGAGTTTGATAGAACTGCTTAAGATGTCAGCGCTATGATGCATAGTAGACTTTATCCCATATCTTGCTTTGGTTTGGGGTTCTCTAACAGATGATCTGCCTAAACCTCCAAATTACCATTAAAAAACAAAAAAACAAAAATCCATGGATCACCCTTCCCCTTCATACCCACACACACACGAGACAGCATGGTACAATGGAATAGGTTTTGAAGTAGGAGAAGGTGGTCTTAAATCCTGGCTCTGTCATTTACTACAGGGCAGATATGGAGTTATCAAGACAACAGTGGCACAGATAACATCAAGCATTGATTCTATAGTCAAAGGGAGGACCTGAGTTCAGATCTCACCTTTGACAATTAGTATCTGTGAACCTCCTTGAGCCTCAGTTTTGTCATCTGTAAAATGACAATGTTTAAGTTTAGATGACCTCTAAGGTCTCTTCCAACTTTAGATCTATAATCCTATAAGCTGGCAATTATTACCTTCTAGGCCTCAGTTTCTGTGTTGCTTAAATGAGGGCGTTTGGTGGAAGTGATTTTTAAGGTCCTTTCCAGTTCTTAATCCATGATTCCATGATAATAGTAGTACTATAAATATTCATAAATTAATAAAATATACAATGACACAAAGTTACTGGGACATCACTAATGATTCTAAATTTGTTTTATAACATCATCTACAGATAGATGAAAACGGTAATGCACCTCCATTGGAGATCTAGTAGTCATTCAATCTATAGAAGGTATTATTTTCTGATGTAACTGAGTAATTTAATCAGATAACTCCCTTGTTATAAATGTAGTTTCATGCCTCACCCCTGGGGACTGATTTGTAAATTTGGGACTCTTTGTTCTACATATCATAGAGGAGGAGGAGGAAGAGGAGGAGGAGGAGAAAGAGGAGGAGGAAGAGGAAGGGAGGAGAGGGGAGAGAAGAGGAGGAGAGGGAAGAAGGAGAGGGAAGGGAAGAAGGAAGGAAGGAAGGAAGGAAGGAAGGAAGGAAGGAAGGAAGGAAGGAAGGAAGGAAGGAAGGAAGGAAAGAAGGAAGAAGGGAAGGGAGAGGAAAGATATGAAGGGGACTAAGAAATTAAAGGAAATTATAAAGACGATAGCACTTGACCCCCATGAGGACTAGATTGCAAAGGGCACTAGCTTTGGGATGCTCTATCTCTACTGCAGATGGTTAAAGTAGATGCAAAAACAAGGTTTGAGGGAAAGTGGCAGTTAAACTCCTAAGCTGCTTTGAAGAGGTGGTTGCTGTTAGGAAGCCTCAGGGAAGGTTGTGGTCTTCCTGCTTGTGTCTTCATAGCCTAGTAGAAATAAACAGCTTCAGAGGTTTAATACTGTAGGAATTCATAACAATTCATAACAATTCATAAGCTTTGGCTTGAACCAACAGCATGAAATTATTCTCTGGAAATGACAAAGGGAAAATTGTGTACTCTTCTCTTGATCTAGACCAGGGTTTACTGCTGACTCATCCCCACAAGACTTTCTCCATCCTGCCAAAGAGAAATTTCTTTACCCATGAACTACTTTTGAAATTAATAGTCCCCTCTTGCTCCCTGGACTCTCTTGATTGGCTGGTTCCTCCCACAACCACCATTTTAAGGAGGAGGCCCAGACCAACCAGGTTTTCATTCCTCCTCAGGCTATGTGACTGACTCAATGGACTTTCTTTTTTATGTCTCTCACACCCAAATACCATACTTTCACACTGCCCCCACTCTTTTCCATTCTCTTTTATGTATAGTCTTCCTGCCATAGAATGCAAGCTCCCTGAGGGGCAGGGACTGACATTCTGCTTGAATTTGTATTCCTAGCACTTAGCACAAGACCAGGAACAAGTTTAGTAACTACTTCTTGACTGGAAGAAGATTATGAAATAAAAGAAGGCAAAGATGAAGGCAAAGACAACAATGAAGGAGAAAAAGGAAATGAAGATAAGGATTCCACTGTAATCTGCCATAAAGTGCACGATGGGTGCCCATTACATTGCTCCAATTTTCTGGTCAATGACTATGAAATCTTACCAGGACACCCTGCTTTTTGCTTTTCGGTTGTTTGTTGTTGTTGTTGTAGCACTTGGCCAATGGAAACATCGATAGCAAATCCCTGGGACTAGATTGCAAAAGACTCAAGAACAACCACTAAATTTCAGAGAGCCTACAGTCTGACTTGCACCCAAATTCCTGTACTACTTCCAAGTGGTCTATAGTTGAAAAGGCTAAATACTGCAGGGGTTAAGAGAGTTGTCCAAGGTCCCAAATCATGAATGAGAGACTAGGAAGAACTGATGACTCAAGGATCACTTCATACCCCCATTGTGAAATCTGGATTTTACTTATCAGCCCAAGTAATACCAACCATGGAGAAAGTGCATCGCTCATTGGGTATGTTTGCATGTGTGAGATTAGCTAGTAAATTATAGTAATATTTTAATCGAGTTTGAGTGATCAATCAATCAATAGTCCCTGACTTGAGGGATCAAAGGATCTTAGATTTGATATGGAAGGAATTTATATTCTATAAGAGAATGAAAATATTTATTAATCCCTTATGGTGTTTTTGGTACTAATGTCAAGGTACAAGTAAAATAGCCCCTGCCTGCAAGAAAATTACACTTTGGTTTATCCAAAATAATATGATATACAATATCATATATGCTACCGAAAATAAAATCATATGTTATATTACATATAAATATTTGGTATTTATATGTGTACACGCACATGTATATTATAAGTATCATGTAATATATGACTGTAATATAACATGTATTATGCCATATGTGATATTATAAGCATGTATAATATATTATATTCATGAGATACATATTATACTATTACATATGTATTCTATAATACATATTAATATTACCATATGCATTGTATAATAAATATTGTATATCATATCATACACACATATATATGAAGGGAGAGAGGAGGGGAGAGAAAGAGAAATGAAGGACAATGATTCACCAACATTTCCAGGCTAGGGGAAAAATGACAGCAGGTTTTCTAACCTTTTGCAACCAAAAAACAAGCATTAGGACTTAGACCTCCAGGAAATGCTTTTTCAACATTGATGACACAAAGGGAGAATTTGCAAACCAAAGTGGGGAGGTGGAGGGTAGAGACGTGATAAAAGAATGAGATTTCAAGGAACTTTTCCCTAGGGATGGTCAAAAGTTGGGAAAGAGATAAGCATTATCTTGGAGTTCTATTTTTAATTAGAGTATCATTAGCAGCAGCATCACCATCATTTTACTATCACAATATTTTAAGGTTAGCAAAGTACTTTGCATAGATTATCTCATAACCACAGGAGGCTATTCCCTTTTTACAGATAAGGAAATAAAGGCTGAGAGAGGTTAAACTACTTGCTAAGGGTCACATAGCTAGTAGGTATCAAGGTGCAGAATTTGAATTCAGGTCTTCCTGACTATAAAACAAGTCTAGAATTTTATTCATTATGTCCCTAGCTGCCTATCTGTTCTCATCTGCCCTTGAGAGGAATCAGTCTGCCCAGGGAACCTCAAGCTGCACTTAAGGAAGGAATTGCTATTCTTAGGAAAATAAAAAAAGGTCATATTCAGATTACTCCTATAAATTTGATGAAAGTGAAATCATAAAATAGCAACCCTATTAGGCTAGGATTTTCCAGTAAGCCTTGTAAATTTCTCTGCACATTGGTTAGGCTCACAGAACCTGCAACTTTGCACAGAGTAAATGTTCATGTTGCATTGCAAAAAGGTACTACTCTATACATGGCTTTTAAGATTAAACCTTTTGGATGTCAGGGAAATTATGCATTTGTCCCTTTAGGTGATAGATGGATGGCAGAGAAGTTATAATGTGGAGACTGTCCATAGAGCAATTCCCCTGTTCAAAAGTGTGGCTATAGATCAAGTCATTTATATTGCCAGGGTCAGAGGTGAGGGGCAAGGTGAGTGGCTGATCATACTTCAAAGAGAAAATTGCAGTGTAAGTCACAAGTTCCTTCAGAGAGTCTGGGAGCCCTTGTTGCAAAATGCCTGACAAGGAGGGGAAAGACTCCATGTCCATAACATGCCCTCATTGGATGAATGCAATGAAAAGTAGGTTTTAGGACTGAAAGCTGCTGATAAGGTCTCTTTTAATATCAGTATCCCAGAAAGGTAGAGCCATTAAAGAATGTCTGCTCCACACCCTAATTTCACAGATGAGAAAAGTGGGACGCTGAAATCCCAGAACAAGGAAAACAAGAGTCCCGCTGTGCTCTTTCTGGATCAAACCATTCCTAGTGTCCCATACTCAGTTCTAGGAAACATAGTTTAGGATTGATAAAAGGAAACAGGAGCACATCCAGAAGACAGTGATCAGATGGGGTGGGAGGGGTAGAGGAAGAGTATCTTGGTACAGTAGGAAGAGAGTCTAAGGTGCTTGATTCAAATCTTCCCTTCATTACTTACCACTTTGAGTGCCCTTGACGGTATAGGAACATGAAAGTCTCCATCCCCTACAGTTCTAAATTTATGAACCTATTAAGGAATGGCACAGACCATGGCATAAAAATATTACCTGGATAAATTGGATCGGGCTGTAACTTAGGATGTATAATGTACTGGGGGATGTAGGAGAAGCATAGCTGTTCTTTAAGTATTTTAAGGTTTATCACATGGAAGCTAGATCAGTGTTATTTTGCTTGGCCCAAGATGGCAGAAATCCAAGGAATGAGGTGAAGTCACAAAGGAGAAATTTTAGGCTTTAGTTTAAGGGAAAACTTCTTATCAATTTGTAACATCTGAAAAAGAGAATGGGCTGCTTTGGAAGGTGAGAGAATTGCCCTCAATGGAGGGCGGGCTCTTTAAGCAATTGATTAGAATACCAGTTAATGAGTCAACAAACATTTTTTAAGGACCTGCTCTGTGCTAGGCACCGTATTTAGCTCTGGGAATATGAAGAAATATAAAAACACTGTTCCTGTTTTCAAGGGGCTCATATTTGAACCGACCAGGTATGTTGTAAAGGGTTTGTTTAAATGTGCATTTGACTAAATGACCTCAAAGGTGTTTAAGATGCTTGATTTTAGAAACAGAGCTATGAGAAAGGAAAACGGGCTCCTACCAGAGGCAGTGGGTTGAGGGCTTAAGGCTTGATGGGGGCCACTTGATGCCAGCATCAAGTGTCAGTAGAGATGTGAGATGAACTGGGCCAGGCAGGTAGTTCAGGAAAGAACTCCGTTTATTCATCTGAGGGTCAGGGTTTGTATACTTTTTACAGAGTAAGCTAGTTCCTGTATCACATAGGACAGGCTGTACACTCCCTTGTACTTTGTTCCCTTTGCTCCACTACTTTCAGGTTGAGCAAGAATTCAGGGTGCTCTGTTCTTTGTACATCACAGGGAGCAGTGAGCCAACATCCTGTTGGCCTGGGAGTAGCTGCAAGGAGCTGGCTGCTTCTACTTGCCTAACTTAAGAGTTGGCCCTCAACAGAGGCTGAGGCTGGTGAACATTGTTTGGGGATGTTGGAGATGGGCATCTTGGTGGGGAATCAGTTGGATTAAGTTGTCTCTAAGGCTCCTCAAACTTTCTAAATTCTCCGGTTTCTTGTAGGTCTGTCGAGCAGTTGGCCCAAGGTCGGTCAGCTATTTAGTGTGCTTGTGGAAAAATACATTTTGTTAATTCCAAACTATTAATGTTTTCATTAAAAAGAATTCAATCCAGTGCTGAAGGACTAAAGAAATCTTCTTTAGAACTCAAATGTGAGAGGGCTGCACAAAGGAAGATGTCCTTTGTAGGGTAAGGCGCACACAATGAACCTTAGTAAACAGTGAAAAAGAAAAGCCTGCCTTGTCTCTTGATTTTTATCTCCTTTAGTTTTGGGCTCTGGGGCCTGTTGAGATGTTTTAAGAGGAGAGCTCAGCTACTGCAGAGCACATATTAATAGCTTTAGAGTGGAAAGCAACCCTGAGGTCACCTTGTCTACCCCCTTCATTTTACATTGGAGGACACTGAGGTCTAGTAGATTTAGTGACAATAAGTGCTGGAGCAGTGATTTTGAACAAAAGTCCTCTGACTCAAAACCCAGTGTTCTTTCCTCTGTATCCCAGCCATGGCCAACTGGCCCACTGTCTGCCCCATCTTGGAGGTGGCTCCCTCTCTGGATGTGGCATCAAGGACAAATGAGGACATACGGCTTTGTACACGATCTAAAACAACTCTGTCCTTCCTATATTATGCAATTGTATTTCCTAACCATGTCATCACAGGATCAGAGACTTAAAACTGATACATTAAGGACATTAGCTGACTTTCCCCAAGGCTCCAAAGGCAGTACCTATTAGATGCAGAGTCTGAACCCAGGGCATCTAACTTCATAATCCTGACTCTTTCCACATCATAACACTCCCAGGACAAGGAGGGAGAACACCACTAAGTGGAGTATTATTTATCGGTATTCAAGTCAAGTGTACCAAAAGGTGAAGGGCTTTGTTTGTCAGTTGATGAACAAACATTTATTTAGTGCTTAGAATGTCCTAGGCACTGTGTTCATTCCTGGAGAGACAAAGAAAAACAAAACCAGTCTTTGGCCCCAAGAGCTCATATTCTACTAGGTGAAGTGTGTGTGTGTGTGTGTGTGTGTGTGTGTGTGTGTGCAACAACATGCTAACAGCTACATACAGACAACAGACACAGAATTTAAACGATAATGATTGAAAGTTATCTACCTCAAGTGGAAACATTCTGAGATACACTTAGTCCCCTACCAGCTTAAGCCTTTACTTTTTGATGTAAATCTCAATAGTTTGTCCAATTTTTTGGGCACTCTTTCTACAAAGTGCTTGACTACAAGGATCCCTGTCCCTAGCGAGTTTGCTTATTCATTAGACCACAGCACATGACTTAGAACTTCTTAAAGCCAAAGTAACATGTTACATGGAAAATGGGTACATTGTGAGAAAAAAAAGACGCTTGGACTCTGACTCTCTTTCTCCCTCCCTCCCTCCCTCCCTCCCTCCCTCCCTCTCTCTCTCTCTCTCTCTCTCTCTCTCTCTCTCTCTCTCTCTCTCTCTCTTTCTCTCTCTCTCCTACAAAAGGGGTTTCTTATCAATAAACTTGTACATGTGTTTTCTAAGAACCAGTTGATGAGTCTCTACTGTGACCAGCACAGTTGCATGGCCTAGCAACCAGCTGAATAAAGAGAGAGATGGGGATGTATTCAATAGTCTGTTTATTACAGAACCATTTCATACAGAGCCAAAGATACAAGGAACTTACAGGGTTGATATTCCCTTTAGCAGAAATTCTTATGTAACCAGAATGCAAGGACCCTACTTTGGTCTCTATCACTCCCTACCCCAGCCTAAGGCTAGTTATTCATTAAGACTTCATCCTAGGACCACTTCCAGAGGCACAAACAGCAAGTCACAAACCAGACTTG
>CM053591.1:174890204-175012204 GCA_028646515.1 Pseudochirops corinnae
ATCAACAGGGGCTCAGCCAGTCCCCTTCTTCCACATCAACAGGGGAGTTCATGCCTTCTCAACAGTGGGACAGAGTTTGCACCTTCCACACTTAGCACTTAGTACTAAGTGCTAAGTATCCTGCTAAACTAATTACTATTACAGCAAGTCATTTGTCTACCCTCAACCTTAGTTTTCCCATTTATAAAATGGGAGTACTGGACATACTGACTTCTGGGTATCCTCACTCTTGGGCTACGTTCTATTCACTAATGCTACAGAAAACTGTTTTTTAATGTTCTGATTGAGATCTCTGATTTTCTTGGTAAAGGAACTCCCAATAAGCAAACTCCCTCTACCAATTCACACCTGCAACTGTTTCACAATGATATTATGATATTGGAACATCAAGAGGTTAAATGATTTACCCATTGTCACAAAACTAAAGCAAGACTTGCACCAGGTCGTCTTGATTTGGAGGCCGCTATCCATTCCCCATGTCATGCTCCCTCTTTAGAAAAAAAAAAATCCTAACTATTAGAGCATCAATTAATAAAGCCTCTATCTCTTCCCTATGAGAGTCTATTTCCACTGATATCAAAAGTAAGCCTCCACTTTGTACTTTCAAATTCAGAATCAGATGTTAAAAAATAACATTTAAGGAAGTAAATCTTTGTCTTGGGAGACAGTTGTTCCTAGGATCAGTCCTTGTATATGTTGCACTTACAAAATGCAGCAACCCTGAGAGTCTAAAGCATGGATATGAAGTAGACTGGTTTCTTCTTATTTTATAAAGCCCATATGGATTATTATTTACAAGGTCAGTACATATATACAGGCAATCCAAGGAATAACTGAATGAATTCTATCACACTGGGATAAAATACAAGCCTCTATTTTTATGCTTCAGGAAAAACAAATTTGGTGATATGACAAATGCAGGCCATCTATGTCTTTGCTAAATGTCTTTTTCAATTTCACAAGCTGGTATTTCTCATTTCTCATACATTTTGATTGTATTTCTCATCAGCTGACTAGATTCCTGGTTTTCTGTATCACAATGCTTTCTTAGGGTTCCTAGAGTTGGGCTGTTTGCTGTTTGCATCCTGGGGGGCATGGGACTACGGAGTTGAGCTGTGGCCAAGCTGTTTCAATTTCTTAGGCATTGTCATGAAATCGCAATTATCCTTCAACTCCCTTTTCCCCTTTCCTGACACACATCTACCAATTACAGAAATCAAATACAAGTAAACTACCAAGCCACCCGTTGACACACAAAAAAGATTCACAAACTAGGAAAAGGTAAGAGTCAAAGAATCGTGTGTCCTTAGAGCTACAAGGGACCTTCAGATAACCCTGACTCAAGTTACTTCTTTTCCAGAAGTCATATTGGAGATAAAATCAGAAGGGAAATCATGATTCCAAAGTCAGAGAGATGGATGAGATGTTTTCTTGTTGTCAGATGAGATAATATTAGCAAGACGCTTAGTACAGTGCCTGGCACATAGTAGGGCTTAAGGAATGTTTATTCCATTTCAATCCAAATGTGACAACTCTTCTTTAAAAAATCCCAAGAATTGGGTAAATCTTGCTCCATTTGAAGCTCCCCAGTGGTGATGGTGGCAGGGGAATCTTCTCTCTTTCATCTATTGTGTTTAAAATACTTTCTGTCCACTTAGCAATTATGTATTGACTGACTAGGGTGGTGACAGGTTTTGTAGCACAGTGGAGAACATATTCCAGGAACATAATAGTAACAACAATATAAATAATACTAGCTAACATGTCTATAACTCTTTAAGGTTTGCAAAGTGATTTCGTGTGTTAATCCATTTGATTCCCACAATTCTGTGAGGTGGGTGTGATTATTATTCCTATTTAACAGAACAGATGAAGGTAAAATGATTTACCCAGGGTCAAACAGTTACTATATTTCTGAGGAAGGATTCAAACTGAGGTTTTCCTGACTCCAACACTGTATCCACAGCTCCACTGTCAGAAGACCTGGTTTTAAGTCCTGGTTTTCCTAATAACTAGCTATGTGGTTGTAAGCAAGCCCTCACCTTCCTAGGCCTCCTTTTCTTATCTGTCAAAAAAATATGCAAAATGAACTAGTTGATCTCTGAGGCTCCTTCCAGTTCTAAATTCTACAGGCATGATTTTCTCTGTTTGCTTCCAGTGGTTTTAGAAACGGACCACCTTCTGGGCAACTTGCCCCCCAAAATGGTTACCCAGAGCTCCAAGGAAGTCTTCCATATTGCTGCCTCAGGGCATTGCTATGTATCCACAATTTATAGAACTTTTCTTTACCTAATTTGTTCTGCTATTCCTGAGGGGGAGAAAAATCAGTTACCTTAGCAACTGCTAGGTTGCATTTTATCTCTAAGCTGCAGAGATTTTATTTAAAAAAAAAAAAAGGTACATCCATACTGACATCCCATCCTCTTTTATGTGATGGTTTCAGTCAGTTTGAGAGGAATCTACAAACACACATAGCCCTTTCCCCCATTCCCTCCTTAATTATGGCAGTTTACAGATATTTTTCTATCTATCTATCTATCATCTATCTATCTATCTATCTATCTATCTATCTATCTATCTATCTATCTATCTATCTATCTATCTAATCTATCTACCTACCTACCTACCTGTCTGTCTGTCTGTCTATCTATCTATCTATCTCCTATCTAGCTGTCTATCTCTAATCTATCTATCATCTATGTATCTTTCTTTCCCTTCCTTCTTTCTCTCTCACTTAATTCCTTTTTTTATCCCTGATTATCTTTATGTCTATGTATTTATGTATTTAAGCAGAGGTTCTGAACTAGTTTGATTTTTGCGGGGGGAGGGGCACGTTTTTGGCAGTGTGGTGAAGTCTATGAACTTCTCAAAGGGGAAAAAAAAAGTTAAATGCATAACATTTCAAAGGAAATCATCTATACTGAAATAAAATTATCAAAATACTTGTTTTAAAAAATGAACAAATTAATGGACCCTAGGTTAAGAACCTCTGATTTAACGAGAACTGGAAAGTCATCGCCTCTATTCCAAGCAAACTGGCCTGCCATTTGTTCCCTATATACACCATTCCATCTCTGAATGTTATGCTTCTATACACATGATCTGCCATGTTTGAAATGCAATTCTGTTTCACCTCCACTTATTATTTTCAATCAGTCAAAATGTACTCATTTACCAAGTGTTTACTATGGGGAAGACGCTGTGTTAAGCATTGCAGATATAACACTACCACCACCAGTAGCACCACCACTGCCACCACCGCCACCACCACCAACATCATCACCACCACTGCCACCAGCACCACCAGCACCACCAGTACCACTGCCACTGCCACCACTGCCACCAGCACCACCACCAACAACAACAAATCAGTCCATTCTTCAAGGAGCTTACAATCTAATGGAGCAGTCACATACATTTAAATAAGTACAGCTGTCCCTTCCACATTGCCACTTTTCCCATCTCGGTTTCCATATGTGGTGGATCAGCATAAGAAATGAAGTGCAAATTTGGGAAGAGTTTTGCAAAAACTGCAGATAACACATAAAGGCCAGCAGGCGACACAGACCCTATGACCAAATACTTAACCCAAATTTTACAATAAGCTACTCTAAAGATCCCATAAAAGAAAAAAAGAAAAAAAAATCAGACCTCTTCTCTGGTATGAAGGGAAGGCCAAAAAATTTTACCGTCATTTTCCAGACTGTGGGGGAGCCCCCCACAACATGGAAGCAATAGATGTAAACGAGTGTGTATGTATGCATGTATACACATACATGATATGTATAGACAAATAATCCCACATATAAAGTAGATATACCTAACACTTGTAGGGGAAGGCACCAGGAGGTGGGGGTCTAAAAAAAGCCTTCTACAAAAGGTAAAAATTGACCTGGGTCTTGTAGGAAAACATGGATTGTAAGAGGCAGCAGAAAAGAGAGAGAGCCTTCCAGACATGGCAGATAGATTGTGTTAAGCCATAGCTCTTCCCCAAATTTGGAGGGTTAATTCTATCTTAATTTGGGGGATTCTAGATCTATGACTTCACAGGTAGAGGGAGCTGCCAATGAGGAAACTCCCTCTAATAATGCAGATCAACAACTGATCTTTGAAGGATTTCCTGGGGCTGTGATTTGTTAAAGGTCTTGGCCTAAGTCATAAAGCACGTACAAGGCAGGGTATGAACTTCAGCCTAGGTCTTTCTGAATCTGTCCTTAACCTCTGTCCTTAACATCCTGCTGCCTCCCATCTTGATGTTACCTTGCCTTTATATCTCTGTTTTATTGTTGTATCTTATCAGTAGAATGGAAATTTTTTTAGGGCAAGAGCTGTCTATTGTTATCATGGCATCCCTAGAGTCCAGCACTTGAGCGGCATACATAGTAGGTGCTTAATCATTTTTTTCTTGAATTGAATTTAATGGAGAAATCTGAGGTGGGAGAGGATGGAAAATAGGAGTAATGTTAATCAATGTATCTCATCACTGTTGACCTTCACAATTCACGTGCAAAGAGATATTGGCAGATGATTCAAGAACTGCCATAGCACCAAGGACAAACCTATCGAAGACCAGTGGCTACAAGTCAATTTCCTGTCCTAATTGACCAGATCCTGACAAGCCTGTCTTCAGGGGAACTGGTTCTCAGGCAGAGCTGAGATAAAAACACAGCTCAACAATTTAATTGGAAAAGCACTGCAGGAATTGGGATTCATGCAGCCTTCATATTTTAGGCTTTTATTTTTTAGACTCTTGATCAAACTTTGTAGCACATGACTAAAAGGTTTGGGGGGTAATTGGTTTGCAAAAAGACTTAAGAATATTGAATGAGGAAAAAGATGAGTTGGGTGATATACATATGGGGTATATCGATAATGGAAGAGATTGAAGATTATTTTAAAAGATAGAAGGTGGATTTTCTTAATGACATTCTTGGAGTAATACATTTCCTTCTCAAAATACTGGATTTTTCTCTGACAGCTAGAATTACCCTTCTTAACCACGATTTTCCTGGCTTCATTTCTTCAAGACCCCAGAGCCACAATTAGGGTAAGTGTGACTTGGGATTTGCCCCAGGGTACAGAAATGCATAGGGGGCTAATGGCATTTGTACGGTTTCATCAGGTGGAAATAAATATGCCTAGCAGTGAGTTAGCAAGAATAATTAGACGGCATTCCAGGGAAGGCTCTAGCTACCTTGTTCCCTGCTCTATAGTAGCATTCTCTTTAGGGTGTGCAGGGTTTCTCCTCCCATAGAAGTTTTTGGTTTCCACCTTGGAACTGACTTTGTAATTTCTCCAGATATATTTTTATGGGGCTTTCACTCAAACGTGTGCCCAGCCACTTAAAACATAAGGACTTAACATATTGTTTTCCCTTGGTGTAGATATAGAATTTTCCAGGTGATGTACTGCAGCTTCTTGGGATTGGTATTTATCATCCTTTTCTTGTACATACAAAAACTTGGACACTCAGATGAGTTAAACCAGGAGCCTGAAATCTCATGGCCAGGATAGGACTGAGCCAGGACTAGAATCCAGGTCTTTAATTGTCAGTCAGTCAATAGTTAAGCACCTACCATTTTATTAAGCAACTATTATATTCCAGGCACTGATAAGTGCTGAGGATACAAAGGAAAGGGAGAAAAAAAAATCTATTTTTTTTTCCCTTTTAGTCTAGTAGTTTTGTTTGTTTGTTTGTTTTTTAATACATTACATGTCTAAATCTTTAGTCCACTGACTACCCTTCAAAGCCAGAGTACTATATATTTGTGTGTGTGTGTGTGTGTGTGTGTGTGTGTGAGATAGACACTCCTTTTGCAGTTTGGTAGAGCCTATTCTTTTCAGAATAATAGCTGTAAATAAATGAAATAAAATATAGATGACATGAACCAAAAGTTAGTGGAAAAAAAAGATATGATTTCCTCCCAAGTTCATAGTTCCCCTGATTTTTTTAATCTATTTATCTCTGTGTGTATACATGTATGTGTGTGTGTGTCCATGTACCCCAAAGGGATCCATGAACCCCAGGTTAAGAATCCATGCCTTAAAAGTTGACATCAATTTCCCCCCTAAGAATCCATTATAGGAAGTTTATTACATACTCCTCTCTAATCCAACCAAACCCATCTACTTTCAGATTTCTATTCAAGCCTTAGTTCCTCTTTCTGCCCACCCCACCCCTGCCCTGGACTGCCTGTCTGCTGTTTCTCAGCTTATTACATGATTTCACACATACACACCTCCAAGCATATGGGGTGAGCCCCTTGTTGTGGCTGGTCTCACAGAATGAGAGAATGCCATGGAGGGGAAAACCTTCAAGAATGAGGTCATAGATTCATTAAAGCATTGAAGGGTGATAATAAGAACAATCATTATTAGAACAACAACAACATTAACAAGCATTGGAGTCAATAAGTCAACAAGGATTGATTGAATATGGCAGGTTTAGAATATGGCAGCCATCGTCCAAAGTGCAGGAGACACAGAGAATGGCCAACATTGAGAGATCCTGTCCGGCAGCCTTCCTTGAATCCCTCCACTGTTTCATGGAACTCTTAGCCCTTTTCAAGGGTTAGCTCTGGAGGTTTCTCTCAGTTCCCAGACTATAGCATCTCCTGTCCCTCCCATCCCTTTACTATGCATATAAGTCATTCTTTAATCTTTTCAAACTACATTGGCTTTTAAGGTATATTGTGTGTATGTATATACACACATACATGCATTATATCTACCTACATAGGCACGGTATTGTGAATTTTAAGTTGTTAAAGTATGTATGTACATACATATGTACATGTGTGTGCATATCCTGAATTGGACTGGATGACAATATATGGTAGCACAAGTCTAGGTCAGCCATGAGTTAGACTAGAGAGCCTCTGAAATTCAGGGATCTGTGAACAATTCAGTTGTGGGCCATACCCATGCCCCATTCACGTGATCAGATATGAAAGAGACTAAATTTTTCCCTCTAAATTTTGTTGAATATAATATCATGGTATCACTGATTGACATCTGGAAGGGCCCTCAGAGACTATCTACTACAAATCCCACCCATTTTAGAGTTGAGGAAACAGATGCAGAGAGATTCGGCGATTGGTCTAAGGTCAACAGAGGAAGAATTGACAGAGCCTAGATTCAGAAACCTACTGCAAAGCTAGGGTCCTTTCTACTATACCATACCATACAACCTCCTGGAAGGGTCAGACATTGCTTCAGCAGAGAGATCTGGTATAGGAATTCCCCCTAGGAAGATTGCTCACAACTCTTCTATGACTACTAAGTAAATATTTGGGAATTGTCTGGAGGCCATGAACATAGCTTCAGAGGAAGGTTTTGAACCCAGGTCTTTCAAAACCCAGCTTTTGATTCTCTATATGAGGCTAATCATACAGTAGAAAATAATTTAACTATTGACAAAATCTGGTTGTTTTTTCTGCTATCTTTTCCCTATTGATATTCCCTATTCCATTCTCCTTCTCTCAGATTTATTTGTGTATTAAACTTTCAATATGCCTGAGTCTTTACACTCAGCTCCTCCAGATGAGAGAAGTCTCATGTCTATAGCCCCTTGTCTATTTCTGAAGCTGCTGCTAGCATTGATTGATGGCTTATGAAACCTTTTTATACAATCTTGACATATTAAAGACACCAAGCTAGCCTGAACTTTCTACATGGCATGCCTGATTTCCTTTGTCCCACTTTCTGGTAGTGACCTCTCCAGTCCTTGAGCTCTAGGCTTGTTGTGATTTGACTGGGGATTGGAGTTTAGAGAAAGAAGTGGGACTCATTGAAATTGTGCATCAAAGTGCCATCATTAGTTGGTACTTCATGATGGGGAAGCAATTAAATGTCTGCAAGCTCTTGGCATCACCAAATGAAGCTAGACACACATGGCATTCCACTGCCTTAGTTTTCTTGAAAAATAGAAAATTAAGCTGCCTACATATGCAAATTATGGTGGAGAAGTGAGCTTATTATTCTAATCATTTAAGTCAAAATGGCCACTTTTTCACCTGAAATATCCAGATAATTGAGGCAAATTAGACCTTTTTGTGCTTGAATGATAATAACACCTTACATCTGCACAGGGATTTATACTTTTTAAAGTCTTTTTTTTTTTTTAAACCATATCTTCTCGTAGGCAGGAGAGATGAGATAAGATAGCTAGGCCGTACAGCAATTATTGTGCTGAGCCCAGGGTCAGGATGAATTGAGTCCAAATCCCACCTCAGACATTTAATAACTGTATGACCCTGGGCAAATCACTTAATCTGGTTGCCTCAATTCTTTCACCTGTAAAATGGGGATAATAATATCACCTGCCTCTCAGTGTTGTGAGAATCAAATGAGATGTTATTTGTAAAGAGCCTGGCACACAGAAGGCTTTATGTAAATGTTAGCCATTGTTATTGCTGTTTTGCTTAGCTACAGGGAGCAGAGATGAAAAATCTAGAAGTCAACAAAAGGAATACTTAGGTTTAATATAAGGAAGTGCTTTCTAACAATTAAAGCTTCCCCACAGTGGAATGGCTTTCTGTCGAGGTAGCATGGAGATCTGACAATCAATCAATCAACAAGGATTTATTAAGCACCTACCATGGACCAGGCTCTGCATTGTTGAAGGAATTTTTGTTCAGAAAAAGGTCAGACTTGGAGATCACTGGGGTCCCTACCAACTTCAGTTCTGTGACTCTCATCTCTGTGATCAGAATCTGTGAGGTAAAGTAGTTATTATTTTATGGCCTTAAAGTCCTTTTTAACTCTAAATCTATGACCTGTAATTTATTATATGACCCCCACTCCCCTGGCAGATTAGAGACTGAAATTTGACAGAAACATAGCTGACTCTGATGATGATGAAGATGACAACAACAGTGATGATGGTGATGATGATAGTGATGATGATGATGATGGTGGTGGTGGTGGTGGTGATGATGAAGATGATGATGATGAAGATGATGAGGGTGATGATGATGATGATGATAGTTTCTATATAGTGCTTTAAGGTTTGCAAAACACGGCAGATTATCTCAGTTGATCCTCATGGCAACTCTATGAGGGAAGTATCATTATTATTCCCATTTTACAGATGAGGAAACTGAGGCTGAGAGACAATAAGTGACTAACCCAGAGTCCTATAGCTAGTAGGTGACTGAGGTGGGATTCCAACTCAGGTCTTTCTGATTCTAAGTACAGTAGGCTATTCGCTGCACCATCTAGCCACCTTACTAGAAAGTAAGCTCTTTGAGGACAAGTACTCTACAACTTGTGTCTTTATATCCCCAGGACCTCCTGCATAGTTTAGTGTCTTGCATTGGGTAGATGATTAATGAATGCCTGTTGCTTGATTGGCCACAGGTGGAACTTGGAACAGAACCTTGCCTAGTCCATACTGCCTGTCTTGATTTCCCTAAATAGTTTGAGCAAATGCAGATGCAGGAGGTCAAATTTGTGTTTCAATTTATACAGGATGTAAATATCCTGTCTCTTCTCGTCACTTTTTGCCTTGGGAGCTTGGCAATACGGAGTCCTTAGAGAACAGGCATTGCCTTCACCAGAGTCTTTCCAAATTGTCATCTATGGATTCCCTGCTCTGGGCACTATTGCCAGGTGAACTTAGTTTCCCATGTGGTCCTTTAGAAGCAATTGCAGCTGTTGGGGGAAAGGGTTTATCAAATGCTCTGTGTCCCAAGTGGGCACCTTCTGTTCAAGTTCACCACCATTGGCATACTAAACTAAAAGCCATTTTAAAATCTCAAGCTGGATCCTCCCTCTCTCATTCCTCCTCAACTCCACCCTGCCTCTTAGAATGTTTCTAGCCACTATGGATGGATGTTCTTGGTCAGTGGGGCTTGAATTCTAGTCTCAGACCTGGCCCTGGGTATCTGGGTAACCTGGGGCCAGTCACATCCCTTCTCTGACTCTCATTTCCCTCCTTTGAAAAAACATATGTTATTGACTCTTTTTTTAAGTCATGTCCAACACATCATGACCCATTTGGGGTTTTCTTGGAAGGAAACTCTTGGAGTAGTTAACCATTTTACAGATGAGGAAATGAGGAAGACAGGGTTACTTAACTTGCCCAGAGTCACACAGCTAGTAAATGTCTGAGGCAACATTTGAACTCAGGCCCAGACTCTAGGTTCAGTGCTCTATGCATTGCACCATCTGGCTGTCCTAAATACTTCGACTGTATAATCTTTAAATTCAGTTCCATTTGTGAAATCCCAGTTCTAAAGACTGCCTATATAAAAGGCTCAAAAAAGGATAAAGTTCATTATCAAGTTTATATTTATAGAGTACATCTATATATCTATATATACATACACATATAGTTTATATATAGTATATGCATATAATGGGTATATATACATATACATATCTATATCTATCTACAATTACATATAGATAAGGATATATTTACATATAATATAAAGTATACCTATGTACAGATGGCTAGATATGTGTATCAGAGCTAGCTAGCTAGATAAGAGAGATAGAATAACATACACCCTCATACATAACTGTTTGGGGGTTCTCCAGTAATTGAGGTAATCCACAGACTATCATTTCTATTAATATAAACAATTAAGAGGTGTTTCTTGTACAAGGCAGATTAATGCCATTTAATTTTTAAATATATTTCAACACACTGATGCCTTTCTACAAGAAGATTATCACATGATTCTGAATTAAGCTAAAGAGAAAGATGAGGATATAGTAAAGTACCAGAAGGATGATAGTTTATATCTTCTTTCAAAACCACTAGGCCAGCTCCTCAAGTTACCTTTCCATGGAGACTCTAGTGAGTCTCACATTTCTCACACCTCCTGCCTCCCAATTTCATTTAGAACAATAGGAAGGGCTGAGATGCTTCTCCTCCTCCAGCTGTAGATAGATAAATAGATAGGTAGGTAGGTAGGTAGATAGATAGATAGATAGATAGATAGATAGATAGATAGATAGATAGACAGACAGATAGATAGACATACATACATACAGAGTCAGACAGACAGATAAATAGATGGAGAAAGAGACTATGAGGGAGAGAAAGAGGGAGAAAATGAGAAAGGGGAGAAGGAGAGAGAGAGAGAAAGATAGAAAGAGAGAGAGAGAGAGAGAGACTATAAGACTTCCTCAGCAATTACTGGAGATGGAATATAGACATATATATATATACGCACACACACACACACACACACACACACAGATCTTATCTATTTATCTGCTCATTGGTAATGAGACAATACTCTCATGGTACAAGAACCATCCTCTAAATTCATATGTATTGACCATTAAAAACTTTATGCTTCTTTGTACATGGCTATCTTTTCACTCACTCTGGCTCTGTCACTACAGAGGTTGAAGGGAGACATTTCCTGTGTTATCATGGCCAAAGAATTTATCACTAACTGATCAGCCTACTGGTCATGAGCCTTTCTCTACCTAGTTGGACTTATCCTTCAAAGTTAGAAAGAGTCATTTACAAAGAGCAAAACAGATTTTATGCATTTGAAAATTGAGCCAAGATTTCTTCTAATTAAGGCGTTTGGAGAGGCTGATTATTTTTTCTTCTATGTAGTTAGTGCCTACTACCTTATATGAATAAGCTCATTTTAAATTCAATTAATAGAAGTACCCAATTACTAAAGGAAAACTCTGATACAAGTGATAAATGAATGAATGAATCATCCAAACATTTAACAGACGTCAATTATGTGCTAGTTACTGTTCTAAGTATCAAAGATACAAAAACAAAAGTGAGATGGTTCTTGTTCTTAAGGAGCTTGCATTCTAACAGTAGGCACTGTGTATATGTGTTTAGATATATATGGACATGTACATATATGTATACACATGCATGTATATATGCACAGCACACACGTAAAATAAATATATCTAGATCAAGTATTGTTCACATGGGGATCTGTGGACAGATTTCAGGAGTTCCATGAACATGAATGGGCATTGCATCTTTATTTTAACAAAATGAAATTCAACATTTCATTAAATTTTATGCCATTTAGCAATTTCTTTCTTGTACAAACCTCATTCTGAGAAGGCATTCATAAGTTTCACTGGACTGCCAAAGGGGTCCATGATACAAAAAAAAAAAAGTTAAGGTTCTCTGATCTAGTTGTATGTGCAGATGTGTATGTGTATATGAATGTGTACATATACAAACATATGTGTGTATGTGTAAATATATGTATGTATACATACACATAAAATTAATTAAAATTAATTTTAGGGAAAGAAACACCAAATACCAAGAACAACATGATATAATGAGGGCTGGATGCAGAGGCAGAAATATCCAGGTTCAAATCTCTCGGCTGACACTAACTGTTCCATGTGAGCTTCGGCAAGTCTCTAAAATTGTCTAAGCTCAGTTTCCTAAAGTGAAATACAAGAATAGCACATAGGTCAGAGGGTTACTATGAAAATCAAATAAAATAATATGTATGAGTTAGAAAATTACATAAAAGTCAGATTGTTTTTGCATTTCCTATATAAATTAATCAATCAATAACACGTACGGAATCTATAATGTGCTCATCATTTCTAGACGGTTTCATTTTTTCCTAATTGTAATCTGAACCTACCTGGGTTCAAGTTCTGCATCTGATAGCCCAGAGTCCTTTATTTCAACCTTTCCATGCCTTGGGCAACTCTGTAAGACTGTGAATTATAGAAAAGGCACTGATCTATATTGGTACAAGAAGCTCCAAATCGTTAAAGAAATCACAGGAACTATTAAAAAAAAAAACACAACCAAACAAAAATATCGAACTGACATTATAGGGCCCTGAAACTGCTAATATTCTGGGTCCAGTAGGGGAAAAAAAAGATTCCTAATAATTAAAACAGTTTCACCAAAATCCAATGAAAATATACGGAGCAGCAAAAACCAGTGATGCAACTCTTTGCCATAAATTGAGTGACTTATTGCCTTGGGCCATAAAGAGTCTGAGAACAACAGAATCAAAAGTAATGGCAACTCTTCCAGCTGTTAACGCAAACTGGAGTCATCGTCAGCTCTTTCAATGAGAAAGGAAATGGGCTCCAATGTTTTCTGGGGTTCTCACTTCGCATGCAGACAACATTTTTCTTCAATGTAAGCACCTACATGCTGTGGATACCATGTTACTTTGTCCTGTGGTTTATGAGAGTATCAATCTGGTCTCGTTTTATGCAGAAATAAAAGACTTCCTCAGCAATTACTGGAGATGCAATATTAACCAAACGGATACAGAATTATTAACAGTATGAGTTGTGTTTTTTCATGACCCAGGTAGGAGTTTAGTATAAATAATACAAGGACTTTTAGTAGACAGGCAACTGTCTGAGAATACCAGGCTATTAGGTAGAGGTTCTAAGCATGAAATCAGAGAAGGAGAAGGGAGGGAGGGAACATTTATATGGGAACTATTAGGTGGCATGCACTTTGCAAATATCAACTCATTTGATCCTCACAAAAACCCTGAGAGGTAGGTGATGCTAGTATGCCATTCTACAGTCTTTCCATTACACCTGCCATTCGGTACCATGTAGACAAGTAATAAAGGTTAAAAGGGATTAAGATGGTAGATTTAAATCTCGGAAAGAGATCCAGGGGTGTCAAACTGAAATAGAAACAGACTTAGAAAACCACAAATTAATATGATTCATGTTTGTTATGTTTTCATTTGATTTGTTAAATATTTCCCAACTATATTTTAATCAGGTTTGGGGCCACAAACTTGACACCTCTCATCTAGACCAAGTCATTATACAGATGAAGAAACTGACACAGAGAGAAGAAGTAATTTGACCAAGTTCTTATGGATAATAAATAGTGAGATTTGAGCTGAGATTCTCCAAATTAGAACTCAGGAATCTTTCCAGTAATGAACACACAAACAGTTTAGAATTTTTTTGCGGGGGGGAGGTGAGGGGTCTGGACCAATGCTTTCATTTGTATAGTCAACCTAATAGTAAAGAAACTCCCTCCACCAATATCATTAAAAACTGTTCTGCAGTTGATAGAGAATTTCTTGGGACGATAAGGGGTTGACTTGCCCAGGCTCATACACTTGCTTATGTCAGAAGTGGGGACTGGACCCTGACTCCAAAGCTTATTCTCTACTATATCATCCTGTCTCTGCCACTATAAAGTCTCCAGAGAGAAGGTTCAATCCTACTCAAGATATATTTATGAGTTATGGTAATATCTCAACATGACATTACATATGACCTGAATTTGTTTTGGTTTTTTTTTTTATGACTCCTGTCTTCATGATACCAAAAACACATTTCTCATACCAAAAAGACTCTCCTTGTCTTAAGTAGCCCTGAAAAATCATCTCTAGTCAATGTGTCAGCATGACTGATGTGAGACTCCAAAATCAACACCTAAGATCTAAGGCCTCTGCTGAAAAACTGATGGACAGTACAAATGGACAATGGAAGGTCTCAAGGCAGGCAGAGTAGGAAAGTAGGGGCAGTGGAAATAAAGGTGGTGGAATAGAGGAAATTCACAGTTCACTATTTTGATGGAATATTGTATATTGAAATTCAAAATTAATTAACCAAATTTGAAGAAATTTTAAGAAACTACAATCAATGCAAATGGGATATAATATTCTATCAGTCAACTCAACTGATGTTTTTAACTCAACATGGACAATGTCCTGATAAGAAACTATTGATGTTGAGACATGACAGATCATTTATTCCAAAGTCTGTCAACGTATATGTTCCCTCCCAAATCAATACTTCCATTCTTCGTAGGGACATGTCAATCAATTTCCCTATAACTCAGATAGCTATTCATCCTAACTCCTCTGCCCACAAAACTCCTCCCTAGTCTACATTCTTATGTCATTTTTTTCCCTCTTAGAAAAAAAAATTCCTTGAGGGTAGGAACCATCTTCCTTGCTAGTATTTATTTATATCCAAGTTGTTTGGTACCTAGTAAGTGTTTAACGTGCTTTTTCATTCATTCAATCAATCATTTATGCATACATACATAATCACAATAGTTAGTTGGTCATCAAACCTCATGCCCTGAGGGCAGGCACTGTCTCATTTTTATTCTTTTTATCCATAGTGACAATTACATTGTTTTGCACCCAGCAAGAACTATTAACTTTTAGTGAATTGCCAAATTCTTGAAATGATGCTACAATCTGTCTCCCTACAACTTCCACTCATTGGTTCTAATTTTCAAACTCCTCTTTATCAATACAATATGAAATTAATGAAATTTTTACATTGTGACTTTTCATATATTTGGAGACATGTTGGAGTAAGTATTGGAAGTATTATTTGGAATAAATAGACTCAATTTCTTCAATCATTCCTCCTAGGACAGAGTTTATAAGAAATTTCACTCCTTTTGTTTTTGTTTTTTTGTGGGTTTTTTTGCTTTTGGCAGGATGAAGGCTGGGCAATTAGGGTTAAGTGACTTACCCAAGGTCACACAGCTAGTAAGTGTTAAGTGCCTGAGGTCACATTTTGAACTCAGGTCCTCCTGACTCCAGGGCCTGTGCTCTATTTACTGTACCACCTAGCCACCCCAGGATTTTCATTCCTTTTATACTTCTCTGGCTAACTCCTAGTATATCCATCATCTTTTTGGGTATAGCACCTTAAAATGGGCCTGATACACCAAACAGCGTTTAATCAGAATGTGAAATTACCTGAAGCAGACACTATCATCCTCTTCATACATCAGATCTTTTTAGCAGTCCCATTAATCTACTTGCTCAAATTGAATTTGTAGTCAACTAAAATCCTCAATCGTTTTTCACTTAAACTGGCAAGTCAAATCTCATACACAACACACCAGCTTAAACAGAGTTTTAATTTCAGTGCACAACTTACCAGTTACTTAAGAGAAATTTAATCTTATTTTTGACAGTTTTGAGGGAGTCCATCATTGTAGCCTCTTCTGATGATAAGGTAGAGTGGAATAAATACTGAATTTAGAATCAAAGAGACTTGGAGTGGAATCCTAGCTCTGCTGTTTACAACCTATTCTTGGGACCTGGGACAAATCACTTAATCTTTCTGAGTCTTAGGCTCCTAATATGCAAAATGAGGGGAGATATCCCTCAAAGCTCCCAGTCTGGGATCCCATGAATATGGATTCCATCTTTCAATATAATAGCCTTCTGGCTCAACTTGATGACGTTGCTAAATTTAATAAACCTGCTTACCAGACCTAAGTTCATATTTTTAATCAACATGTTGACCAGACAAGGGAAGAGGCTTGTTGAACACCATTAAAGAATAACAATATTAATAGCTGGCATTTGTCTTCTAATGCATTGAGCTTTGCAAAAAGCTTTCAAAATACCTCATTTTATTCTCACAAAAACTGTAGGAGGTAGGTTGTTTTATTATCTCCACTTTATATTTGAGGAAAATGAAGCAAAAGTCCAGAATCACATAGTAAATGTCAGAAGCTGGATGATCCACAGCTCCATGAGCTCTAGATTGACAGTTACTTCTTTATCAACTCAGTTTGAGTATGGTCGTCCAGTCAGCTCTAAATTCATCTAACTTTATAAGCTTCTAGACTCTAAGTTTCTATCTTAGGATATGCAAATGTGTACGTATCTGTGTACTTGTATTTGTATGGATAAATATATATGAACATATATTACATATATAAACAATTATAAAGGAAACCAATGATATTGAAATAAAAATAATCAAATGTATATGCATGTATATATATGTGTATTATACATATATGTGATTGTTGCATTTCTATATCATTGGTTTCCTTTATAATTCTATATATTTGGTTTTATGCATTTAAAAATACTCTTCCAAGAAGGGATCCATAAGCTTCATCAAGGCAAAGTGATCCAGGATAGAAATAAGGTTAAGAATCCTGATCTCAACATGACTTCGCATCTTCTCCACAAGGACAGCATGGAAGGCTTTGTCAAAGACCTTGTTGGAATCCAGAGACGGTCAGTTGATGCATTTTCCATGATCTTCCAGGCTTGTTAACCATGTCCAAAGAGTCAGTTAGGGAAAAGCCTTCTTCAGAAAGCAATCGGGATAAGTTTATCATGATCCTCCTGGCAGCTCTGAATTACCACAAGCCATCTCTTTAATAAGTCATCTTTGACTTCTGGCTGAGTTCCATGGCCAGTTTCATTGTCAGTCAATTAACATTTATTAAAGATTTGTGATTTCATTGGCACAGGGAATTCCCAATTGAGGAAATTCCCTCTACCAATGAGTGTTGGCATCTTCCCTGAAACTTACAATCTTAGTTCATTATCTAGAGGGCTGAGAAGCAGTTTGACTTTCATGAGAACAATACAAGAACAATAACTGTCAATGGTGGGATTTGTATGCAGGTCTTTTTGACTTTGGGGCTGAATCAACTACTACGGTCATGTTTTCTCTCCTTCCAAGATGCATCCTTTTCCCCTTTAAATGATTAGGATATTGCAAACCTATCACCCAATTTCCTGTTATCCATGGTTTCTCAAAGATAAGTGACAAGTGATTTCAGTAGCTTGATATGTAATTCCTCTGGGCATGGAACATTCAGTGCATTTAAAATGGATGTACAGATTATTCTGCGGTCTTCTCTTCTCTCCTGAGTTTTACCTGCCTCTGAATTGTCCTTGCTCTAGTCTTTCAAATTTGAAAATCATTCTTCATGATGAATGACTGATAGCTCTTCCTTCTCTCCATTCATCTGTTAATACTAAGTCTTCCTCCCCAAGCAGCAATTCTATTCCTTATGGTTTATGTTGTTGTTTTTAGCAAGTTTTTGACAAAAAAAAAAATCACAGACATTTTCCTTTCCTTAGTATTGTTTGTACATCTTATCTGTTAAGCTCAAGGTCAGGAAAGCTAGCTATTAAGTGGCCAAGGTCGGATGTGAACACACGTCTTCTTGACTCCAGACCTAGAGCTCCGTCAGTATCCGGCACCACCTACCTACCTCCAGTGGATAGTCCTTGTTGCTCCCTCACTCTGCTAGAAACGAAGTTCTCAAATATCAGAAAGAGTAAGCAATCAAAATCCTAACACTCCAGTCTTATGTTCTATTACCTAAAGTGAACAATGAATGAAGTCAGCAACAGCACTAACAGAAAATGGGTTTTTTTCTGACACATCAAGTCCATCTGATACAACGCTTCTGTTTAGCATTTAAAAACCTTTACGCGCAGCCTCTCCTTCAGAAATTTGCAGACTGATTTCTTCTTAGTCCCTGTTACACATTCTAGTTTCCAGGCTACCAGGCCTACTTGCTGGTCCTCCATGTACAACATTCCATCTCCCATATCTTAAAATAACGACTCTTGTGAATGGCAGCAAAGTCTTTAAACCTATTTGCCTCAGCCTCTGTGATTAATTTCCACTACCACTGTATATATTTTGTTTGTATTTAATTTTCAATTTTCAATTTTATTTATTTATTTATTTATTTGCTTTTTGGAGGGCAGTTGGGGTTAAGTGACTTGCCCAAACTCACACGGCTACTAAATGTGTCAAGTGTCTGAGGCCGGATTTGAACTCAGGTCCTCCTGACTCCAGGCTGGTGCTCTATTCACTGCACCACCTAGCCGCCCCTTGTATTTAATTTTTTACATGTTTCTCTCTCCCATTAGAAGGTGAGCTGCTTGAGGGCAGGAACTGTTTTTGTCTTCTTTGTACTGATAGGCACAGTGTTGGCACGTAGAAAACACTTCATACATGCTTGTTCCTTGACTTGTCTGAGGCTCGTTTCACTCATCCATAATAGAAAGAAGAAAGGATACTTGTCCAATCCATTGTGATCCCACTTGTGGTTTTCTCAACAGGGATACTGGAATGGTTGGCCATTTCCTTCGCCAGATCATTTGACAGATATGGAAACTAAGGCAAACAGGGTTAAATGATTTGCCCAGGGTCACACAGCTAGTAAGTGTCTGAGGTCAGATTTGAACTCAGGAAGATGAGTCTTCCTGACTCCAGGCCCGGTGCTCTATCCAGGGCACCACGTAGCTGCACTTAGTTGTGAGGTTCTGAGATAATGATATTAAAAACTACTTCGGAAACCTCAAAATATGATATGTCATAATGCCAATATGAAAAAACAATTATGCCAGCAATCATTCCCTCTGATAGACACAAAGTGAAGCCTTTCTATTTCCTCAGTCTTTCTGAGGCTAAGCAGTACTTTCTTGCTCATTCAACACAGGCCTTATGCCTCTCTCTCACTAATATTCATCTCAGTCAAATAAGAGTTTCAAGGATGAAATAGAATCATAAGACCAAAACAACAATTAAAAGGTCAAACTGCATCCCTTCTGTTTGTTTAGCTTCCTTCCTGGAAATTCAAGGGTACCTACACACAGTCATAGGGTGGGTTGATTATTAACTATGAAAACAAGTATTAGATTTGAAGAAGAAATATGCTGCCCTGACTGGGCTCCAAATTTGGGCACTTGTTTTAAGACTGTCCGTTGCCACACTGCAAACTGGGGGATCTGAGGCCAAGGAATGAAGGCCAACGGGCACCAGGCAAGCAGTGTAGCCAAGACAAGTCAGCATGAAAAGCTGCAGGAAACTAAAGGAAAGTGGAGGTAGAAGGTGGATACTAGGAGAGGCTAGGCACAAATTTAATTTTTAGTCATACCCTGGAGTGGCAGTCATGGGAAAGGAGTTTTACCCTGTAGGAGAAGTGAGAAAATCATTCCATGGAAAAAACAAACATCTGAAGAAATTTAGTTCTGTGATTATGTCAGTGTAGGGAATTTCTATTGTGGAAACTCCCTCAGTTCTTGCAGAATAACAGTTCATCTCTAAGTTAGTCTCAGAGAATTTGCTGAGGCCTTTGAGATTAATTTGCCTAGGGTCACACAGTTAGTATGTGTCAGAGGCAAATCTTAAATCTAGCTCTTTCTCAAGACGATGTTGTCTCCTCTATCCCCTCAATCACTCCTGTTATTAAACTGTGTAGGAATGGGAGAAAAAAAACCCTCAAATTACACAAAAATCAGAAAACAGACATTTTCTAATTTCTATTAGAAGGCTTCTATCAGAAATGCCTAAAGGGTATCTGATGCCAGACTTATATGAAACTTGACAACAGTCCCCTTAGACAAATGAAACAGAACAAAACGTTTAAGCTTAATAAAGATTCTCAATTCCAAATGCTTCCAAACTGGCAGACCATTATGGTACTGCAGTATATTTAAATAGCTATCTGGGGCACACCTACTCCCTTCTCCCCAGATTTAATACCGTTATAGGGATATAACAGAGCTTTAGATATTTCTAGTTCTGAACAAAGACACTAGTGACTTCATCATCCTGAGACATTTTGAAACTGGCAATTCTAGGATGACTTGCACTTCCCCTAGGCTAACAGAGCAAATAATTTGACTCAATTTCTATATTTATATCGATATGATAAACACAATCCAATCACCATCAGTGTAATGGTCTTACTCTGTTAACTCCTGTTTGCCTCAGTTTGCACATCTGTAAAATGATCTAGGGAAGGAAATGGCAATTCTGATATATTTGGGAATTTATTACTAACAAAACAAACTATATAACTACACATTGATGTTAGTTGCTGTGGGATAATGGAACGTTAAGTGCTGAATGCTAATGTTCCCAGTGCCCAGGTGGTGGGCTGGATAAGATGAATAACCCTGAAGTACAGCAGCTGAGTCAATAGCATCCTCAAATTCTGAGATGCCAGTCACTGTTGCTTTGCCTCAGAACGTGCTCCCCCAGTGAATCAAGTCTATATTTCACTCATACAATGAGAGGAGCTATGATATTAAATACTAATATAACTCATGGGCATCATCTGAAGAGGAAAAAGAAAGCTTAATCCACTTTGGGTATATGGCAAGTTTACATGAATTGAAAACCATTAAATCGAGCCAAGGAGTCTAGGTTTCAGCAAAACGTTATTCTAAAATTAAATCGATAGATAACTGAATAAATAAATGAATAAACAAGCAAAGAAATCTAGTTTACTTTTTATGACTTTCAATTTCCAGCCAGACTTTTCAGAATGAATTTAATCTTTATCATAGTTAGGTCAGAGGCTTAGTATATACAGGAAGACAAAACCAATAGAAGGCAGTCCAGCTTGCCTTTATATCTAAATCTGTCCAACCGAGTTAATAATAATACTAAAAGGAAATGAATTTGAGTATGTTATAAATGAGCTACGTCATATTTTACAATTATGATGATGCATAAAAGGAATAATAATCATAACCTGAATTTAATAATGCAGCATAGCATATAGTTACACAGTCTTGCCAGGCTCAATGAATCAGCCCAAGAGTTTTCGAAATGATTCATCAGTGATGTTTCACCTGCACCGAGTGAGTCTGGCTGATGTGCCATCCTCACTGACGGTATCTGAAAACATCAATTATTCTTGCATGAAATTGAACTTTATGAAGAGTGGGATGTTACAGATCATCCACAAATTCTAAAGCAGAATATAAATGTTTATCTTCACAGTTGGCATCATTTAAACATTTATCTGTAATAATAAAACATTTATATACTAGCAACTCCTGAATTGGGAAAAGAAGGCATGATACTTAGAGGTTTCGTGAAATATCTCTGCAGTTGGCTAACATCTAAAAAATGATACCTCCTAAATTGTATCCTCTTAACTCCAAGTTTTCATTCCTTTATATGGTAATAATGACAACAGTTGAATTTATCTAGTGGCTTAAGTTTTATTAGGCACCTGCTGTACAGTACTGTATTTGATCCTTATGGCCATCCTTGGAGGTAAGACTAGAGGTATTATTATCCCCACTTTATAGATAAAGGAAGTGAGGCCCAGAGCAGTTAAGTGAGCTGCGCAATTGGTAATGACTAGAAGAATGATTTGAAGCCAAATCTCGTCTGCCTCCATCTCTAGTGGTCTTTCCCTTCTGCCATGTTGCTTCTAATCTAGGATTTTTATGTCACCTTTAGTTGTTTCTGCCTACTTGTTATTCTAGGTAGTTTTGTTCCTTGTCATGTTTATTATCAGAAAGATGACATTTGTACTAAAAAGAAAAAGCAAGCCATATAAAAGGAGCAAAATGAATTGCCTAGCCCGTATTGACCTTTTAGTATGTTGTATATTCAACTATAAAGCTAAGGGCTAAATGGAAAAAGACACTGTTAATTAATCATGGCCCAAATTTCCCTTTCCCCCTTGTTTCCCAAAGAACTTTCCTTAATAAGGAAACCATTATCACGTGGCTCTGGAAAATTAGGGGGCTGGGCTTGATGATCCCTTCCAACAATAAATCTATGCTTCTGGGATCTTTGTGAAAATGAGAGACTGGTAAATGAAAGTCTACCTAGTCTTTAAAGTAGTCTGTCAGCCAATAAGGATTCATTAAATGCTTACTCTGAGGCAGGCATTGAGTGCTGAGAACACTAGCTCCTGCCTTCAAGGAGCTTGCATTCTAATGGAGAAGATCATACATAAGTCAAGCTCCCGTGACGAGCGCCAGAACTATGCCCTACCCTTGGTGAGGATGTTTCTGAGCAGAGAAAATGCAATGGCTCCTCCTCCTAAATTCAGAACAATAGCAGGTATTCTTTGACTGTCCTACTGGCTTACTGTACAGTGACAAAACTCTTTTTAAATTAGCCGCTGAGCTAGAATTGAATGCATGTTGGAAAGGTCCAAGCAGACCCTATCAGACTCCTCTCTTCTGAGTAAAGAGGAAGCAACACTCTGGCCCTTCATGTGGGGACAGGATTAGTAGCAGCAGTGGCAGCAGAGTTTGTGGCTGAGGTCATGGCAGCCTGTTTATTCTTGCCTAAACCCACTCTCTTCCAAACTTCTTTATTTCAGTCTAGGGCACCTAGTCTTCCAGTCAAACTATGAGCTATGGAAGAAAAAAAGAGAAGGGGATCTATGTATCTATGTCTTCTAGTCAAACAGAGTTAAAGAGCCAGTGTCATTACTAGCTTTCCTCACTTGATGGGCACCCCTCTTAGTTTCCAGTTCTTTGCCAATACAAAAAGAGTTGCTCTAAATGGAATTGACCAAGTTATGACCACGACAGTTTCTAAAGGTCACCAGAGATGTAAGACAGCCAGCAACAGAAGCCAGTAACAGGGTCCACCAATAGCCACAGCAGACAAGTCTAGGGAAAAGAATGAAGCAGCCTTGAAGATCATGTCCAGTCTTCCCTGTGTACATCGTGTTGTTTCCATGGGTCTCCCCTATTAGACAGGGAGCTCTATCAGAATAGGGACTTTTTTTCCCTCTGCCTTTCTTTGTATCTCCAGCACTAAGAACACAGCATACAGTAGACACCTCATATAAATGTGTGTTGATTTTACCTGACATTTAATAAACACACCTGCCTGAAGGCCAAGTTCACATTCTTACTTAAATCTGAATAAGCTTCAGAATAAGATAAGCTGATAGATCTTCTGATAGTTGCTGTGGGGAGATACTTTCAGGGCCATGGTTTGGGTCTGATAGCCAGTGAGGTCCTATATGAATATAAGATTTGGCAAGGCTTTGGTTCATTGGTACAAGTCCAGAAATGCAGAGGAAATCTTTCTCCCCAGACCTCACCCCCCCAACCTCCCATGTTGAGTAGAAAAGCTGTGTAAAATATGAAGGATGTGGACAAGAGTCATGAAGAATGAGAAAGCATAGATGGGGTGCAACCTATACCATTGGAATGATTATCCATTTTAATGAGATTACATAGCCTTTGAATTAGTCAAGTAATTCACACACACACACACACACACACACACACATATACGCATATATGCAATTCCTTGTTTTTTATTTCAGCAGTAGCAAGCTGATCAAACATACCTATTTTAAACATTTTTTGAATGCTTAGTTTTCTACTTACAAGGTGAAAAATATTTGCAAAAATGTCAAAGTATTATCATTACCTGTGCCACGATTCGGTCAACGTCAATGCTGTGAAGAAGTTCTGCCAAGATTAATAGGGGTGTTACCATCGTGAATGCATCATAGAAATATAAGGGCATGGTGAAATAAAATTTTACAAATCTTGTTAAAGTTTCCCTGGCTTTGGTGCTTTCAGATATGACACATTTCAAATCCAGACACGCTGAACATTCTACAAGGCAATGGCACATGGGAGCCGTGCCACTTTACAGACTCCTGGCTTGAAAGTGAATATGTTACCACTTAGGTTCGAGATTGGGCTAATGTGTACATAAGCCAGCTAATCACAACATCAGTCACATTCACTGGATAGTATTGGTTGCGTATTGAACAAGCCAACATTTTATCATTAACTCGCTCTCTTTGAAATCCTCTGTATTCTGGTTTCTGACTTCATCAATCAACTGAAACTAATCCCAAAAGTTACCAGTGATCCCTTCGTTGTCAATTCTAATGGCCTTTTCTATATCCATAAACTGCTGAGCCTCTCTGAACCTTTGGACACTGTGGTCCATACTCTCCTCCTAAACACTATCTTGTGACATTGTTCTCTCCTCTTACCTGGCTGAGACAAACTTCTCATTCTTTGTAAGATAATTGGCATATTCACCAACTATGGGTGGACCCAAAGTCCTGTCCTCAGCCCTTTTCTCTCACTAAGTGATCTCATTAGCTCTGTCAGATAAATTATCTCTATATAGGTAACACAGATAATCATTTTTCCCCTCACCTCCAGTCCAACATCAGTAATTAACTATTCAACATTTTGAACTTGATATCACATAGGCAACACAACACACCCAAAATTGAATTCACTATCTTTTCTCCTAAACCCACTCTCTTCCAAACTTCTTTATTTCAGTCTAGGGCACCTAGTCTTCCAGTCAAACTATGAGCTATGGAAGAAAAAAAGAGAAGGGGATCTATGTATCTATGTCTTCTAGTCAAACAGAGTTAAAGGGCCAGTGTCATTGCTTTCCTCACTTGATGGGCAGCCCTCTTAGTTTCCAGTTCTTTGCCAATACAAAAAGAGTTGCTCTAAAAATTTTTGTACATCCTTAAACTTTGTTTTGCTTAGGACTAATCCTTCTACTAATCTGTGTCCCTCTTATTCCTCCCTCCTTCCTTTTTTCTTTTGTTTCCTTGTTAAGTGAAATGTGCATGCATGTGTGTGTGAATAGTCTTTTCTTCTTTGACCAGTCCAAATGACGATAAAGTTATAAAGTTCAAGTGTCATCAGCTCCTCCCATTCTTCCTCCTTATATGTAAAGACTTTATATGTATCCCAATTATGTGAGATTCTTTTCCCATCCTGCATCTCTTTACTCCGCCAGTGTTTTCTTCTTTCTATCCTTTTCCATACTTCTTTTAAGATTCACAAGATATACCAGAACCACCACCACCCCCAGCCCTCTATTTAATCGGACTTACTCTATGACCCCTGATGATTGGTTTCTGAAGGGACATAGGTCTCATCTCTCCAAATCATTGAGATGTAAACAGTTTATCCTTGTTAAGTCCCTTAGATTGTTCACTCATGTTTACCTTCATGTGAGTGAGTGTGTGTGTGTGTATTTCTCTTGACTCCTGTGTGTACTCTTCGCAGCTGCTATGGACCTCCTCAGCAATTCTTGGAAGATCTCTATTTAATTAAAGATGCATTACTTTTCCTCTGTAAGAGTATACTCAGTTTTGCTTGGTAAATCATTCCCGTTTGTAAGCCTATATCCTTTGCATTCTAGAATATTGTATTCCAACTTCTCCACTCTTTTGTAGCTGCTAAATCATTTGTAATCCTGACTCTGGCTCTACAGTATTAGATTTTTTTTTTCTTTTTGGATGTTCACACTATTTCTTCTTTGACACTGAAACTTTAGATTTGGGTTATGATATCCCTGAAGGGTTTTGTTTTGGAGATTCATTTAGGAGGTGATTAGTAAACTCATTCCAATTCCAATTTGTCCTCTGCTTCTTGAAATAAGTTATCTAGGTTCTTCTTTTGGTCATGAATTTCTGGCAGACCAATGATTCTTAAACTATCTCTCCTCAATATGTTTTTCAGGTCAATTGCTTTTGCTGTGTTATATATTACCTTTCTTTCCATCTTTCAGTCTTTTGTCTTCATTATATTATTTCTTACATCATAGAGCCATTAGCTTCCATTTACTCTATTCTAATTTTCAAGGAGTTTGTCCCATATTTCTTTTTCCTTTTTCTTTAGCCCTCTCAGTTTATTTATAAATATAATTTATAAATTATATATTGATATATAATATGTATTATTATATAATACATATTATACAATGTAATGTGCTACCTAAAACAAACAAACAAACCTGGTTTCATGCCCTCTAACAGTCTGAGTTCCCTTGTGCCCAACTGTGATTTTCTGTGGGACTGCTCATAGCTGTTTTTGGAACCATTTCCTTCTTCTGGGTTTATGTCTTGAACATCCCTGTCAACAAACTACATTTTACCATGGGACTCTCTTTGCTTGTTTGTTTATTATTCCAATCTTCTTTGACTTTAGACTATTTTAGGATTCAGTGTTCTGTACTTCTATAGGTAACGTCTCAGCTGAATTTTTGTCCTCTTGGGTCCTTCCGTTGATTTCTTGGGTATGGTATTGAATATCATGTTATTCCAGGATCTCAGGCATAGTTCAGACCGGGTACCTAAATACTCCCAAAGTGGTCTGATATGGCGCAAAAATCTTACTTCTGCCCTCTTTATCTGAGCGCTATAATGTTTTGTCCGAGGGATCTGAGTGGCACACCTGTAACCTTGCCTAGGTTAAGTTTCCATTAGACAGTTGCTGTAATTAGACACTATGAATCGGCTGGAAAGCACTACTGGTTGCATAGTAAAAGAACTACAAGCTCCTCTTTGGAGACTTTAGGATTCTGCTTTGGTTATTATCCAGATTGTACTGGAGGCTGAAGTTGGGACACCATTCTGCTTCTGTGGCCTGAGCTATTGCATGTGCTTCTATACGCGATCCTTGCTAGGTCTATATCCAAGGACCTGTGACCACTACTCACTATGGAGCATCGTCTTTAAACCCAGGTACTCTCCTCAGTCCTCTGTGGATCTATGACTCAGAATTGGGTTGTGAGATGTGAAGCTGCCGGTTTGCATTGAATCCTGCAGCCTTCCCAAGTTTAAGTCACTCTATCCTGTACTTGGGACGTCCTCTAGTCTGGGTGCACATCCTCTCTGTGAGCTGGAATGTTCCATCATTCTGTATATTCCTGGCCAGATTGTGTCCCCACTGTTCACAGTCTTCTCTATATGTCTGTCTTTGCTGACCTGGGCTGGAGGAATGACTAAATTTTCTTATTTCCTTCCTTCCTTCCTTCATTCCTTCCTTGCTTCCTTGCTTCCTTCCTTCCTTCCTTCTTTCTTTCCTTCTTTGCTTCCTTCCTTCCTTCTTTTTTCTTGGATTTCCTTGTCAGCATGGAGCCTGAAGCATTTTCTAGCTCTGTGTGGAGGAGTGCTGAGGGAAGCTCACTGTACTTACTGTTACTTTGTCATGTGGTATCTAATTTCCACCCCCATGCCCCTCCACATTTTTAGTGGCTCTCCCTCATACCCAGAATGCTTTCCTTCCTTACTTCTAGCTCTTGGAAACAATTTCCTTCCTGCTTCAACCAAAGTGCTACCTTCTGCAGGTCTTTATTCTTTTAGCTGCTAATGCCTTCCCCTAAAGTTATCTTGTATCTGCTTTACTGATAAACATATAAACATATATCTTACATGCTTATGCATATATAATGTGTAAATACAATGTATATAGATATAGATACACAGATATTTCTATCCACACCTATACAGATAGAAATAGGTAAAGACATAATTATTATCTTTGTTCTACTGTAAGATCCTTCAGGGCAGTGGCTGCTTGATTGTTTTCTTTGTAAGGTGATTGGTACATAACAGGCTTGTCAAATGATGAAATGATTACTTATGTAAAACATGTTAACTTTGGATAAGTAACTGACTAATCTACTGACTATCCAAATAGTTTGAAGCTCACAAAGGCATTTTCCTATTAGTTTGGTTCTTTGGTTTATTAGTCTATTGTATTTATTCTTAATAACTCTCAGAGTCAGTTATGTTGTCTGTGCAGTTACAAAATAATCTTACAGGAGTTTTAAAGACAAATCACTTCCAGGAGGCTTTAATTCTGCTGGGAACCAGGAGAATAGGTTAATTAAATGGGAACATTTCTACTTGGTGGGCTTTCTCTCCCTAATTACTCTGTGCCTATGATCTCTTCCTTTGCCAAAGTCCTAAGGTAGGTAAGGTAAGACTTCTAGTCTATGCCAGGATACTTTTGTTGACTTGAATTGTAATATAATCATTTCAGGTGTGCTTAATATACCTAAAGAGATTCTGAGCTCCCAGAGAAAGGAATCACTCTCCTTCATCACAGTATTGAGCAAATAGTCAATACTTGATACATAATAGATGACTGATTCATTTAAAAGTTGGAGAGGTATAAGGTTGGGTTCATAAATGCAGAAGTGTGATGTAAATAGAAATTGAATGCCCCATGCTGCTCATTAGCATCTATGGGAAAACTGGTACTTCTTGCCTTTGTCACATATAAGTATGCTTTCAAAATTTTAAAGGGTCAGGATTGACAATTAAACTCACTGTATTGTTTCAAATGTTACATGCCCTATAGCTAAAATAAAAATAAAATCAATTACATCTTCAGCTAGATGAAATCAAGAAGCAGGTTTATAATAAATATGTCATGTTATGGACCCTTCCTATTCCTTTATTTTTCATTCTTTTTGCAGTTCTTCCTAAAACCACAACTGAGGTTACCCTAAAAAGGGACCAGGATCACCATGTTTCATTATCTTTAATAAATAAATTCAGAGTTTCATTATATTTGACTACATATAAGTAATTCATGCCCTGGTTTCAAAAACCCATATAGCACATGTTAATAATAATTCCACATGTTGGGTCAAAAAAAATAGTAAGCTAGGAAGAGAATATACATCAACTGTAAAGTAACCAAATGTCTAGGTGTCAAGAAAACATAAACATTTGAAAACTAAGGATATAATGCAGAACCTGTGAATTCAATCCAATTTTTGAATAATTTAATATGTCCCTATTGTGTGACCCCAAAAAGAGTCATGAAGAGTCAAACATGATTGAAAGATGACAAAAGAACAATAAAATTATGTGCAAGGGATTGAAAGACAAAAATGAAGCAGTTCTTACCTTTTGCTATTGTAGGGTACGATATAACATGTAGAAGAGACAAGTAAATGCATTTTGAAGAGAGAGGTGGGCTGCTCTGACCCTCCTCATATTAATTTGTATTAATATAGAAGAGGTGATCAAGGAAGGCTTCCTTAAGGAGGGGGCACCAGAACTATTACTTGACTCAAGATAAAGAAAACATGAGTATGTTCCTGACTTAGAGGATATGAAGGGTCACTGTCAAGGGGTGGAATGCTGAGTTCTGTCAACAACTAGCCATCTCATTTGGCTGAATGCCATATGAAATCTGAGCCTTATGCTTTCTGTCTTGATAGCTGTCACCTTTTCTGTGGAAGGAAGTGGATAGGGCTAATGAGAAAATAAAGTTTTAACAGGTGGTTCCCTCCTTTTATTTTGCAATGAAAACCATCTTATTTTTAATAGATTCTTTAAATATTCTCTATCCCTGGATAACCTGCCCTACCTGATCTCTTTTTTTTTTTTTTTTCCTGTGCCAGGACTGCTGAGCTAGATCAAGTCACAAAACAAGAGGTTTTCATCCATGACAACTTTTTGGTTCATAAGATCATTTCAACCATTGCTGCTACATGATATTTCTTCTATTGCACCCATTTGCTTCCATATTCTGGTTTCCCCAGTAGTTATTCCAAATCTTTTCTTCTTTCCTCACAACTATGCCCACCCCCTATATTTGCAGCAAGTGACCTGTAGCCTTCTGTTTGGCTGACTCCAGTTACCAAATTCAGAGGAAGAGAGATAGGAAGGGAAGGGGTAGTCTAAGCATAATGAACACCATAAACAAAAGCTTGAAGGAGAGAGAGAGCACAAGGCATGAGAATTTCAAAATGTGGCTAAGGAGTAGAGTATGTGAAAGGGAATAATATAAGATAAAGCTAGAAAGTTAACAAGCGGACAGTTTGTTATTACCACTTCATTGAATGTAAACACCTTGAAGGTAGGGATTATATTGACTGATAGCTTTGAATGCAAGACAAATTTGTTGGAGTTTTTCTTAGCCAGTATTTAAAAAATATGCAAGAGTCCTTGAAAAAATACAACAGCGATAAACTTGTTTGACAACATGAGGTGAAACATAACCAAGGAAGGCATATGTTCATCAATGATGTTCACCACAAGCATGGAGGAGACTGTTTGCAGATGACACTGTCTTGGTTGCCTCAAGTCCCCCAACACAGCAGTCTCCTGAGCCAGACCAGCAAACAGTTGCTTTTCTATCCTCAGAGCCTACTACAGTACCTAGTGCTCCCTAAACACTCATTGGACTGATTTGGAATCAACCAGCTAAAGGTCTTAAAAAGCCCAATTCCTGGGAGCAGATCACCAACAGTTCTGCATATGGTATGTAGATCATCAGAAGACAACTTATGGTACTAGATAAAATCAATTAATTCCAGTGCTTTGAAATATGAAATCTAAATCTCCCTGTTTTTTTGTGATGCTTTGGTTATTTTACAAGGAGACCTCCCCTAATGCAAGTTCCAATAGTCACAAGTTGTTTTTGAGATCTTAAATTTCTTGTAGGGTACTGCTTCATTAATCCTAGAAATAACACCAAGTTCGGATTCAGAGTACAAAAGGAATTCTCTTTTTCATTATGTTCAGAAGCATATGAACAAAACAAAAATGGTTTGATACCGAATTTGGGCTCTTACCTGACAAACGCATTTATTTAACCTCTCACTGGGAATGTCTTTCAATGACTGGTTAATGGATTCAATAACTGACTTAAATATCGTCTTCAATAGAACCAACAGTCTTTCTAGAGAGGATCAAGTGTATTGAATGAATGACAAAGGAATTTACTAAGCAATTCCTATGTACCAAACACTGTTCTGGGCAACTAGGTGGCACAGCACATACAGCAGTGGGCCTGGTGTCAGGAAAACCTGAGTTCAAATCTGGCTTTAGCTACTTACTAGGTGTGTGACTCTGGGCAAGTCACTTAACCAACCCTGTTTGCCTGTTTCATCATCCGTAAAATGAAATGGCAAACCACTCCAGTATCTTTGCCAAGAAAACCCCAAATTAAGTCATGAAGAGTCAGATACAATTGAAAAAATGGTTGAACAACAACAAACATTGTGTGAGGATACAAAGAGGAGAAAAACCTTAAGTCTGATCTCAAGAAGCTCCCACTCCTACTAGGAGATGCACATTGATTTCCTAGACCCTGGACTTCTCCCTCAAAATCTTGGTCATAGAATCTTAGCTCTAGAGCTAAATGAACCTAAGAGAACAGCTACTCCAATCTCTTCTTCAACGTTCATAGTGGGGAAGCGATTTACCTAAAAGTAGGAAGTGCCAGGTCCGGGATTTGAACATAAGTCATTAGGTTCCCAGATCACACATTTTGAATTACAAATTTGAATTAGAGAGCATCTCATCTAACTGAGTTTTACAAATGAGGAAAACAAGGCCCAGAGAGAGGGAGTGACCTGCCCAAAGATAGAAGAGCAAGTAGATCCTAGCCCAAAAAACCACTTAAGGAGGGGGCACACATCAGAGAAAGGCAGATTATAAAGCAACAGATTTAGAGCTAGAAGAGATCTTAGAGGTTGTCTAATTCACCCTCTCTTATTTTACAGATGAGGAAACTGAGGCTTATAAAGGTAAAGGATTAGCTTAAACTATTCTGAGATTTGAACTTAAGTTCCCTGATTCCCAATACGAGGCTCTTTCTACTGTACCATGCTGCTGCCTATAATTCAACTTATTTTATTGAATTTATGAAATCCACTTAATATATAATTTTACCTGATTAAACATGCTATGTAACTTATTAAATCAAATTGATCAATTATTTAGCATTTGCATTTTAATCTTTTTTTTTTTAGCAGAATGAGGAAAGCTAGACTAGCAACACTGATTAGACATAAAATATTAACAGAATTGGAAGCATGTAGGTGTCCAGAACATTGGCCAGGTACCTTGGCAATTGGATCTATACAATGATTCCATGGGCCAACAAGGAGTGGGTGAGTTAGATTTACTCTTTCCAAGGTCACCAATGATGGAATGACCTTTTTCTTTTAACCTCATGCTTAATTTGTCTCCAGTATTCCACACTGTTGATCACTTTCTCCTCCAAGATAATCTCTTCACTCTAGATTTTGATGACACTGCTTCCTCCCAGTTCTCTTCCTACCTGTCTGGCCACTCCATCTTAGTATCCTTTGCTGAATTGTCATCAGTGTCATATCCACTGTCTAGGTGTTCCCCAATGCTTTCCTTCTCTTCTCCCTCAATACTATATCACTAGGTGATCTGATCTCATCAGCTCCCATAAGTTTAATTAAAATTTTTATGCAGATGGTGTCCAGCTCTATAGATTCAGCCTTAATCTCAAGCTCCAGTATCACATCCCCAAATGCCTATCAGACATCTTGAACTAGATGTCCTATACCATCTCAAATTCAACATGTTTGGCCATTCTTCCAAGCTTCCCCTTCTTCTTATCTTCCCTATTACTGTCCAAGGCCCAATTATCTTCTCAGGGTACCTAGGTTCTGAACCTTGGTGTCACCATTGACTCCTCATTCTCACTCACCTCATACATTCAATCTGCTGCCAAATTTCTACCTTCACTATATCATATGTATTTCCCTTTCTCTCCATTCATACAAGTACTAGTCTAGTTCAGGTATCATCTTCTGATTTCTAGAATAGTTCAATAAATTAATTGGCTTCATTGCCTCAAGTTCATCCTTACTTCAATCTATCTTATATTCAAGTTTCCTAAAACATTGGTCAAATCATATCACTCCTATTCAATAAACTCTAATGTCTTCCTATTACTTCCAGAATCAAATACAAAGTCATCTGTTTGGCAATGGAGGCTCTTTATGAGCTGGCTCCTTCCCACCTTTCTAGCCTTCCAACTTTTTACTCTCCTCCATGCTCTTTATGGTCCCATGACACTGACTTTCTTGCTGTTCCTCCCATTAAACATTTCATCTACCATGTCTATGCCTTTGTGTTGGTTGATCAAATGAGATATTTGTAAAAAGCACCTATCACAGTGCCTGGCCCATAGAAAGAGCTATGTCAATGCTTATGCCCCCTCTCTTCCTTTCCTCTATCCCTCATGCCTGGAATGTTCTCTCTCCTCACTTCCATTGGCTTCCTTAGTGACTCAGCTCAAATTCCTCCTTTCCCAGGATACCTTTCTCAGTCTTCTCCTTCCTCCTTCCTGCCCCAATTAGGATTTCTAATTACCCCTCTGAGATTACCTTCCATGTGTGTGGATATACACATACATATGTGTGTATATGTACATAGACAGATACAGATATTATACCTATGAATGTTGTCTCTTCCTTTATTATGTAAGCTCCTTAAAAGCAAGGACTATTTTTTTTTGTTTGCTCTTTTTGTTTGTTTTACTATCTTTTTATGTAACCCCAATACTGAGAAAAGTGCTGGTCACACAGTAGAAACTTAATAAATGCCTATTGCCCGGCTAACTGTAACCACCCAATTCTCCTGGAATAAGAGAATTTAATTATACTTTATTTGGTCAGTTCCTTGAGGGCTCAGACTCTGTTTAATTTTGCCTTTCTATATCAAACCTCTAGTTCAGTGCCCTCTATATATTGGAAGTTTAATAGGTGCTTATTCCATTGAATTAGAATGGCTTCAGCTTCCAGAAATCCTCCTCACAAGAAGCCATTGATTCTGTTGGAAATATGTTCAATTGTTTCCTTTTATCCTAAGTTAAAATAATATGATAGCGTCATAGCCCATAGAATGTGTGCTCTCTCTCTCTCTCTTCCTCCTCTTCTTCCTCCTCCTCTCCTTTTTTCCCCTTCTCTTCTTTCTCTTTTTCTGCTTCTGTCTCCTTTATTGATAAGGAAACTGGAAACTAAGGTTTTAATGAAATTAAGCAACTTGCTCAATGTCACACAGATTATAAGCTTTCAAGGCAAGATTTAAGCTCAGGTTCCCTGACTCCAGAGCTAGAACTCTTCTCTAGTCCAAGCTTGGGCATTACTCTGAAGCTTAGATTAGAGAAGAATTCTGGTACCGCCTGCCCTCATCATGTTTTTTTTTTTCAGGAAAACACCTTTGCAGACTGCAAAGTATGACTGAAATATGAGCAATGACAATTATCTGTGAATACAGTAATAAATATCATGATTGAGGAAACATGGAGGGAGGAAGCACTGAGAATGAAATAGCTCATCAGAGGTTCCTCAGCTGGCCTTAAAAGCAAGCTAAGGAATCAAAGAAGAGGAGATGAGGAGATAGCAGTTGAGACAGGTCACAGGACATCAGAGACAGAACGTCATGTGTGGGACAGAGTAATGAGAACGAAGGCTGAACAGTGTACAGAAGCCAGAATTTAAAGGACTTGGTGTTGTATTCTAGCTGTGAACTCTGGGCCCTTCTTTTAGGAAACCTGAACAAATAATGTTCAATAAAGGGGAACTCAGACATTGTTATACCCTATAAAAGGAGATGACGTGCACATTTTACAGTAGGTAATACAAAGCAAAAGCAAAAAAAAAAAAATTTTTTAAAAACATTAAAAAAAACCCAGCCAATGATAATCTGCCTTACCTTCCAAAAAGTCAGATAAAGCCAGGCACACATTAATCTGAGGTGATATCAGAACACAAAGCTGAAAAGTAAAGTTTAGATCCAAAACAGTACCTCCTCTTTGTTTCATTCCTTATTTACTTAGGTCTTCTGCATTTGTGACATTGGCAATGAACCCTGAACTAGAACCAATGGAAAAAAATGTGTCTGGCCTACACCACATGTGCGCAGTTATGGAAGGAAGCCCAAGCTGGGGACAGCCAAGGGCCTGATAGGCTGCAGCTCAAAGAGCACAGTTGGCCAGTTCCCTAGGTTTGTCTCCTGCAGGACTGAACTGTTCAGACCTAGGCAGGGGGAGGGGAAGGCTGTCTCATACATAGGCAGAAAGGCCAGCTGTCTGGCAGGATCTGAATAGCGCAGGCCAACTTTTGTTTTGTTTTGAGAGGGATACTATTTCCAAAGGAAGAATGTTGTTGAAATGCAATCATTATTTAGGAAGGGGAAGCCCCTCTGAGCAGTTCATACAAGCTGGATAAATCTATTTTTCAGACATAGAGGCAAGGTTAGGTGTGATAAATCCAACTGAGGTCACAGTGAGAGGGAGGGAAAAGGAATGAAACTGGAATGGGAAAGGGGTGGAGAGAGATTGAGAGCAGGTGCTTCTGGTGAATCCAGGCCGGCAACCAAGAAACAAGGAGGAAGGTGAAGGACGGAATGATGAGGACAAAGGTGGCCTACTTTGCCAGTAAAACGACAGCTCCTTCAAGGCACTTTGTTTCGTCACTGGATCATCTTGCACATGGGGATGGGGCCAGACACTGGATTTCACTGGTGCAGGAGCTAACTGATGAAGAAGCTTTCTTTGTCAGTACAAATGGGCACCTTCTATGGAACCACATAATTGTGGCAAGTTGTCTGGAGTGATAAGAGGTGAATGACTTACATAATGTCACAAAGCCTGGATAGGTCATAGGCAGGACTCAGACCCAGATCTTCCTCTGAGACACCAAAAAGTCACTCTTTATGCCCTCGCCTTTCACTTAATAAATGCTTGAATTGAATTTGCTGAGACCTGTATTGTCTTACTCATTCATGTATACATTCATTCAACAAGTATTTATAAGTTGCCTCCTACGTCTGCTAGTCAACAAGCATTTATTAAGCACCTATTATTTATTGGGGGAAAAAAATAAAACAAACTTCCAAAGGAGATCATACTTATTTGTAAGACACTGTGCGAGGTACTAGAGAAACTTCGTCAGAACAACAAACCCACACACTGTTCCCAAGAAAGTTACATTCTACCGGAGTGATACAATGGATATGATAGTAACTACACCAGGACTTGGGGCTGAGGGATGACGGGAAAGAGACCTGAGCTAAGCCTTGAAGAAAGCTAGGGATCCCAAGATAGAGAAGAAAAAACATTTTAGATGTGCAATACAGCCTGGACAAAGGCATGGAAGTGGGAGATGGGACTCAAAGTTTGAAAACAGTAACTAAGCCAGTTTGATTGGAACACAGAGTTAATGAAGGTGAATAAAGTAAATTAAGTCTGGAGCCAGACTGCACTGAGCTAAGCAGTCTGCATTTTACCAGTGGCAATAGACATTATCAGACATTTACAAGCTGTTTGACCCAAAGATCATTTGATCTTTCTGCCTTGGTTTCCTCATCTGTGAAATGATGGGGATTGGGCACAGTGGCACCTAAGGTCAAAAGCTATGACTCTATGATGACCTTACAGTCTTATGATCCGGGTGTTAGGGAGACTATTTTGGCATCTGGGTCTCTCATTCCTCTGCCTACAAAGTATCAGTCAGTAAGAGTCCAAATTTTATATGTGAAAACCCTATAGCTTGGCACTCCAGATAAGAGATGACTTTGCTGTCTGGCAATGTTCCAGAGTGATACCTCTGCAAAAGGATTAAGATTATTTGGGCTACCCTATTTCACATTTCACCCAATTTAAGTATAAAAGAAAAACGGGGCACGCATTTTAATGTATAGGATGGAGATAGTCCTAGGTGGAAAGTTAGATTTTAGGATGAGGTAAGATGATGCATGGGCTTAGCCCAAAAGGTCACAGGTATTTCATTCTCATCTTAACTTTCTGAGTGTTATTTTTCAAAGGTTCATTTGTCAGGAAATGTTTGAGCACAAACTGCCAACAGAAAGAGTAAGGAGGTCATTTTTGTCGTGCCCTCCCCACCTACCCTCTTTTATCTCTTCATTTATTTCTCCATTGGTTTAATTTTCACTGTCCACAGGAACTCTGAAAGCAAATTCATTTTTTTGTTTCTGATCATCAGGTAACTATCATAAAGCAGTCTGCCTTAAATAGATTCCCCTAAGAAGAAGGCTCATTCTATATCGTTTCCAAATGAAGATATCCAGTGTTATTTCTTTGGAACCACAGAAGGAAGGAAATCACCATTCCTTCTGCATCATATTCCAGGTCTCTTCCTCCATAGCCCATTTGCTACTGAAGGGGAGCAGGGATTCTTAGGGGTGGGAAGGTAGAACATTGCAGGCATGCATGAATCACACCTTGGGCAAAGGCATAGAACTAAAAATGGGAGGTTATGTCGAGGGAACAGCTACTGCCCAGTTGGCTTGGAAGATGGAGCTTTGGTAGGAGAAGGCATAGTGACTGGATCTGATTTCATGGGTAGAGGTAACAACCTTTGCCCATGTATTGACATGTCAGCATCTTTTCTGCCACTCAGGGTCTGAGAAAATTGCCTAGCCCTGGGAGATCAAGTGAATTCTCCAAGATAGCATAGCCACAATGTGATAAGGGTGGAACTCAAACCCAAGTCTTTCTGGCTTCAAAGCCAGTTTCCTAACCACCATACTACCCCACCTCAATTATTCTATTATTGCTGTTTTTGTTTTAAGTAACAACAGTTGCTAAATCAGAAGGAAGAAAAGCCCTGGAATTCTCTCACAAACAACATGGAGGACACAAGATTGCTTCATAATTCTTATAGGAAGCAAAGTGGGGAGGTGGGAATAGGGTTGGTTTTGGAACCAGTTCTTGTTCTACTACTGGCTGACCAATTGACCTTGGTCCAGTCACTTTTCTGATCTAGGCTTATCCATAAAATAAGAGGATTAGAATGGCTTACCTCTAAGATCTCTCCCACCTCTTTAGATCTATCATTCCATGACCAATTTCTATATTCATCAACTCTTATAAAATCAGTTGAGAGAAAATAAAAACAGGCCCTTTCCTTGTCAAGAGAAAGGGCAAACCAATAGAGGGACCACTTGCTCCATTGGAATTCACATAATGTCTATCATCTTGAGAAAGGCTCCTGGCTCATTTTTGAGAGGTCCTACTCAAGCTTCATAAAGAAAGGCCCAGCATGGACGAGTCACAATTTGTATCACTGTAGGAAGACCAGGCATTGGTGAGATTACAGGTACATTGAAGTTGGGAAATTCCTTTCCATGCTTCTCAGGTTTCTGATCATTTGGGGATATTTAACAGCTTTGCTTAGACCAATGGCTCTTTTGTGAATGTCAGGTACCAGGTGAGAGAAAAAAAAGAGGGTGCTGGGGGCAAAAGGGGAAGGGGAAGGAAAAGAGGGCTAGACCTGGAGGATTCAGGAACATGACAGTAACAACCAAACCTATGACTGGAATCCATTTACAGCATTCTCCGGGGTCTTCAAGTAGCCTGCCTGTGGTTATTCCCCTACCAGGAAAAAAAGTCTTAAGGATAAAAAAATACACAAAGAAATATATACTCTCCCTCTGTGAAATAATTAAATAGAATAATTGTGCACACAGTACATTGCTCCCTTGGAAAAGCTATTGGTAGGTAATGGCCACGAGGTCAGGGGATTCTTCGGAGAGCAGACACCTTGTCAGGCCTGTTCCTCATTGCCACCCTCAGCCTAATCTCTGGAGGCTCACAGCTGCTGGAATATGTCATTCACACAAAATGCCTGCAGTCACATCACACCTATTTTCTCATGCTGGGTCTTCTTAATCGTTTTCCCTGAGCACCTGTTGCATTGCAACCTGTCACTTTGGCAGAGGCTCTGGCCAGGAAAATCCCCAGACCTCTTTCTTGTCCAGTAAGAGTAGCACTTCGATTAGGCCCACTAGGTGTCAGGAGGTGAGATGCATGTCAAGAGGCATTTGGCATTCCATGATCACATCGAAATGACTTGTCCCTGGTTACCTGGCACTGTCTACAAAGCCCCATCCTCTTGCCTCCTCTTTGGCTGGTGTCTATAACTCAGTCAAGATCACAGGCAATCTGGTGAATGGGCCTGGAGCCCAGCTAATGGGCAGGTGTCTGTTGGCATGGGAATGGTTATTAAATGTTTCACCCACCAGTGCTTCAACTGCAATGGAAAAGAAGGAAGGGGGGGTTGCTTCTTAAATGTTCCTCCAAACCCACTAATTTGATTCATAGGGTGTATATTAATAACAGAAGACATTTATAAAATAATAATTATTTTTAACATGTCTATAGCACTCTAAATTTTGAAAAGAGGTTTACAAATATTAACACATTTGATTCTTACAACAACCCTGCCTAGTAGGTGCTATTATTACCTGAATTTCATAGAAAAGAAAACTAAGGCTTGCCCAGGGTCACACCGCTAATAAAGCTTCTGAGGCTGGATTTGAACACAGTTATTCCTGATGGCAGGCCTCGTGCTTTCTCTACTGAGCCAACTCACTTCCTCAATATAGTGTCTGCACACTACTTTATACCCACTCATTCTACTGTGTGTGTGTGTGTGTGTGTGTATGTGTGTGTGTGTTAATTATCACTTCCACAGTACAGCTGGGGATACTGATGCTGAGGAGGGGTTAGGTGATTTTAGTCAGTCACTCATCTGGAAAGCATCAGAAGCAGACTTGTAACCTCAGTCTTCCTTCATGCCAAGTCCTTCTAATTTTACCCCTTTCTGTGTTCCGGGAGCTGTGCTAAGTGTAGTGGGTACAAAGTGGTGGAACAAAAGGACGCAGTGCTCAAGGAGGGTCCTACACCATCAATGGACCCAGAGAGTTAATGAGAATCCAAGAGGCCCAGACAATGCACACTCTTTGGAGAACAGAGGAAGCCCTGTGGGCTTCTACCACCTGGCAGTTCTAGGAGAAAGGTCTTTCTTCTCCTTATTACAGGAAGTCCTCTAACCTTCAGAAGTATTCTAGGTATTTACAGGTTTCGAAATCTTAAACTGACTTTCCATTGTCAGACCTTGGACCTGACGGAATCTTCTCCTTAGTTCTTTTGATTCCTGCCAAAAAGGAGGGGTGTATGGAGAGAAGGAGGATGAAGAAGGAATTTCAGGAAGCTACTGGTTAGATCAAAGGGGAAATACTTTCTACTGCCCAAGCTAACAGAAGTCTCATTAGAATCTTGATTTAATAAAAAAGTCAATAAAAATTTATTAAGCACCTACTATGTTCTTGCTAGGTACTGTGCTTAGTGCTAAATTTGGCTCTTAGTATGGTGCCATGTATAGAAAGCTGGTTTTAAAGTCAGTAAGACTTAGGTTCGAGTGACATCTCTGACTTCTTGGCTGTGTGAGCCTGGGCAAGTCACTGAGTATTCTACTTATAGAAAAGGTGCCATCCTACATTAGTAGAAGGGAGTTTCTTGACCCAGAATTTCCATCCAGCAATGAAATCTAAGGTCCAGTCTCTATGAATTAAGCATAAAAGGGCTATTTCAAGATCTCCTGGGGAAAAAAGCCAAAACTAGCAAGCAAACAAAAGCCAATACAGCAGGAAAAATTCGAGCATGTATAGTAGAAATCTGATCTCCCAATTTCAGAAACTCATTTAGTGTCCAGCACTGAAAGGACACTTTCCTCATCCTGGGGTCAGTTACTCTGATGCATTTAACCTTTTATGGCTGAATGCCCCCACCAACTCCCCAATGCCTGGTCATTCATGATTTAGAAAGAAATCTAAAGCAGAATCACAATATTGTATCTAAAGCCTCACAGATAGTATCCATAGTAGCAATCAGTGCAGGCAACTGTGGGACTCATGTGAGGACTTCTTGGGGGCTCCTGTGAAGTTCCCATAATCTACCATTTTGTTTTGAAGCTTCACCTGTGTTTTTGTCTCTGGCCTGGAACGTGAGTCTCTCTGCTTCACCCTCAGATCCTAATCTTTGTTCCTGCCCTTAGCTTGATAATCTGACCTTGCTCTCCTCCAGAGGAATTGGCCAGGGGCTTTTTTTTACATATGATCATCACCCTCCACCTTCTAGTGAACATGGACAAAGCAGATCAGTCACATTTTAATCTATGTTAACACATGCGAGGTGAACAGGTGTTCAAACTCCAAGTGAATTAGATGCTACAGGAAAGCAAGACATTTGCTACCATGTGAAAGAAAAGCCACACGCACACACACACACACACACACACACATCTTAACATATTTACAAAAACTAGTGCCTAGGATCAAGCACCAATCCGAATTAAAAGACTTCACGTAAATCTGCTATTAAAACAGCCTCGGCTGGGTGAGACCTGCATAAGAGCCCCAGATTACATCAGAGTTATGTGGTTATGGTTGAAGAAAGAAAAGGAAAAAAAAAAAGTTCCAGGGCTTGTCTATTTCCAAATGCTAATTTTCATATTATGCTGTATAAATGTATGTATTGAGTTTAAAAGGTTTTGTAACTCAAACTAAATGAAATAAAAGAATGCAATCAGCTGCATCCCAAATCAATATTAAGGATATTGCAAATATGAAATGCTTAACTGATTCATTTTCAGTTATCTTTAAAGATCCATTTGTTCTTTAACCAATGACTTTAATTACATCTTCAGTTAGGAGAGCAAGAAATAGCTGAAGATTTGCTGCTTATTAGCTCCCACTGTGATAAAACAGGGAACATGCCCTTGATGGAGAGAGGATTACCAAGCTCTCCTCTCCTCCCCACCCCCACCATACACACTCCAATGTTTTCTCCATAAAGACAGATGTCCCAGCCACTGGGGGAAACTTGGTTTTTCTATTGCAAAATTCAAAACATGTCCTTTTTCTACAAAGCAGTGTTTGTGTTCTTAAAATGAGGGTTCAGTGTATTCTGAAATCTCCCCTTATAAACTGGAAGGGTTTGACTTTAAGATAAGGACAAACCTGCTTGTGAGTGATGCAGACTTTCATTGAAGCACCCAAGCTTATTATAGGAAGGTATAACAAAGAGTCATACATATATCACATGATTAAAAAAAAAATCACCTGCGAGACAAAACTCTGTGTCAGTTGGAATTCTGCTCCCCAAATTGGCAATCTGTCCCTCACAATTTAGGTGCCTCTCAATTTGAGGATGTCCTTCACTGACCTTGGCACTTATTGGCCTTCCTAGCAGTACCCAAAGACATTTGCCAACAGGTGACAGGAAGGCCCCATTCTGGCCTTATGCTCCCAAGCACATTGGTGGAGGAGTTGAAAGTCATTTAATGAATGAATTAATGACAAACTACTTATTAGGCACCAACAATATTCAAGTTACCACGCTAAATGCTAGGCATGCCAATATGAGAAATCAAAATAGTCCTGGACCTCAAAGATTTTACATTCTAATGGGTGAAGACAACATATACAAGGGGAGATTTATAGTGAGGGAGGGTACACATCTGACTGCATGGTTTGGAAATGGCCAGTAAAAGACATCTGATTCTTAGGAGAAGAAAAAAAAAAGTAAAAACTGAGAATAAGATATTCAACCCCTAATAAACTGAGATGAATGGGGAGATAACAAGAGAACTCTACGTACTTAATTTTACAAGTCACCAGGACAAGCTGAACTATTTCCCAGAGCACTGTAAACCCTGTGATTACTAGTCAATTGTAAGTGATCTTTGAAAAACTATGAAAAATAGGAGAAGTAATATAGGATTGGAAACCAAATGTCTCCACTTTCAGAAAAAAATAAGAAAATCGTCTGAAAATTACAAACAAGTCATCTTGATTTCAACTCCTGACGATATTCTAGAGCATGATATTAGAAGGATGGTTAATTCACATATAGAAAAGGGAGCAGTAATCACAAAGAACTTCCATGCTTCATCAGTAATAAGGACACGATAATAATAGTAACAACAATAACAACATTTATATAACACTAGTTAAGTGCCAGACACTAGGCTAAGTGCTTTACAATTATTATTTCATTTGATCCTTACAACAACCTTGGGAGGTGTCCTTTATTAGACAGAGTCACTAGACTTTGACATGAATAACTGCTAGATTCTAGCAAACATCTGGCAAAGTTTCTCATGCTGTGTTTGTGGAAAAGGTAGAGAGGTAAAACCTCAATAGAAGTAAAGAGAGGTAGATTTGGAAGTGGCTGATGGTCAGACTCAAGGCAAACATTAATGTTGTGATATAATTTCACAAGGTCTCTATCCTTTTCCTTATGCTATTAAACATTAATAATGACTGGCATCTATACATGGATGATTCCCATCAGATTTGCAGATGGCGCAAAGCTAGGAAGACTAGCTAATGTGCTAGGTGGCAGAGTCAGGATTGGAAATTATCTTGACAGGTTACAATATTGAAATGAATCCAATAAGCTGGCATTTAGTATGAGATAAATATAAAGATATTTATATAATATTATGTTATATTCTCTATTTACATACACAAGATATCTCATATTATAAAATGCACAATTTGACTTGAATTAAAAACATCAACTTCACAACTATGGGATGGAGGATGCATGGTTAGATGTAATTTTACCTGGAAACTATCTCTTTAACAAAAGGGACTACAATTCCAAAGTGTCAATAATGTTATACAGTATGAACCGCTTCCCTCTCTTCCCTCAAATAAAAGTCTAAAGGGAGCTTATGTTTTGTTAAGAGAATATAATACCCAGGTTTGGGGTATGGGAGGTGTTCGTGGTATTGTTCTTAACCCTGTTCAGACTCTACCTAGTTCATGATTTTCTGTTCTGGGGGCCATATTTTAGGAAGGACATAGTTAATCCGCAGAATTAGAAGACAGTAACTAGGCTGATCCAGGGACATGAGGTTATGCCATGAGAATCAGTTGAAGGAACTAGGACTGTTTACCATGGAGAAAAGCTTCGAGCTTTGGCAAAGCTCAAAAAAGAAACACTGAATTTTGTCTGAACCTCAAACCTGGGAAATTAATTTTGGGGAGAGGGTCAAGAAAGCTGTCTTCAAAGGCATGCATGTGAAGGATTATGGGAAAGGGAATTAGAATTGTCTTGCTTGGTCCCAGAAGGCAGAACTTGAAATAATTAGTGGAAATTGCAAAGAGACAAGTAACAAAGAAACTTCCTAGCAAATTTAGTTGCCCCAAAATAGAATGCCTAGCTCTTCGAGACAGTGGATTCCCCTCACTGGATGTCTTCAATAAAAGGCTATATGACCACTAATCGGTTATGTCACAAAGAGGATTCTTGTTCAGTTGGATTAAACCTTTTCTGTGGCCTTACACCCCTTTGGCCATCTAGTAAAGCCTACTTCAGAAAAAATTAAAATTATTGAAGAAAATACTCAATTTCACTAAGAAGTTAGTAAAAATAAAGATGTGTGTGTATGTGTATAAAATATATATATATTTTTTAATCCAAAGTTAAGGACACAGTGAAAACTCAAAGTTAAGGACCTCTGAATTATCTGGCACCTGAAGGTTCTTAGGGCTCAGACAATGGCCTTGACTTTCCCTCTTGCAAAGTGTACAAAGCACCTATGACACGACCTATAAGGATCAAGGGATTTTTCTTTAGTGAAGCTCGAAAAGGAATAGTTGAATTTCTTCTTCTGGGTCCCAATCCTGTGAAACGAACCCCTAAACACCAAGTATAAGACATCAAGGTCCCCTTTTTTCTTGGTATTGAAACATTAAGAAACATCAAGGATTTCACTAGGCTTATCATTAGCATCATCTCAAAGGTGTGTCTCTACTATGCAGAATACTGAAATGTCTATAAATACTTTTTAATTATAAAGTACTTTTTGGCAGGCAAACATCTGAGTAACTAAAAGGCTAATGGTACTTTAGGGTCTGGCTGCTGTGCCTTCAAAGTTCTCTGAAACCCACAGTTTTCAGTCCCCGTGGCAGACTTTCACCTACTGTGTAACAAGAAGAAAAAAAAAAAAACCTTTGCTCATGCCAGATACTGAAGATCAATAGCTATTTCACAAAGTTTATGGCATAATTAAAAAGTGTAACAGGAATAATTTTCATTTTGGAGCCTTAGGCTAAGCCTGGAATTATCGACTAAGTCAAAGTTATGTGGTGTAACATTTTTTATTATGTTTACATATAATATAAAGGAGCTGACGGCTTTCACATGTGACTTGTTAAGTCAAGAACACTGAAGGGGGGAAACAAAACAAAACAAAATAAAAAACAACTCTGGCATCCATAAAGCCATGACTGTTAACCAAGTTTCCTAACAGTCCATTTCAGGGAGGTGAATTTACATCCCTTTCTATCAGTCTATAGCCACCTATGACTTTCGAGTGAAGGCAAATGGTCAAACCGATCAGGAATTTAGGAGAACACATTTACCCCCAAAGCACTCCAGAGCTTTATTGCACTCAATAAAAGTGCCTACAGTATAAGAATGATCCCTATATCATCGGGATGATAAGATAGGTGGGACCATATAATTCAAGACTTTTCCAAGAAAGAGCACCTATGTGTGTACAAACAAACCCATTCATGGCAGTTTCAGTAGAAAAGTGCTAGTCTCAGAACAAAGGCAGAGAATCATCCTTTTTTATAGCATCGCAGAATATCTACTAGCTTTTCCAATTACTGAAAGGTTATAAAAAAAAAAAAGGAACAATGTCACCCCCATTGTCTTTTCAGGAAAATGATATGCATAGGGGCATGCAATGGAGCTCTGGAATTTGCAGAACATTTTAGAATTCGACCTTTTGTTAAAAAGGGCAATGGTTACAACATAATGTGCCTTCATTAGACACTGACAAGAATGCAGATGGTGGCTAGAGATAGGCTCCGCCCCTCTTATCTACCTTTTTCTCTACTTCCATTCATCTCTGCCTAGGCTCCCCCCTCAGTAATCACCTTCATTCTTTAAGGTTGTAATGTGCGCGCGTGCGTGCGTGTTTGTGTGTGTGTGTGTGTGTGGTGTAGGGCAGGGGAAGAATGGGTTGCTGTCCAAATTCTATTTTTTTATTCCCTTCCCAACCCCTACAAAAAGAATGTTTCAAAGTTAAATTAAAGAAAACAAAATAAAAGATGAAGAAAGGAAAACAGAATCTGACAACATGTGCAATGTTTCACATTCATGGACTCTCCCTCCTTAGCCCCGTATTAGGAAGAACGAGAGGAAATGTCTTTTTGTATCTCTTATCTGGTGCTCTACGTGTTCTTTGTAATTTTGCAACATTTATTTCAGATTACTTTGCTGTGGTTGACTTTCCATTTACACTGTTGCAGTCGCTGTGTATGTGGTGTTCTTGGCTCTTAATGGCTAACATTTTTCTAGTACTTAGAGGCTTGTGAAGCTCTTTATAGCTATCATCTCATTTGGCATTGATGATGATGCTGTGAAATAGGTGCTATGATTATTCCCATTTTACAGATAAAGAAACTGATGACAAAGAAGACTGAGGCTCAGTTTCCTCATCTATAAGACAAGGAGCCCTTAATCCTAATTGCTTGTATACCTTACCTCAGTGGTTTTCAGTATCTTCATTTGCAAAACGAACTGATTATATTAGATGACCTGTGAGGTTTTGGTGTTTAGTTGTGTCAGGCATATCTGATTCTGTGTGTCCCTATTTAGGGTTTTCTTGGCAAGAATACTGGAGCAGTTTGCCATTTTCTTCTCTAGATCATTTTAGAGATGAGGAAACTGAGGCAAACAGGGTTAAGTGATTTGCCCAAAGTCACATAGCCAGTAAATGTCTGAAGCCAGATTTGAAGTCAGGAAGATGAGTCTTCCGGACTCCTGGTCTGGGACTCTATCCATTGCACCACCTGATTACCCTCTCTGTGAGGTTGCTATAAACACTTCATGTTTATAAACACTGGATTTTGGGCAAAGTGCAGTCTATGACAAAATCATCCTCTCCAATCCTACTTGTCAGAGCAAAAATCAAGATTAACTTCACATTAATAGAAAGAAAAAAATGGAAAGAAAATATGGTATGAAATTTTAAAATTCCAACCTCACATACTTAAAGAAACTCTTGACACTGAAAGATTGGATAAAAGAACAGATATTGACCCAGACAGTCACCATTTCCTAAAGCCATTAAACTTATGTAAATTAGTTGCAAAATGTGGAGTTCAAGAGCAAATCCTTAATCTTCTATGCCATTTTAGAAATATATAATATGTTATAAAAGCTTACAGAGGAAGAATGCAGAAGATTATGGAGAGTACTATCTCATAAAACTGATAAGTGGTAAAGGGGGTTGGAGGAAGGAAGTTTACAAAATGCTTGTTGAAAGATCAAAGTTAGTTAGATTATCTTTTTTTTTTTTTTTGCTTTTTTGGAGGGCAATTGTGGTTAAGTGACTTGCCCAAGGTCACATGGCTAGTTTTTGTGTTAAGTGTCTGAGGCCAGATTTGAACTCAGGTCCTCCTGACTACAGGGCCAGTGCTCCATTCGCCCACCACCCCTAGTTAGATTATCTTGAGAACATAAAGGATGAAATCTGGAAGTGGATCTCACTGCAAGACCAGTTAAACTTTTTCTGTTAGAATTCATTCCATGGTCTGGCTGATTGTTACTATAACTCTTCCATAAAGTCTCTACAGATATAGGGGTTAGTTAGTAGTTTTATACTCTAAAAGCCATCCTTTCTTTGGGAACTTCAATGAATTGACATTGCTTGCTAGAAAATGCATACAGACACATACATCCATTTGTAGCTGCCTGATGGTCCATCTCACAGTCTCAGTGCATCCAAGTGTATGCCAGAGTCAGTTCTAAACAGTCCTCAAGAGTCAACTGTTACATTTTCAGTGTAAGAATTTGTCAAATGCTAAAAATCAGCTTGTCCAGATTTGAGAAAAATGATTGAGAAAATATTAATAAAGTTTAAACTGAAAAGCATGTCATAGGGACATTTTTTTGGGTGGGGGCATTGGGGAGTTTGGGTGACTGATTGTTAAATATTTATCAGCAAGCCACTGCATCCATTAGCCAAAAACAATTAATTAATATTAAGGAATTACTACATGTACAACATGCTTTATACTCTTCAAAGTGATTGAAGGAAGTTAAGAGTTAAAAAGAAATTCAGATCATGATCAAATTTAGGTTTTCTTTTTTCCCACATTAATCCCCTCAACCAATTAAAGTACTCAAAAATCCCAAAGCATAAATCTGGGAACAGAAGTAACAGATAATGCCTTACTTCCCCACCAATCATTGCTCTAAAATCCCTGGGAAGTGAGAAATACTGATTCAAATGTGTCATATAAATGAACGTTTTCTAAAAAATGGAAAAGTTGGAAAGCTGTCCATGGTTATCACCCATCCTCCTGATTATCACTCCCTCCTCTGCAAACTAATCTAATACCGAGTGTACCAAACTCCTATTGGAGCTGTACTCTGAGTCAGACAGACCCTGAAATTTGTAGTATCTCCTTGCTCCAACGTTCCTAAGATTAGTCAGATGTAAATAATATCCTTAATAAATATCATTTGCATATATATAAGTTTGTGCATAAAATCTCATTTCCTTTTCTCTAGTAGATATTAATTTACCACAAAATTGCTGGCTTAGAGAGTCATTTGTTGCTAAGTAAAAGAAATAATATATATACAAAAGAAATTGATCCTTTCCCTCTTATATTTTAAGAAAAATCCTATGGACCTAGAAAATAGCATCAAATACCTATATAACAGGGTAAAAATGGAAATGATTTGTCAAAATTATTATGATAAAATATTCCTATCAATAAGAGTAGAGCCATCAGATCTGTATCTTAAAATTACACTCCCCAATGTGTTAAAGGAAAAATTAGAAATCACACTAAAAATAACAAAGACTATAAGAGAAGCTAGACTAAATCAAAGATGGAGAAAGAGAGTCCATGTTGGAGGCAACACAAGTTGAAGGGCCCCAAAGAATGGTCCTCAATGATATCTAAAAGGGGGAAGATATCAATACTTGGCAAACATAGTGAACATTATTACCACTGGTGGAAAAAAACAAACAAATAAGAAAAGAACAGCCACAAATGACTCAGAGCCAGACTAGGAATCTGGTTAACTGGGGCAAGAACTTTTTTAGGAATGATTAAAGTAAAAAGTTTAGGAGATAGTCAAGGAGAAAGAGGTCATAGGAAATGAAGAAATGGTGGAACTTGGAGGTGAGGATGGTTGAAGTGGGGCAGGGGTGAGAGAGGAGAAGATTTTGATTCAGGTACAGAATTTATTAGTGAGAAGGAATGGTGAGCTGGAAGTCAATAAACAAAAACAACAAGGATCTGGGCTGGATGGTGTGAATTTTAAAGAAAGGGCAGTTGCTGATTAACAGTGGCAAGAAAAGGTATAAAAATAGCATTAGGAAGCACACAAAAATGCCAACTCCTCTCTTAGTCCTCTTTGTCAGGAGATATGAGAAAGATAGGTTGCCTCAGTAGTAAGGCTGCCAAGAGAAGTAATGTCTTCAGGAGAAAGCTAGGTTCCAATGAGCACTAAAAGGTCAGAAGAATATGAGAGGAAGAGATCTAGAATCTAGGGGAAATTAGCAATGACAACAAAGGTGTAAAAAGACTGGAGAGAGCTAGGCATGAGGCGAGGAGAGTTGAGAATGTGACTGGCAAAAAAGAAGTGAAAAAGAGAGGAGAACACAGGTGCTTAGGCTAGATTGTCTGATTCTAGGTTCAATTGTTGGGGGAGAAAAGGTGATCTATTCCAAATATTGGCACTTTGAGAAAAACTCCATACTCTCCAACCCTAGTCATGACTCTAAATACCTTACATGCTATTTTCCCATCTCTAAAGTCTTTCAATGGACTATGGCATAGTGAATAGAGGGCAGGTCTTGGGAGTCAGAAATGACTGGGTTCAAGTCTATTTTTGGCCTGTATGAGCTTTGGAAATCATGGGTCACAACCTCTCCATACCATAGGCAACTTGGTAAGATTATAAGATATACACAACTAGTTCCTGAGCTGAATTGAGAGATCTTTTCCACAGCAAATTCCCTATACTTATGAAACCACAACTCTGAAGCAAAATCACAAAGTAAACATAGATGGATTGATGATAGATGGCTAGTTAGATGGATGACTAGATGACAGATGAAAGAAGAAATACATAAATTTTAATGAAAATAATCTACACATATCAGTATTGTGAGGACAAAGGTATTTTTTTTGTAAAAAAATTATTTTGGTAGACCACTCCTTTATGATAATCTTAGAACTGTCTGAAAGGTGCAGAGAATAAAATATTCCACTGGGCTAATAACGTATTGCCTATTTTTTAAACATTTGATTCAACAGAGTAAAACACTACTCTAACGGTTTTCTTGCAATTAGATATCGCCCATTGACATGTCAAAAATCATACAGTTCTTTGAAAGACAGAATAGTAGAGATAAGGTTGAAATGACAGTTTGGATGAGTGGGTTAAATTAACCAAAAGAATTTGTTACCCCTAAGAGAAGGCATCCAACCATGAGTCCTAATTGAAGAGGGATTCCCTATGGATGATGAGGTCCTTCAGCTTCTCCTAATTTCTAATCATACTGTTTTAATTATCTTAAGGTCCAGAAATTTCAGAGCCTCTTATCAGAGACCCATAATCATCCATAAGAGTTCTACAACACAGGAAAAAGCAAATGGATTAAGGATGTATATTATTCAGACTATGATATTCAATGGGATAGACTATCCATAGAGCTGCTACTTTAGTGCATATCTCTTGGACATACAGCAATGATGGGCAATGAAGAATAATAGTGAAGGAGGATAATGGACCTTATTGCTCTGGGGAAATCATTTCAAGGAGTAGCTTGTGGTCACTCTATCACTCCTCTAAGCCTCATGCTTTAAATAATGTTATTTCACGGATGCCGTATGACCGTTTCTGAAGAATTAAATTTTCCGGTCATCTCACGTGCAATAGAAAGGTGTATAGATGGTGAGTAGCTTGTAACATATGACCAATGGTATAAAAACTATCAAAGAGACTTATGGCGAGATAAGAAGCTCATGGCTTCTTTTCTTTGGGCTAAACATTTCCAGATCTTTCTAGTAATTCTCCTAAGACTTATTCTCCAGGCTTCTCACCGTTCTAATGACACTCAGCTGGCCTTATTCCAGCTCGACTAAAATATGGAATCATAAAGTGAAAGCCAGATGGGAAAAAGGAAATTATTTGAAAGCCTTACTTCTGACTGAACTGTGCAGACTCTTCCTCTACGCCAGCCACCTTGCAAGCCTTGAGAAACCTCCACCTTGAAGTTGGACTCTGCTGAATGGTGACTCCTTCACCCAGACTTTTTCTACCATCAGGAAAGGCCAGGGTGGCTAGGTGGCACATGGGGTGGCTAGGTGGCGCAGGGAGTGGGTAGGTGGTACAGTGAATAGAGCACCAGCCCTGGAGTCAGGAGGACCTGAGTTCAAATCCAGCCTCGGACACTTGACACACCTACCAGCCGTGAGACTTTGGGCAAGTCACTTAACTTCAATTGCCTTCCAAAAAGCCAAAAAGAAAAAAAAAAAAAAAAAAGGAAAGGCCCTCCCCCCAGCCACGCTTTTTTCACTCCTGAATCAACTCTCCAGGCTTCTCCTCCTAAACCTCTCTACCCCCTAATTATCTCTCCCCTTCATGTGTTATTTTGCCTCTCCATTAGAACATAAACTCATTGAGAGAAGGGATGGTTTTACTTTATTGTTTCTGTGTCATTAGCAGCTATCACAGTGTCTGGAACATAGTAAGTACTTTTTAAAAATCTATCTATCTATCTTTCATCTAGTTACCCATCCATCTCTCACAGTTCAGTCTAAGACAGGCTCTGCTTCCAAAAGCAAAGATGGGAAGAGTGGTCCCAGTATGTTTCTGATAGAACAAGAAGAAGAAGAAACATTTCCTGATGCAAGAAAAACTTTCTGAAGATTGTGCTCCATGGCAGAAGAGCAGCCAAAATTTTCCCAAGATTCCTAGGAGGGCTTGCTATTGTCCTTCATATTTCATTCACCTCTTGATTTGGTTCCCAGTCAGAATGGTCACTAGCCTGAAAAAGAGCCACTCTGAGACTGGTGTGTCGGTAGATTAGGGAATTGGTAGACTGATACTTATAGAATTCTGCACCACACCATGGCATGATCTCCCCAATCTCTGTGGGAAACGGTCACCCACCCTCCCCAAAGCAAATCACCCAGGCCACTGATCCCCACTTGACGAGCTATATATGGTTACCTCTACACCTCACAAATCTTGAGTTGTCTCATATTACCATTATATTCCTCATTTACCTTTCTTCTAGTGATGCTCTACTTGGCAATTTGGGGTAACAGTGGATAGAGCATGTTGAACTGAAATTTGGAAGATCTGAGTTTCAAATGGGGCTGTGTGACTCTGGGCAAGTAACTTACTATCTATTGGTTTCAGTTTCCTCAAATATTAAACATGGATAATAATAGTACATGACTCCCAGGGCTCTTGTGAGGATCAAAGGAGATACCACTTGCACAGTGCTTATCTTAGTGCCTGGTACATATGAGAGCCACACTTAAGAGCTGCTTCCCTATTTCTTGCTTTCCTCCCTTCTTCCTTCCCTTCCTTCTTCTCTCCCTTCCTTCTTCCCTTTTTTCCCACCCTTCCTTCTTCTTCTTCTTTTTCTTCTTCTTCCCTCCCTCCCTCCCTTTCTTATTGCCTTCTTCCCTCTCTCCTTTCCTTCTTCCCTCCTTTTTTCCCACCCTTCCTTCTTCTTCTTCTTCCCTCCCTCCCTCCCTCCCTTTCTTATTGCCTTCTTCCTTCTCTCCTTTCCTTTCTCCCTTCCTGCCTTCCTTCATTCCTTCTTTCCTCCCTCCCTTCTCTTTTTCTATCCATCCATGATTGCAAGGCACAGAAAACCACAATTTAAAAAGAGTTTTCATTGCAAATGAACCAAAGGAAGATGGAGAGGAACATGATTGATGGGAAGAGGTTGTAGCAAATGACCAATAAAGAATTGTGAAGGAAAACGTCATGGGGTTAGGCAATTACTGACATCTCTGTGTGTGAAGTGACCTTTTATAAACCTTTTAAAGAATCTGTCACCATCACTAAAGGGAAGGTTAATAATTCACATATTACCTGGGCATTTTCATAAATATATTATTGTAATTTAATAACCTATCTCATTGACTTTTAGCACAACCATTGACCAGCTTTCTAACGCACAAGAAGGAAAAGAAAAATCCTAAAAGAAGTCTAGAACATGCAGAGAAAAAGAATATATACAAATGGGGAAGAAGGTCACAGGCAAAAATATTAAAAAGCGACCCTTTGAATTTCATAGCTTGGAAATTAATATTATATCAGAATAAAAGAGTCAACTTGGAAATAAAATTGAACTAAAAATCAATCTCTCCAATGATCACATGTTCCTGCTATTAGTCCTACAGTTTTGTTTTTAAATTTCTACTCAACTAAGACAGAAAAAAAAAAAGCTGAGGAGGCAGAAACATCTTTACTGATCTCAGAGGATTCAGTAGGAGATGCATAATGTTGAATAAATATTACTAACACCATGATATGCACTTTTTCTACCCTTGTAATCACAGCTGACCCTCAAAAATGACCAAAGGGGACTCAATCAATTTCTCTCTTACTCAGTAAATCTAAGCCATCCTTTCAAAATTTGATAGGAATCAATAGAGTAACATATTTAGTTATATCATGTACATTAAAACTTGTCAGTCACCCATTACTCATGGTTCATATTTCAGGTACCAGGAATCTTGAGATAGAAAACGTGTGTCTTTATTTTCCTGATTAAGAAGCTGCTTTTAATTTTTGAATTCTTCATTTTTTTTTTTGTTTTCTCGATATATATTCTCTCAATCCAAACCAGTCCAATCCAAAAAGGGTTTGCTAAGTGTTGACTAGTTGCCAGGGACTGAGTATTGAGAATACTCAGACAAATGACTAGACGCCTTCCAAGAGCTTACTTTCTCCTGGGAGGTTTGGGGGTGGGGTGGGTGAGAACACAATGTCTAAACACTCATTAATCAATCAACAAGCATCCATTAACCATGTACCATGTACTGGTATACATAGAATAATGTGAGGGGGAGGGAGAATGTAAGCTTTCAAAGCGCCATCAGGAAACATCTTTTTGTAGGAGTTAGTATTTTAGTTTTGGAGAAAGCTGGGGATTCAAAGAGGCAAAGATCAGGAGTGGTTGTACTCCAGGCATGGGAAACAATAGTCTGCACACAGTCATAGAGGCAAGTGACAGAAAGCCAAGTTTGGGGAACAGCAAGTAGATCATTTTGGGTGAAAGAGAAAATAATTGTGGGGGAAGAGCGTGAAATAAGCCTGCCAAATGACAATCAATCAACAAATCTATATCAGGTGCATAGAACGTGGTAAGAACTGTGTTAAGCACCAGGAATACATCACAGAGCCTCCATTCCAACGTAGGAGACGTGCATATGATCATACACACAAAATACAGAGGAAATGGAAGGTGACCCTAGAGGTGAAAGCCACAACAGCTGGAGGGTTGAGAAAGGATACCCAGAGAAAAGAAGATCTGAAATAAGTCTTGAGGAAAACTAGGGATCTAAGAGACAGACAGAAGGAGTGAATTCCTATAGGCAGGGTACACAGAAATGAGAGAAACTCTGATATTTGGTAACTGAAAGACTGATGAGAATCAATACAGAGTTCAGAAATAAAGACACTAGTTCTAGGCCTCTGTTTGTGGAACATGATTCATTTATAATGCAACAGAAGTGCTTTTCCCTGTATAGCTATCCAACTAATTGGTGCATTCTTCTTGAAAGGCATTATGAAAATCTACATTAAGAGCTACAGAACTATCTAAACCCTTTGACTCAGTGATCTCACTACCAGCATTATTCCCCAAGGATACTATTAAAGGGAAGAAAAATTATCTGTAGAAAAATACCCAGAGCACATTTATCTCTTCTAGGAACAAAACACACACACACACACACACACACACACACACACACACACACACATTCACACACAAAACACTGGAAATAACCTATACAGCCAAAGAAGAGAGGGGAAGTGCTGAAAACAAGCATGGTGCATCAAAACCAAAAACTGTAATTACAAAAATGACAAAGAAATGTGTAAAACGGAAAGAAATACAGAGAAGAAAGCAAAATGAAAGTAATGAAATATATACGGTGTTAAAAAAAATCAATAATATGGGGGGAAAAAAAACAGAAGAAAAAGAGAGCCATAGGGAACAAAGGAACATAAGTGGTCTTTGTATATCCAGTGTTTCATCTTGTAACATGTATGTGTGTGCATACATATATGTATATACATATACATATATGTATATATATGCACATATACGCATATATTATACATTTATATATTATATATATATATATATATATATATATATATAGAGAGAGAGAGAGAGAGAGAGAGAGAGAGAGAGAGAGAGAGTATGGTCTATACTTGCCATCTTATCTTTATAAATAATTTCTGATATAGAAAAGTTCACGATTAAAAAAGATAGCCCCCAATTTTTTTTCATTTCCTATCATTCCATGAAATGATGTTCTACTCTTTCCTGCCCTGTCTTCTTAATGTGCCTCTCTGCCCCCTGAAGTCCTACTTCCATTCTGGTTTGATCTTCTCCATCTTTCAAAGTCCAGCTTACAATGAGTGTCCACCATGATATTGTTCTTAACTTGTCCAGTCTTAACAATATGGATTCACCTTCTCTAACATTCCATAGCACTTAAAGTTTGCACTACAAAATTTAGCATTTAATTACTCAAATGTTTCATAATAATAAAGATGATAAAGAAGAATAAAATAGAATAAATTATAATGGTCAAAATTAAATGATATTAAGAGTAATGATAAAACAGTTGTTTCACATGTGATTAGACTTCTGTGCTTAAAAAGATGGGCACTTCCCAGCTATTTATTTGTGTCTTATATGTCTTTAATTTCTATTAGTATATAAGACAGTCCAGAGCAAAAATTATGATCAATAAAGACTTCTTTGATAAAGAAAAGATACAAAAATAATACAATAAAATCCTAAAAGTTTAGTTGTTAACAAAGCAAAATAATTAATTTTATTAACAAGAGCTGATTAAGCACCTACTCTGTGTCAGGAGCTATGTTAGTCAAAAGCAAAAAGAAAAAAAAAATTAAGTCTCTGTTTGGATGTAGCTTAAATTTTAAAGTTTTTTTTTAAGTTCTTTATAGTCAAGCCTCAAATAATGGTGTCTTAGATAAACAAAACTTCTCTGTCACCATGATAGCTTTATGCAATAAATGTCTTTACACTGAAACACAGATTCCCTGACTTAAAAGGGATTTCACAGGCCATTCTGTGCAACCTGAACCTGAATAAGAATTTCCTACCCAGAAGACTGGAGCTCATTCCCCCTGCCCCCTCAAAGTTCATTCTTCTTTCAGATAGATTGGATTCTTAGGCACTCTTCCCCTCACAATACACCAAAATAAGCTCTACTCCTTCTGCCACCCTCTGGCACCATGCAGAACCAGGATAAGTCCTCTTTTGCACAATAGCCCTTCATATCTTTGAATTTCCCTATTGTTGTTGAGGCCTCTTCCATCCTCCCAGTCATCCAAGATCATATATCTGAAGTGTTTAGGACAGTTTACAAAGTGAGTCTGGGATGACTCTAGTTGTCCTGATCTGTATCTGGCCACTGGACCCAGATGGCTCCATATGAGAAAGTAAGGCTGATGATTTTGCATAGCCCTCCCTCACTTAAATCCAATTTACTTGCAAATCTTGGCATCACCTTCCTGATGTCATGGTCCTCTTCAAGAACAAAAGACAAACCACAACTCCAAGCTGATGTGTCACAAGGCCCTGGTGATTCTACCTCTATGAAAACAATCTTGTCCATTCCCTTTTCTTTACTCCCAAACTACCACTGAAGTTCAGACCTTTGTCTCTTTCTTAGACCCTGCCATGGACTTTTAATTGATAATCCCCTCTTGTCTCCCCTTCAAGGAGCTATCAAAGCCATTTTCTCTAAGGTGCAAGTCTGACCAGGTCTCTCTCTGGCTTGGAAACCAACAAACCAAACCTTCAGAGCTTAGGCACACTGCCAAAAGAATAAAATAATCATTCTTTAAGTCTTGTGTTCAAAGCTTTCCACAATTTTGCTCTCACCTGCCTTGGCAAACTCACTTCCCCCCAACCCAGGGCTCAGGGCAGGCTCTGGGGCATAGCTGATACTTTTAAATGCTTGTTGATTGACCAATTAGTTGTTGATACCCTACAACTCTCCTTCATCAACTCTCCCTTCCAATCCTAACCATTCCACTAAACTCTGTGCTCCATTTTCCACTTTTTTTTTTCATTTTTGGTAGTCATCTCCTTCCTTCCTCATCCTCACCTCTCAGAATCCTTCGTCTTCCTTCAAGGTTAAATTTAGCTGCCCCTCCTCTGTGAACTCCCTCCTCTTCCTCAGAGTATTTAGCGCTAAGCAGTGAACTCTACAAAGTTTCTTTGCATGTAAAATACGTTCCCTCAGTTGACAGTGAACCTCTTGAGGGCAGGGACTTCAGTTTTTGCCTTTGTGCCCCAGCCTGTAGCATTATGCTTTGCAAATAGCGTGAGTTGAACAAACACTTGCTATTCAATAATATTTATGGTAACAGCAACAATACACATGTATTTAATACATTGAAGTTTGAAAAATACAGGAGGTAGTGTGATATGGTGTCTAGGGAGGCAGGCTTGAAACCAGGAAGACGTGGGTTCGAGTCCTGCTCCTGACACATATTGGCTGTGGGACTCTCAGTGACTCACTTGACCTGCTCATGGCCCAGGGCAACTCTAAGACAATAAACAGCAGAAAAAAGGCTAACCTGCATTGGTAGAGAGAGTTTCCTCACCCAGGAGTCCCCTACACCAGTAAAACCACAGATCCAGTCCCTATCCCTCATGGACTTTACAGACTCAATTAATTACTCTTGCCAACAAGCTTTTCATCAATTATCTCTAGGTAGGAGGGAAAGGCACAGAAAGGGTTAACATGAAACTAATCTCAAAACCTGCCACCAGGACACTTCCTTTTGGCCCGCCCTCCATTTAATGTTTTAAAAGGAACCTCACTCAGAGCTGGACAAGAACTGAAGAAATTTAAAAAATAAATAAATATATAAATAAAAAGAACTGAAAAAATTATGTTTGAACTAGAAACTACCTTTTGGTTTGCTTGGGGCTAGTAGCGACCTCCAAAGATCGCTCAAGAGTCCTTCCCAGAGTGTGGATATGAGGGAATGTATGCTGCTGCACAACTCCCATGCTGTTCTGATCCCACACGTGCATGCCATCGATTCGAACATCTTTAAAGTCACTTAGCTTTTCTCCAAATGTTTCTTATCACCAAGTTTCTTTTATATGGGCTTTTATGTCCTTCTCTCTAAGTAATACCACATTTTACTTTTTAGCTCTCACTGAACAACCTGTGTTCCCCTGATCTGGGGCTTAAGAAAGACAGGTGGATGAATTTTAAAGCCAAATGAACCAAGGGCATTTACGAATCCGTCCTCAAAAGTGTTCAACTGTGGAAGACGGTTAAATAAATCTATCTCTGGCAACAAGGTAGGGATTGTCAAGGCAAACTATTTACACATACTTTTCTTGGAAAGAGATTAGGAGCTCAAGGGATAAAAGGCAGCTCAATGCCCTTTTATGTATTTTTCACCCTCATCAGTTTCTGCCCAATTGTGTCAAGGAGCCTGATTCCTCTTCATCTTATATGCCAAGTGTAAGATGTTCAGATGAGGAGTTGAGGACAAGTCTGGTTAAGAGCCCTCAAAGACAGGGATGGGGGAGAAGGGGGAGGTAGTTGGCTTATGACTAGCCCACTTCATTACTGGATTTGTTTAAACTATTTCCAGAACCCAAAGAAGAAAAAAGAGCATACAATATAATAATTATGGAGCCATTATACACATATAATCCTAATATTATTGCTACACCTATGTCTCATGCCTCTAAGAAAGGCATAAGGAGCTGATTCAGTGATGGATACATTTTTCCTATGTATATGAAAAAAATTCATAATGGAAAATTAATAATAGCCTTTTAATAATTATGTCACCTTGCAGTTATGCAACACCTTTTCTATGGAAAAGTTTTATGACTACCTTAATTAAAGTTTTAAAACTTTCCCTCTAAAACAACAGTACTTCTAACTAAGAAATATGACTCAACCCAAACAGAGTAGGCAGACACTAACCATTTTTAAGAGTACAGAAACAAGCCCTGGAATTGACATGTCAAAATATTAGATTGCTATGCACACCCCACCCCACTCCCATCCCCACTTGAGACATCACTGTGTTCTGTTCCATTCAAGAACAGGACTTTTTTGGATGGCGGTTGGGGGAGGGACAACTAATCATAAAGACCTGGATTCTGCTTGATTTCTCTCTTTGTGTGAGTAGGAGTCTTCACAGTTAAATTAGCCAGATAGTATTCACTCTAATTCAGGCGTGCCATCATTTTCTCCTTACCTTAGACCACTAGTCTCAAGCATTCATAGGATCTATCAATCAATCAGTACTCATTATTAAACCCCTTCTAGGTACCAGAAACTGTGCCAGGCACTAGAAATACAAAGACAAAAATGAAACAGTCCTTAATTAGAAGGAAGTTAGGTTCTAAGTAAAATAACACAAGATTGCAGAGAGAGGTATTGACATTCTATTGGGGACATGTGCAGTTATCACAGCCAGTCAGGCAACAAGCATTTATTGAACAACCTTCACTGCTCTAAGCACTGGAGATACAAAAGACATAGTCCTTTAAGGAGCTTACATTTAATGTAAGATGAAATAAGATGGAAAAGGCATGTTCTTGCATTCTGTCTATGAACAAAACACATACGGATTAGCTCAATTTTTGTACAAGGAAACCAGCGCTCTTGGTGAGAGTCAATAATCAATCCTGGTCTCCTGGCTTCAAAGTTAACACCCTTTGGGCTGGCCATGACTGTGTTCGTTTCAAATAATTTCAACAAACATTTACTAAATCCCTGCTATATTCAAGGTTCTTTGCTAGTCACTGGGGACAAAAAGACGAAAATCTAACAGCTCCTGCCCTCAAAGAGCTTACATTCTTCTTAAAAGTAACATCTCCCCATTTTACCTAGGTGAAGCTCCCTGGTTATCTTCAAGTTTCTTGTCTGGACCTTCAGAATGTGGTATTATCTGAAGCCATTTCTCCTCATCCATCCCCAAATCCAGAAAGCCTTGAAACGTGTGTTCTCTTACCTAGAATTCATAGGCTCCATGCTTCCATCGTCACTCCGCCCCAGGGTCTTGGCTTCCCTAAACAACAGCTAAGTACCAGAGTATATGGTTCCCCTAATTTAGACACTGACAGTTCCAATGAGAGCCCCTTGGCTGTCCTCTCACTTAAAGGCTTGTGAAAGTTCCCAGTTGTTACTGTGAGGTGGCAAGGAGGAGGAATCAGAAACTGGTTCCTCCTCTTAGGAATCTCAGAACGATTTCAAAGCACTTACAGGCATGCTTTATGATGAGGAATACCGAGATATCTTTCCCACCACAGAAAGGCATTGTGGACGTCCAACCGGTCTGACACGTTGGTGTCTACTATACTGCTGCCCTAGGGCTGTGTCTTAGCAACAGACACTTCGGCACCTTCCTGTTTTCATTTTCCCCATCTTTTATTAGCCAAATAGGATAGGTATAATTTAACACTGATGGCTCTATCTTGAGAAACATTGACAGGCTGTGGGCCCCTGGTCCTTGCAGGAGATGTCAAGGGGTTGGGATGAAACACAAATGTGCAGATTAAGAAACCTGCTGATTTAACTTTGGGCAGGCAAGGAGCCAAGGCTTGGCGGGGAGAGGTCTCTGTCCGAAAGCAGCCAGGTGGGAGAATGGAGGTCAAGTGACTCTGCCTCCAGGAACAGACCAAAGAAAGGAGATTTCAGACTTGAAGGTATTTATGAGGCATTGCTTCTCCTTTGAAGTAGGGGAAAAGCAATTTTCCCAAAATTTAAAGTGCCACATGCTTCCCTAAAAATGTACCTGTGGGGAATGTATCTAGAGGAAAAAGTTCTGGGGTGGAAAATGGGGAGCCCGCCTCTGACACTGACCAGCCATGATGCTCTCTGCAATTCACCCAACCCATCTCAGCCTCAGTTTCCTCATCTGCATAATAATGATCCTAATAGCTCCTCCTTCCAGGACTACTGTGAGGATCAAATGGGATACTGAATGTAAAGCATGTTGCAAAGTGCACATGGTAAATTGCTATATGAATGTTAATTCATATTATTCTATTCATTAAATCTTTAATTATACCAGGTGCTAGTGGCCATTGGTCACACAAGGATGACAAATATGAAACAGCTCTTGTCCTAGGGCTTATGGGAGGAGAACACTGTGCAAATCAAATGAGGTGACACTTTGTAAACCTTACAGTCTTATATAAATGCTAATTATTAGTACTAGCAATTATAAACATAGAATACACAGACACACACACACACACACACACACGATGAAAAATGTCCCCTAGTTACCAAATAAGTTGTTACTTTTTATTTATGCTTTGAAAATGCTTTTCAAAGGACTTCACAAGTATAAGAAAGGGAAAGCATGGCTAGGAAGACATTCTTCTGAAAAATATTTTGGGATTTTAAAGAACTTAAGTTCAATATCGGACCAGGGAACAATATTACAACCCAGAAAGCTAATATGGTCTTAGACAGCACTAGGAGACATAGTGTCCAGGAGTATGGAGGAGATAGGTTTCCAGGAATGTGCTAAAAGGACAGACCTGAGTTCAGTGGCTTCTTAGCCACTGTCAGAGATAGCCCACGGGTTCCATTGGTATTTATGCAATGTTGAGAAATCTAGTGGAATTTCCCCAGAATGTTTAGGTCATTCATTCAGTCATTAATCAATCATTTATTAATACCTTATTTATGTCTGGTAAAAAGCAACTATGGTACAGTGGATAGAGAATCAGTGTTAAAAGTTAGCAAGACCTGAGTTCAAGGCTTGTCTCTGATGTATGGTAATTATAAGAACTACTCAGGGCACAAGCCAGAGTTACACAGGTCAAGAAGGCTTGCCATGGGCTACAATCTATGCCACCAGAACAACTATTCACATTGGTGAGATCATGTATCCGGCAAAGCATCTCTCTCTCCCTATCTATTGATATCTCTCTATCTATTTTGTATGATTTTTAAAAGAAACTGTAAAAAGAATATGAGTATCATATTTTGATCCCAATTTTGATCCTATTTTCATAACTTACAGAAATTCTAATGTTTTGTGTTGACCTAAACATAGTGCTTTACTTTGTTTTCCTTGGAAGTTTCTTTTTATTTATCTTTCAAGATTCAGATAACTTTTATAATTCTACCTAAGCTAAAAATGTTCCTGTTAACTTTTCACCACCAATTAAAGGAATGTAATTTAAAATCAATAAAGAGTTTGCACATCTGCAAAGATAATTAAAGTCTATTCTCATTTAGCCTCGGGACAACCTTGTAAGTCCTTCACCCTCATCTGGATTCAGGCTTCTATCTGCAACCTCAACTGGCAAGAGCATATGGAGACCTGTGATCGGTGCACACTTGATCAGCTCCCCAGGTGTAAGAGATAGGCTGAAATCTACAGGGAAGAGAAATACGATGAATGTTCTTTTCAACCCTCTATTGTCAGTGGTCCAACTGGTGAATGGAGGCAATCTGCCAGGCATGTGGCTGTAGAGGGTCCTCTCTATTATCATTCAAAGCACACGATGGGGAGTCAGTGATATTCTGTGAATATGCCCACTTAGACACAACAAGCTCCAAGACGGCCATGATTTGATGCATTGTCTGTGATTGAATCAGCATCACTGAGAGATGTAGCAATCTATTAGAGAGAACAACTAGGAGGAAATATGGCTGCTCATAATTAGCTTAATTGGAAAGTGCTGCAGAACCTTTTAATAACTTCTATTAAGCTACTTACCAAAAAACACATCTGACTTGCTTTTGGGGCTGTTTTGATCATTTACATGACCTATTCAGATAGCAAGGCACCCTCATGAGTAATTTTAGTGCCTTTGGCCTGAGCCTCTCCTCAAGAAAAATGACCAGAGGAGCTCACTTGCCCATCAGTCCTTTGAAATCGGTTTCCTCCTACTTGCCAAAATTGTTTTCTGTTTCATTGCCTTATGTGAGTGCATTTTTCTTCCCATTTATTCATTCATTCACTGACCATTTCTCACTCACCATCTCTATGTCAGATAAAAAGCAGCTATGGTAAAGTGGATAGAGAGTCAGCATTAAGAGTCTGCAAGCCTGGAGTTCAAGCCTTGCCTCTGACGCATGCTAATTAGGAGACCGTGTGCTCCTCACTTAACTACTCACTCCTGTAGGGAACTGGCTAGGACTATTAGTTACAGAGCCCTTACTAATCCATCTGTATTAGTACAAGGAGTTTTCTCAACATAAGTTCCTTATGGCCAGGAAGGCAGAGGCCCTTCTCTCCTGGCAAAATGTTTCCAGTGCTTTGATAGTATCTCAAAATACAAAGATCAGTCTCTGCCCTCAAGAAGTTTACATTCTGGGCATGGGAAGGAGGGGAGATTACATATGCAGAAAATTAGATATGAGATACATTCACACACATATATGTATTTATGTGTATGTAAATATAAACACACACAAAGAGAACTATTAACTGCGAGAATCAACATAGGCCTTGTGTAGCTGGTGGTACTTGTCCTGAGCTTTGAAGGAGAGCAATAACAAGATGGTGTCATGAAAAGGGAGCATATTCTAAGAACAGGGGCAGACTGCACCAAGGTACGAGATGAAAGGGGGAACCTACAAGCAATGATAACCAGGCTAATTTACTGGAATTTGGTATAGGAAAGACAGTAATGTCCAATAGGCCTGAGAAAGTGGAGAGGAGTCAGGTTGTAAAGGGCTATTTTAAAATGTCAAATAGAGCAGTTTCCATTTTATCCTAAAGGCAATGGAGAGGAGGGTGAGTGTGTGTGACAGTAAAACTTCTTAGGCAAGGGAATAACATGGTCAGAGCTTTGATTGAGGAAAACCATTCTGGCAGCTCTGTAGGGGATGGATTGGAGATGGGAGAAACTGTAATCAGGGAGAACACTCAGGAAGTTACAACAATTGTTCAAGCAAAAGGTAGTTGTAGTGGCAGTAGTAGTGGTGGTGGTGGTAGTAGTAGACGTAGTACTAGTAGTGGGTGTACTAGTAGTCGTAATGCTAGTAGTAGTAGCAATAGTAGTAGTAGCAATGGTAGTAGTAGTAGTAGCAGCAAAAGGAATAGTAGTAGTAATAGTAGTAGCAGCAGCAGCAACAGTAGTAATAGTAGTAGTAGTAACAGCTATTGTTGCTGTGGGTCCTTCATTCTCCAAGATTACCAATGACATCACAAGAGTGATGTCTTGACATGCACAAGAATCGGTTACAGCATTGAACCAGAATAAAGGCTATGTGAATAAGATCTGGTGAATATAGGATTGATGAGACTTGGCAACTGACTGGATGTGAGGGATGAGGGAGAGGGAGGAATCAAGGGTGACCCCCAGGTGTTCATTCCTGGGTGACTAGAAGGATAATGGTACCATCAAAAGAAACCTGGAAGTTAGGAGAGGAGAATGCTTTTGGAGAGAGATAACAAGAACTTAAGAAGCCTGACATCTCAACTGGAAATCTTTTCCCCTGGCCCCAAATAAAAATTCAAACACTTGAGGGTAGGGGTTATTTTTAGGTTGCTTTCTTAAGCACCTAGCATTGTGTCTAACCCTGAATAAATGAATATGTTCATTCAAGGAGCACAAAGCTTCACTAGGAGGCCAACAGTATGGCTCACTGACATTCATATACATGCAGTAAGAACATAATAGTTACTTTAATAAAAGCTAATTGCTCCTAGAAGTTTCCTAAAAGGTTCTTTTCATATGACTGAAAGTCTCTTGGAAACCAACAGTCTACAGGTCTGTCTGCTTCCTCATCGGTTTTTACCTGTTTACCAAACCTCACCCAGTAATCTAGCTATAAGAGCCAAAAGAACACCAGGGTTTCTACACCTTACCTCGGAAGATGGCTTGAAATTACTAAACTTCCTATACATTGCCACTCTGATAAGATCAGCAACAGAACAGTGCATAATGCATTCCACACTGAAAATTCAATGAGCTTTTTTTCTTTTAAAATAAGGGTGCAAACGTATATACCGGCACTGATCTCATCCCAGCTTCCTCGGATTGCTGGGAAAAGATTTATGAAGCCCAGCACAACCTCTTTCAAACTGATGGCTGTTCCTTAGGTCAGACAAGGAGGTCTTTTTCCCTTCTGAATTTGTCTTTGGTTTTGTGGCTTTATTTGGGCATATTTGCTGGAAATGCTGACCCTGGTTTCTGGGAAGCTAATAGTGACAGAAAAACAAAACAAAACAAAACAGGGCAGGGATAGCATCAGGAATCTAGCTCCTATCATCACAGAGTTCCCTAGGCATAACCTTGAACATGGCACAGATGGGAGCTCCCAGAAGACAGAAAGTCCACAGATTTTCCTGGGATTCTAAAAGTGAGAAAAACCCTCCTAGCACTAACAAAGACCTGCTTCTGACAGTTGGTGGAGAGGGTCATTCCCTAGCTTACTATGATTCCCCATCAAATGAAGAGACTTAGAATTCTCTCTCTCTCTCTCTCTCTCTCTCTCTCTCTCTCTCTCTCTCTCTCTCTCCCTCTCTGCCTCCCTCTCTCTGTATCTGTCTCTCTCTCTTTCCCTCTTCCCTCCCTCCCTCTCTCTGAATATATATACATATATATACATATACATGTATGTGTATATAATATATACATACATGTATATATTAATATGTACATATATGTACATATTAATATATGCACACTCTTAACTGTGTTTTATTATTGTTGTTATTATCCAGGGTAACTGCACAGTGTCTGGAACACAGTAGGTGCCTTTTCTTCTTTTGTTCCCTCAATCCCCTGTCTGTGCAGTGATTGTGCATCGTGCATCATCTAGTCAGATCTGGAAGAGATACTAGAGGACATTTAGCCCAATCCCCTTAACACTACAGAAGAGGAAAAACTGAAGGAATTTTAAGAGACTTGTCACATACGTAGTGGCAGGGGTGTAATTTGATCTCAGATCTTCTGACTTTCCAAACTATGGTGTTTTTGTTTTTTGTTTTTTCCAACTGTATTGCATATATGGCCAAGGACTTTTCATAGTCAAACACTTGCTGTGCGGTAGCTTAAGCAGGGAGGGTAAGTAGTTTCAAGCAATCCCAAAGATCTTGAAAACACAGGTCCTTAAAGGCATTTTCTATCCTGCCCTTGTTTTCAGAAAATAGTGGCCACAAAGTCATTTGTATGCCCCCCTCCAATTTCTTCAAGAAAAACTCTTTGAACGAATGCTACTTTTTTAAAAAAGAATGATTAAGGAAGATACATAGGCAAAACAACATATCAAAAATATCACCAGGAAAAACAGCACAAATGTGTTTTGTGGGCTCCCTATTGTGCAAGCAAAGGACTGAAATGTTAATTAGGAATTCTCAAAAATGCTTAAAACACACACACACACACACACACACACACACACACACACACACACACACACACACACACACACACACACCAAGGATCTGACAGCAAACTAGGTGGGTTCTCTGACTTCCTTGATCCCTTCACAAAGAATAGAATCAACACCATGACAGAATCTGACCAAGACAATGCACGGTCAGAAGCACTCCAATGGTCAGCAGCTGTATCGACAATTCCTAAAGCAAGCAAAAGACCTGGGAATCCTCATTCCCCAAGACCCAGAAGCCAGATCGTGTGAACTGAGTACTCACTTCCCCCTACACTGTCTGTCACGACTTCCTCAAAAAACTCTTCCATTGTTCCAGTCCAATGAGTCTGACCAACTGTTTCTACCCCAATCAGCAAGTTTTATCCTACAGTCCAACCAAGCCGAGCTGATATCAGTGAAGAATCAAAGCTATCCGAGGAAAATGTATTTACAAAAAGCCCACACTCCTGGCAAGCTCTCTCCTAAACACCTGCTTCCCCTCCCTTGGGTTATTGTACCTGATAAGGATATTACTGAGCATCCCTAAATTCCAAAAAGGCGAAGCACACATTGGTTTGCAGATTCTAAAGAAACTTCAAGGTAGTTTTGTGATATATGGAGAAGATGAAGATTTTGCTAAAAGTAGCAATATTCCCATGTGGATGGAGGTACCAGACTCTCATAGTTTTCAGGGGAATGGCCAAGTTCTCCATAATTACACTGGCATTAGGAATAAAGGTTGCCTCTCTTCTCAGCCCACATGGCATTCCTGAGGGTTGGCTAGGCTGGGACGCATGACAGGTGCTACGTGTTGCTGCTGGAGACGTATCCACTTCCCCCACCCACCCCCCCAGTGAGGTCTGCCCACATGCCGGAATGGACCCGGCTGGAGTTTCTGCTCTCAAACATCTCAGAGCTCGCAGGCACACACTTACCTTGGACGGAGGTATTAGCTAGACTGGCTTCATTCTCTCCCATTTCACTATTTCTCTTTAACGGGGGCCCCGGACTGTTTCCAGCTGCTTCGGTTATGGTGTAAGCTTTGACCTTCTGACTTTCAACTGGAGTAGTGTAATCGGACACTACCTGCTCTCGGCTGTGAATAATTATGGGACTGCTTCCTGAATTACCTGGGCTGGCCTGACCTGTTTCTCGATGAAGTGAGTGAGCTCACATGCTTTGATCCAATGCATTCCTATTAACGTGGGAGCCCCAGACAACAAGGCTTTGTTTCACTTTTAATATTCACTTTTGATTTCTGACTTTCATTGTAGAGGGGGAAAAATATTTGCACTTTGCTCTTGATGGGTGCTTGGCCGTGGCTAAAAGGAGGGTTTTAAAAGAAATCTTCATTTGTTTCTCTCTGAGGAAAATCCAAACAAAACTTTAAACAAAGTACTATGGCAAGACCAGTTTTCAAATATTTGTTTGCTGAATGGTGAAAGGGGGAGGCAATATGAAGGTCTTAGCTGTTCATTTATTCATTCAACAAACATTAATAAGCATCTGTTATGCTCAAAGCACCGTGGTTGACAAAAAGGAAGCAATAATAAAATGGAAGAAAAAAGATCTTTGCCTTTAATGAGCTTATCTTCTACTGGGCTGGGGAATTGGATCACAGGTGTATACCTGGAAAGGACCTTGGAAGCTACTTAGTCTAACCCCCTCATTTTATAGAGGAACATGAATGTTAAGTGATTTCCTCAAGGTCAAAGAGCAAGAAAGCATTAGGAGAAGGACTTGAACCCAGATCCTTTGACTCTAAAGCCTAATTCTTTACAGACTGGCTCAATGCCTTTTGTAAACATGCAGACATACAAGGATAATATAAGGTAACGCAGAGAAGGAAGGAACTGGCAGATGGGTGGGTGAAGAAGCTTCATAGAGGAGGTGTTTTGTTTCTTTTTAGCAGATTGACAATTTTGAGTTGTGAAAGGTCAAAGGGAAGATTTTTATAGAGATCTCAGATTTAAGCTTTGAAAAAGGGTAGTATTTTAAGAGATGGAGAGGAGAAGGGAGTGCATAGGAAACCATTTATGCTGACAAACAGAAGTGAGAGATGGAAAATAGACTTCAGGGAATAGAGAGGTGGACAGCTTGGCTGGAACATGACAATGAATAAAGAAGAGTGATGTGAATGAAAGGCTGTAAAGGTAGGAAGGAATGTCAATCTTGGAGTTTGTAGTTGATCTTAGAGGAAAGAGGGAGCCAGAGAAGGTTTTGGGGAAGGGAGTGACCTTGCCAGACAAACCTAGGTCTTAACAGAAGTCTGGTCTAGGACAACAAAATCAAGGACATAATAATAATCTCTCTCCTCTGACCCAGAATTTTCCAGTATTTGATCTGGCTCACATAGGCCATACCAAAACAAGCAAAAACAATGGCTACTTTTTTATTTTTATCAGTCACAAGACCAATTCTGGGATTCTCTAGCTAAAAACTATACTGCCTCTTAGCTTATTAAGCTTCCAGCTAATTTTCTATCAGGTGTGTAAACAGCTGTAAGATCTGCCAATAAAGACACAAGAGTGTTTCTAACACTCACTCAAAAAGGTGAATAAAAACCCTCCCAGAGTTTTTCTGCTGTTTGGCACCCCAGGCTTTGCTCCTTTGGGCCTCAGGGTCCTTCAATGTAAAACGGGGAGGGGTGAGGGAAGTGACCTCAGACAGAGACCCCTCCCAGCCTTAAGGTTTTGAGATGGAAAATCCAGACTGCATTCTTCCCCGGGACTTTTGCAGCCTATAATGCAAACACTGTGCTATAGGTTTGAGCAAGACTACCCAGTAACTGAGATGTTCACATCCACAGAACACCCTGTAACCATTATTTCTTGACCTGCCTGAAAGGTGAAGGGGTTGGGGCCCAGACACCTATCTTCATTCTTTAGGGTGAATTCCAAGGCAGACTTGCTGAACCACCCCCAGGCACCTCCATACAGTCACCTGGCTTGATTCTAATCACTCTGGGGCCACAGAGCACTGAATAGGATATAAAAGTCTTTCAAAGCAAGACAACTCAAGGATCCTTTTCCTTTTCCTCCCAGGAGTTTATCATCTAGGTGGGGAGAGGAAAAAAAACACACATAAAGTAAATATATGAATATAAGTAACCAAGCATGATAAAAAAAAAAAAAAGATTCGATGTGTACAAAAAAAATACAATGGGTGTGGCCATGTGCTTGCTTTAAGTCAGAGAAGGCAAATCTAAGAGGTTTGAAGAAAATTCAGGTCAATTTAATAAGTGCCTACCATGTAGGAAGCACAGATCTAGGTGCTGGGGACATTAAAAAAAAATGAAAAGGGGGCCAAGCTTTCAAAGAATTTATATTCTACTCAGGAATAAGGAATGTAAACAGATCAGTGAATACAATGTAATTTGAGAAAAAACAACAACTTAAGGAGATTAGGAAAATATTCCTGTAGAAAGTGGCACGTGCAGAACCCTGAAAGAAGCTAAAAATAGAAATTCTAAGAAGCGAAAGTGAGGATGGAGTGAGTGCATACATGGAGTTCTTGGGGGTATATAGCCGGTACAAAGGCATGGAGGTGGGAGATAACATTCCGCTTTTGAATGACAATTTTTAAACCAGCAGGACTAGAATGTAGAGCAAAATGAAATGACTAGAAAGTTAAAATGAAGCTGGATTGTGAGAGTCTTTAAAGACCATGCAAAAAGATTTGTATTTTATCCTAGAGGAGGTGGTCCATGATAGTGATCATGGGATCATTAGAAAGAAGATTCCCAGGCAGATAAAAGGGGAAGAGAGCTTGTAGAAATATGTGCAAAGGTCATTGGAGAGGATGTTTGCTGGAGATGGCATGGACGGCTCAATGAGTGGGTGAAGGAAGAGGCTGCAGTTTCCCTTTGGGGAAGGGAGAAACACAAGGTGAGTCAGTCAACAAGTATTTATCAAAAGCTTACTATGGGCCAGACATTGTGCTAGATTCTGGGGATATAAGGACAAAGAATGAAACATCTGAATGGCGAAGACAATGCTTTGTGTGAGTATATACACTTATGTATATATACACACACTTGTATATATACACTTAAATATGTGTTACATATGTACACATGCTTTGTCGATATGTGTGCATATATAATTGTATGAACTATGTGTATATATGCGTGTATAGCATGGATATATAATTAAACACAAATATGCAGGATTTCCCAAACATCTCCATGAAGTTCCAAGCTACTCAAGTCTAAAATATCAGTGAGATATTTGGGACAGCCTGTATACAAAGCAGTTTGATGCACCCTGGTTTGGGAGGGAGAGTCCAAGGAGCTGGGGGATTAGAAAGTGCTCCATGCAGAAGATGGTACTTGAGCTGAATCTTGACAGTAGATCAGTGGTTCTCAACCTTTCTAATGCCACGACCCTTTAATACAGTTCCTCATGTTGTAGTGACCCCCAAACATAAAATTATTTTCGTTGCTACTTCATAACTGTAATTTTGCTACTGTTATGAATCGTAATGTAAATATCTGATATGCAGGATATATTTTCCTTGTTACAAATTGAACATAACCCATAGGTTGAGAACCGCTGCAGTAGATGGATGCTAGGAGACAGCAGTAAGGGAAGAGCGGCTTCCTTGCAGGTGAGAGGGCCATTGCAAAAGCATGGAGATGTGTGAGGAACAGAGATGAGGCCAGTTTGGCTGGATTGCTGAATTCAAGAGGGCAGGTAATATCCACTGAGGGTGGATAGTTTGAGGCCAGCTGGAGGCCAGCTTTAAAAGCTAAACATTGATGCTAACAACAATGGGAAGCCACTGTTGTGGTTGAATGGAGGAGTCACATGGTTAGATCCTTGCTTAAGGAAAATAACTTTGGCAGCAGGATGTGTAGGATGGACTGGGATGATGAGTGTTGAGGAAAGAAGACAAATTAGGAGTGTGTTGCAATAATCTAGGGAAGAGGTGAAGAAGAGCTGTATTAAAGTGATAGTTTTGTGAATAGAGAGAAAGGGTCAGATTCAGGGAATGTTATGAAGGTAGAAATGGCGACTGGCAGGGGATATGATACTAAGAAGAGGGAGGAATCCAGGAAAATGGTGGAATTAAGAACCTGAGACCCTTGAAGAATGGTGGTATCTTTAATGAAAATAAGGAAGTTTAGAAGAGAGGAAGGTTTAAAACAAGGTTTGGGAACCTTTAGCCTTGAGGCCACATGAGGCTTTCTAGGTCCTCAAGTATGCCCCTTTGACTGAACCCAAACTTCACAGAAAAAAATTCCCTTAATAAAAGAATTTGTTCTGTAAAACTTGGACTCAGTCAAAAGGTTGCACCCAAGGACCTAGAAGGCCATGAGGCTGCAGGTTCCTCATCCGTGATTTAAGGGAAAAGATGATGAATTCAGTGATCCTTTCCATGACTCATTATTTCTTAGTCCAAAGAACAAGACGCTATAAGTAGAATGATACATTGTGGGAAAAGGGTTTTTGTTTGGTTGAAGTGTGTTTTTTGCTCAAATGAGTTAAGAAACACCTTTACAAACCTTAAAGTCCTACATGAATGTTAGTTGGGTTTTTTTTGTTTTTATTTTTATTATATAAACACCAATTATTATTGAATAGAAAGAGAATATGACACAATAATACAGATTCTTGGACTTGGAGTCAGAAGGGCCTGGGTTCAAATACTAGCTCTGACATTTGTTAATTGTATGACCCCAAGCAAAGGACTTAACACATCTGAGCTGGGCTACCGGGAGACTCAGTGAGATAATGCATTTAAAGGGATGTGCAAATCTTAAGGCTCTATATAAATCCCATCTTTTGTTACTGAGAAGCAGTATGGTCTAAGCCTAGAACTGTAGGGACCCCAAAGACCCTGCCTCATAGATGAGGACTGAAGAATACCAAGGTTCAAGACTTGACACATACTGCCTCTGTGACTTTGGTTTTCAGTGGTTCTCAACCTTCCTAATGCCACGACCCTTTAATACTCATTTGTATGTGGGTGGACCCACCTGGAGACGGATAGAGGAGCCGTGTCTCGGTTCCTAAGACCATCAGAAATATGTGTTTTCTGATGGTCTTAGGAGACCCCCTGTGAAAGGATCATTCAGCCCCCAAAGGGGTTGTGATCCACAGGTTGAGAACCTCTGGGTTAAGTGTTCTATCTTTTGGTATCACAGGGAACTCTAAAGCCAAGTTCCAGGTGAATGCCAAGCCTCATTGGTAGAGGAAATTTTTTCCCTGGGAAAGCAGCTAGATGGGAAAGTAGATACAGCACTGAGCCTGTTCTGGACCCTTCTGGCTGAATGACCCTGGGTCACTTGAAGCCTCAGTTTCCTCAAGAATCAAGTGGGATATTTGTAAAGTGCTTCGCAAAACTTAAAGTACCATATGAATGCTAACTATTATCATTAATAGTAATAAGATTGGATTCTATTGAAATCACCAGTCTAAACAGCAACAACAAAATCGTTATTATTTGGGGGTGCGAAATGGCAACGGAGATGTAGAGGGGCAGGATTTAACCATCCCCAAATTAGAAAATGCAAATCTCTTTGAAGCATTAAGCACATAGAAAAGTCTAGTAAGTTGTTTTTGATTGGTTGATTTTCTGTTAGGGAAGATTTGTATGATTTTTCTCAATAAAAATTTAATAAGAGTTGTGGGAAAGGATCCAGCACAGGTTCCATAAAGTAAATTTATGTCAAGATATGGATAAATTTCCCAAAGCATGGGCAGACATGTTGGTCTGTGACATGCATCCCATGGATTGTTGGAAAGTATTTACAAACCCCCTTTCTATAGGCAACCCTGATATCTATTTCTCACATAACATAGTATAGATTTTCTTAGTGAAAAGTGGAGTACCAAGAGACCAAGTGGACTGATCAAAGTCACTAGGAATCAGTAGGAGGGCAAAAGGATTAGAACTCCCAGGCCCTTAATCCTCCAATCCATTATTTAGATCAAGGGTCAACCACATTTGGCTGGATCCAATTTGGCTGCCAGTTCCAAACAGTAAGAAAGGGAGGGAGGGATTTGAACCCCTGGGGCCAATTCCCATACTCAGCTGCCAATGCAAATGAAAGGATTTACTCAGTCCCTGGGACTGGGCAGGGCAGGTAATTTTGGGAATCCTTGGGGTAAGGGATGAACTTCTTTGTATGTCCAGCCCACCTCTTAATAACGAAATATTGGGGTGGAGGTGGGCATGGGGAGGGGTTGGTACAAGGTACGAAGATAAAAGCTAAGAGGCCTTGGCCTTTCTTAAAGGGAAACAAACCAAAGTTATGGTGAATTCCTTATATGTAGTAGGCCCTTGATATTTGTTGAATTGAATTAAATGATATTATTTTTGCTACAGTGAAATGGTCCTTCCCCTTGCCTTTTTTTAAAAAGAGAATTGGAACTTTTTTTTTCTTCCTCTTTTCTGACCTATAAGGTTTTCCATAAACAAATCTACTATGCCTAAAAGACACCTACTATGTGGCAGTTACAAAGTTAGGAGCTGGGAATACAAAGACAAAACAAACAATTGCTGCCTTCAAGGAGTCTATATTCTGTGGAGATGCATGTACATCAATGAGTTTATGCAAAACACCCACAAGGTCATTATTGGCAGAGAGACATTTACAGCTGGAGTGATCCAGAAGGCCTTGGACTGAATACTGTGTTTTAGCCATGACTTGAAGGAAGCTAAGGATTTGAAGGAAGGAGAGCATTTCAGACAGACAAAACAGCTTTGTACAAAGGCAGGAGATGGGATGTCATGTGAGAGACATATTGGGAAGGTCAGTTTGTATGTACTAAAGAGGACAGGAAGGGAAGAAATGTGTGAGAATGCTGGAGACACAAGACAGAGCCAGAAAGAAACAGATCAAGTTAAAAAAGAAAAGAAACACATTTTGCCATCAAATATTTCTATTACATGATATCATTTATATTATTATATGTTTATCTCATATTATTTATGCTATTTTTCTAATTCTATAGGGAATTCCTCTGATGTAGAAAAGATGGAGTTGGATCTCATTCAAAAATTAATCAAAATATATGCATGTATGTGTATATCTACATATGGACAATATACACGAAGCGGGGGCTGGACATATAATTTCAGTGGTGCAGGGAGGTCTCGAGAAAACTTCCTCTATTGATAGACAAGATAAAAAAAATGTCTCTGAAATTTATAATCTCGGAGCTGCCTAGGACACCGAAGTGGTTATGACCCTGGATGTATATATAATACTTATCTGTGTATATATGTTATTTTGATGGGGATTCTTGGGTCTATGTATGCCTGCACACATGAGTACATTTGCATGTGGGTATGTGTATAATGTGTTATTAAAGGCAGGTATATCATACATTCCTGTCTATACCTGCATAGGTTTGTATGAGCATATGAATATATGTATGTGTTCCCCTATATGAATGCTTTGTGTATATATATTTATGCCTTTTGGACATGGTCTGTAAGTGCCATCAGTATTTAAGCAATGGTAAGATGTTAAATTCAATTCCATAAATATTTATTAAGCACCTGTCATATGCCAGGCATTGTGTTAAGATATTATTTTTGATATATCTTTTATGAAGAATTTATTATGATTTAAATTGTATGTTCCTATGAACATAAAGTCAAGGATTCTATACATACATGTATTTGTGTATATATACACACATATACACATTTGGCACCACAGTGTTTTACACATGGTAGGAACTTAAATGCTTACTGAATGAATGAATTCTGGTTTAGTCCATCCAAATGAAGAAAATAGGACTTCTAGAATAATTTTACATATTTTTAAAACCAACTTAGGCATTGCACAAGATTTAGCTAGGGAAATTAATTAATTTTACCTTCTCTATCTGTACCTGTATCTCTAATGTATTTTCTCTGTATTATCCCTTATTCATAGAGATGAGTAGAAAATATATCTGTATCCCAATATGGTCAAACTCATTCAGTAAATGAGGAAACAACTAGGTAGATCATAATTTTTGTTAGGAAAGGACTGGCATCTTAATGTTCTCCCTACTACTGTTTTATAAATAAAGAAGCCTTCAAGACATTTACAATCCACATGAACCACACGAAGTTGGTGTTGCCCAATTATATTGACAGAGTGGAGGTTAGTTCACATTATTAAGCTCTCTTGTGACTCATTTAAAAATAAGAGACCAATTGTGATGTCAAGGAAAAATCAGGCAGGAGTGATACTACCAGGCCGTCTATCATGTTGGTTAGCAATCCTACTCTTCTGAATAAAGACAGAGTGGTGTAACATCCATTAAATCCCAGCTGTCAATCCAAAAATGTAGTGACAAATCACATTTAAGGGAACACAACGAAATTTTCACTTAGGTTATAAACCATTTGAAGCTAATTTTCATTTCTGCTTTACTCACTATGAGTTAGAAGTTGGTGGTAGGCTGACTGAATTGGTTCTAGAATCCCAGAAAAATCTTCTGGGCAATAAAAGTGATTTCCTTATACAACCTACAAAAGTAGCCAAGCCTCAGCTAATTCTATAATTCAGGAAAGGTGTAATAATCTGTCCAATGAATGCATACTGTCATGGAGATTTAAAATTTCTCATTTCAAAGGATATTAATGACAGAGAAACCACTGGGTGTTATTTGTTTATTATAATTATCAGTCATATCTGACTCTCTGTGACCCCTTTTGGAGTTTTCTCACAGAGATACTAGAGTAGTTTTCCATTTGCTTCTCCAGATCATTTGACAGATAAAGAAACTGAGGCAGACAGGGTGAAGTGACTTGCCCAGGGTCATACAGCTAGTATCTGAGAACCCCAGGCCAGCATTATATTCCCTATGTAACCGAGCTACCCCTTAGAAGTCTGACCTTCATCTCTGTCCTATCCCAACTTTGGACTCTGCCCTCAGATAAGTGAGTTTTCTCCTCTTTCTGGAACCAGGACTCCACCCCACTTTCTGGCTATAGTTACAATATGTTTCTGTGTGTAGATCCCCTTCCCTTCCCCTTATTAGCATCACCACTCACTTATGTGCCTTCTTTTCCCTTTAGAATGTAAGCTACTTAAGAGCAAGGGATATCTTGCTTGTCTGAACACATATCCTGAATGTCTGGGAAAGCGGAAGTTCTTAATAAATATTTCCTTCCTGCTTTGCAAACTTTAAAGTGTTATAAAAGCACTTACTACTACTATGACTACTACTACTACTACTACCACTACTACCTACTACTACTATTGCTACTACTACTACTACTACTATTACTACTACTACTACTACCACCACCACCACCTTTACCATCAAAACCTAGAATGATGGTGATGATGGGTAACAAGTTTCCTGTCCTCAGTGGCCTTCCTCAAACCTTAAGAAAAATTAAAGAAATAACTAAAAGAATGTAAGTAGTGACACCAACATAGATTTGTCTTCAAACAGAGATTATACTTAATATCTAAGGGTCATTGGGAGGGTCTGACATCCACATCATGGCATCCAAATTGTAGCAGCCACATTGGGAGCTGTGTGTGAGGAAGTAGAACAGAGAAGAAGGAGACCATCTCTCATTGTTTCTCAGGCATCCTTTTCCTTTCCATGAACATGTTGAAGAGCTAATAAAGTTAAGCGTGCCAAGAATGAATACAATAACCCCAAAGATCACTTATTAAAATTAAATTACACTGAGTGCCATTGCCCTGGATTCATGAAGTCCCAGAAAGGCAACCCTGTCACCAGTAATTTCGAGGCTACCACTGGGAGCCCTCAGAGCAGGGATGGGAGGAAAAACAAGCGTTTTTTGGCTTTTTGTTGGGAGGGAGTGGGTTCCTTTCATTTTGCAAAGGAAATCAAAGCGGTGTAACATGCTTTCATGGAAAACTGCTCTAGCAGAACTTGCTTTGTTCACCTTCATAATGGGCTGCTACTTTCCAGGGTGAATGTTTTCTTTGGAAAATCTCTTCTTCATCTTCCCTGCTGACTGCCTGCCAGCCGGCATTGTCACCAAAAAGGGGATGGAGGATTCAAGCCGTCAACCCTCTACCCAAACAGCTGGTCCTTAAAATAGGCCATTCTGTTGCAATGAATGGCAGTGCTCTTTCCTAGGGGGACAAGAATTACAATATAGCGGGAATGGGGTGGGGGGAGTAGAGGAGGGGAAAAGGATTGGAAAAAGACACACAGTGACTCAGGAAGGATTTTTAAATATAACACGGGAAGGCCAAATCTATGAACAAGAATAACAGAATGTTCCAAACCCAGAATGATTCTCTAGAATGGCGGGTGCCCCATGGGAGCATTTTCACCAAGGGAATCATTTTAAAGACAGTAACAGATAAAAATAGGCACAAAGATGCCATTGCTCAACTAATCCTTCTTTACACACCAAAGCCATGCTGTCAATTCTGTGCTCAAAAGTGGCCATACCCGCATGTCAAATATAAACTCCTCTGTCCAGCACTCAAGGCCTTCCACTCATGGTTGGTCTTGTTTCTCCCAAGGTGGTTCATGTGCTCCTTGCAGATTCAGATGCCTTCATTCTTTGTACATGTATTTACAACATCTATCATAGTGCTTGGTATATATTGGTTAAATCAAGGTAACAGCCATTAATTAGGCACCTACTATTTGTCAGGTATTGCATTCAGAAAGGTAAAAACCAACAAACAAACCAATTCTCCCTTCTCTCAAAGAGATTACCATCTAATGGGAGAGACTACATTCAAACTATGTGCAAACAAGATAAGTGGATAAATTGAGGGTTAAACTCAGACAGAAAGAAAGGCAAGGCAAGGCAGTAGTAGTGAGGGTAACTGAAAAAGGCAATTTACAGAAGGCTCCATCACATCAGCCTTTTGATGGAAATGGGATCAAACAATCATTCATTTGGAAGCAACCTAGACTAATTTCCTCGCTTCACTGATTTAATTTCTGTTTTTTAAAAAATCAGTTTCTTAGCCAATATAGGTAGTAAGTCCCAGAGTTGGGATTTGATCCCAGGTCCTCTGACTCTAAATTTAGTATTTTTGCCATGATAAGATGCAATCACCCGAAGGAATCCTAGGCCTGACTTACCATACAAGATCATACCCACTTGGTACTTTCCCAACCCTTATTCTGACTACTTTGGTAGACTTGCAAATGTGTTGATGCAGAGGGTACCTCCACCAATGCATACTGTAACCCATTCACATCTCCTCATCCCATTGAAGTCCTTACTTATGTCTCCAGAGAGGCAGAGAGTACACTTCAATACAGGCTCATGCTTAAGTCTAGAGCTACTTGTTGAGGGTTTGTCTGTTGACTTTATCATCATGTAGTTTACTCAGAATGCAATAAAAAGGAGCTCATCTCCATTTTTATCATATGTTATCTGTGTATTTATAAACCCATTATGAAGATATAAATTGCATATTAACAAAACCTAAGAAAGCAGGTCTGCCAAGAAAACTGCCAAGCACTAGTGATGCCAATTAACCAGGACGATGTGTGACTTACGAGGGGTAGAAGTGAAAAATTAACCAATTCCCAATTGGGCTGAAATGCTGTACAGGCAGGTACCCAGGCATTGAGGACTACCATTGCAAAGAGACAGAGATGAGAACTTGTTTTCATAGTCTTCAGGACCTAGGGTCAACTCCAGGGAATCATGAGATACCTGAGAACATCAGAGGACAGTTCTTGATGAGGTTCCCATCCTTTGGCTGGATCCCAAATTACTGCTCCCCTTATCCTTGCCACTCAGTGATTTTCACCCACCTAGGTGAAAATACTTTTCACCTCTTATCTTTCCCTGTGCCCTCATCCTCATTTACCAAAGGCTTATCCCATGCCAGTATAAATCTTCCTCCTTTCCACTGTGCCCTCGGGAAATCTCATTATGTTGTTTACAAACTCTCACTTTATCCTTAAGCTATTCCTTTTACACTTCTTTTCACTCCTAGCCTCAACAACTGGATTTCCCAGAAGGCAAGTATCCCCTCCAAACTTTCTCCAAGGCTGAGTGGGAGACACTTTTACAAGAGGCATTTATATACAAGTTGGCATATATTAAAATCATCTCGTTAAACTTCAAAAGTTTCCTCTGGAGAAGAAAGGACAGAAACCAAATTAAAAACAAACCCCAGATTAAAACAAAACAAAACAATCCTTTCCATGTGTTTCTAATATGTCCTGGCTCACATCTAGGAAGAGGATTCAACAGGCTTTTTCCTCTCCATCATCACTTCTAAACAATCCTAATTATTATAACTTTTAGTAATAATTATTGTGCAAATCCACAATGAAACTATAATTTTCTCAGTGTGAGAGATTCCATCCACCATTAGAGAACAGAATCAGTCTGTGACTTAGTGGATAAGTAGAAGGGATGTGGATCCTTTTCTTGGTCATCACTCAACCTCAAAGAAATGCTTCTACTTCCATCAACAACTTTATTCTGTCTCCTATACAACTTCAGACATCAAACTGATGGCACCCATTGTGAAGTTGACCTCTCTAACATCTTGGCCTCTCAGGTCATCAACTTCTTCCCACAAGTCACCGCTAGTCACTGGGGAAATCCCATCTTACACCTCACAAAACTCCATCCCTTTAAGACAGGGTTGAGATGTTCCCTCTCTAACCACAGTCATATAACATAGGTAAGGCTGTGCTAAAGCCAGAACCTATCAGCTTCCTCCTTGCCTCCACCTCCTAGCTTCCTTCCAGTCTGCTAAAGTATTACCTTCTACAAGAAGACATTGCCAGTCCCAGCAAAGCTATTATGCCTGACTTCTCCATTTGTTTTACTTTTAAATGTGTGTGTGTACATGAACACACATACACACGCATATCTTTATATGTACACAGAGGACAGCTAGGTGGCACAATAGATAAAACCCTAGGGCTGGAGTCAGGAAGACTCTAGCTCAAGGCCTCACAGACTTAGCAGCTGTGTGACCCTGGGTAAGTCACTTAATCCCATTTGCCTCAGTTTCCTCATCTGTAAAATGGGCTGGAGAAGGAAATGGCAAACCAGTCCAGTATCTCTGCCAAGAAAACCTCCAATGGGGTCACGAGACTTTGTGAACATAACTGAAACAATAAAACTGAACAATAAAAATTATGTTCACTCTCTCTCTAATAGTGGTTTGCATGTTGTCTCCTGCTTAGGGCATGAGGCCCTTGAAGACATAGGCATGGTTCTTCGGCTTTCTTTTTATCCTCAGATTCCATGACACCTGACAGTCTGTAAAGCATTCTGCACATGGTAACTCATTTGATCCTTCCATGAATAAAGATCACGTGACTTTCTCAGGTTCACACAGCTAGTAAGCATTTTAGGTCAAATTTGAATCCGGGTCTTTTTGTCTCCAAATCCTGCTTTCTTGTTCTCTATCCACTTTGTCACCAAGCCATCTTGTAGTGTGTTGACTTGATTTGATTTCCTACTAAAACTAAAGTGGTAATCAGGTACTATTAGGAGCATAAATCACTTCTGGAAAACTACATTAATATGATTTATTTAAAATGTTCTTAAATCATAAAATAACCAAAGTTTGAATTTACTTTCCAGGAAATATTTACACTCAATCTGGAGTCATTTTCTGTTTAAAAAAAAATACGACTATTCAGATTTCTGAAATACACATTTGATATTCCAGAGCAAATCTAGCTTACTTTTTTAACCTTAATTTAAGGTGGGAATCTGGGCCATGATATCACAAAGAGAATCCAGAAAGCATTAAAGGCTCCTCCTTCTATACCCAAGCTGACATTTCTGACATTTTCAATCCATTTCCTAAATGAGGATCCAGATTTATTGAAAATTTTCTGATCGGGCTCATGTCAGTAATATCGCAGTAATGGTATAACATGCCTTGGTGTACATTTGGAATGTAAGAGCATTTTTCAGGTTAGTCCTGTGAGAATACATACAGCAGCCTTTACTCTTCAGAGCAGAGCAATAAAGCATTTGGTTAAACAGAATTTGAGTTAGCAAGAAAACTTGTCAAACAGAGCATTTTAATTAAAATGTTATCAATGAGTGTACCTGCAGAAGTCTATCCATTAAAAAAAAGGAGACAGATCTGTACTTTTTCTTCTCTTAAAAAGGAGGGGGGGGGGAGTTAGGGGCTTTCCAGGAGAGGCTAGCTCAGGTTCAACTTATGTCCAGATTCGTTAGAAATAAATTCTTCTGAATACTCCCTTGCAGATTTGTGAAAATATTTTAATACTTTATGATTTATTCAATGGCTTTAGGCTAAATATTATAGGGAAAAACCTAACTAAATACCTAGCCAAATGGAAAGTGAGAGACAGGATTCTTTCCTCTGATCCCCCCCAAATTAATTTTTTAAAAAGAATTAATTTATTTAAGGGTCCTTGCCCCCTATTCCATTGAAGTAGGCCAATTATTCTGTCTGAGATGCTACTGACTACTACACCTAATGCATGCAGAATTCATTGGCCCTTCAGTCTCTGAAATCAGGTCTATATTCCTAGACAATTTTAGAATTAATCAGCATTTAATTCTGCGGGCCATGTTTTAGCAAGGATATTAAGAAGTTTGAAAGCAACCAGTGATATGCAGTCCTGAGAGGCCTGGTGACCATACCATATGAAGGTCAGCTGAATGGACTAATGGAACCATACCAAGAGAAAGTTTGAGGTAGTAGGACTAATGAGATACCTTCACAATTAAGAACAAAAAAATAAAAGTGGGAGAGAAGTTACCCTAAATTTGATATAAGGTAAAGATCCAAACACAATTATCCGCAAGTCTGAAGATAATGAGTTTCCCATCACTGGAGCTCCTCAGATGAAGACTGGATGACCATTTATTAGATGGATGAGGGATTCCTTCAGTGGCTGGCAGGTTGCAAAAGATGACATCAGTAGTCCTCATCACTCATGATTTATGATTTTAAATGTGAAACATGATCATACATATCATAATATGATGTTTACTTTGAATCTCTTAGATTTAATAATATGTGTATTCTTTGTTTCTTCCAAGGGAATGTAAACTTTTTGAGGACAAGTATGTTTCCTTTTTGAAATGAAGTATTTTGAGTACCTCACATACTAGCACATAGGGATAAAGAGGTGACCTATGATTCGATCTGTATAAGGAACACCTCTCCCACTGCAGAATGGCAGCTGGAGCACTGAGAGGGTAAGTGACTTGTCCAGGGTCTAATAGCCAGCATGTGTCAGAGGTATAACTTAAACCAAGATATTCCCAGCTCTAAGGCTTATTCTCTAGCCACTAGATTTTGCAGAACTGAATTGAAGTTTTGGATGACTCAGAGAGAAACAAAACCAGGAAGATATGTCTAAGATCATCATAGGAACCCAAAGTCATTCCTATATGCTTGAACTTGTGGTCTCTTCCACTAACCTCTAGGCTACTTGCCTTATAAATCTACATCTAATATGCATGAACTTATGACACCTTTGAAAAGAAGAATACTAAAATTAAAATTCGTATCTTTTCTCATCAGTGAAAATCAACAAACACCATAGGGTGCATATTGTCTAGTCATAACCACTTATTTGCAATTAAGGAGATAGGGAGACCATTAAGCTACAAAGGAGCTGGCTCACTGCCATCATGACTAATCATGTGAACCCAGAGATTAAGTAAGGGAAAATCAGACAGCATCCAAAAATATATTTCATCGTGTGAACATTTTCCAATTTACATATGATGGCTGTGTTCATACCTAAAGGGAACTAAAGTTTCTATTATTTCCAAAGCATTTATACCAACCTGAAATGGTTGATTGTACCATCAGTTAAAACAGTCAATATTTCTATTATTTCTGAAGTGTTTAAACCAATCTGAATGAAATGTAATCTTAGTGGGTGATTAAATCCATGGGGTGGACACTAGAGGAGTGGTTCTCTTTCATTATTCATTCATTCATTCATTTATTTTTTTAGAGCAGGGATTCTCAAGCTGACATCTGTCAACTTAAAAAAAAAGTTATGAACCATATTTGAGTACAGTTAGTTTTCTCCACAATGATATTTTATTTTATTTTACTCATTTAAAAACTTTATTTTCATAAGGGTCCATAAGGTTTCAGCAGACTGCCAAAGGGGTCCATGACATAAACATGGCTAAAAACTCTTGGGAGAGTGTATATTTTCAATTCAATTCAACAAAGATATAAGTTCCTAGAGTACACAATGCACTGTGCTTCGCATTAGCAATAAAAAGGTCAAACAGAAAACCAGGGCAGCCCCTCAAGGATTTCATAATCCACTGTGGGAGACATCCCATGAACAGAGAAGGTACTGTGAAGAATAAAATACTAGCATTTAGCAGCACCAGGAAAAATCCACAGTACAGTTCAACACCTGAGCTGAGCCTTGAGGAAAGAGAAGAAGAGATGAGGAAGACAACCTTCCATATTTGAAATGTATGTGAAGTCATGGAGGTAGGAAATGAATACCAGGGCACAAGACTAGTAACTTGGGCCATGTTGACCAGAATGCCAATTTTCCTAAAGCCTTTTGAAAGAAGGCTGGAAAGATAGGTTAGAGAGCTTTAAACACCAAAGTAACAGATTAGTATTTTTTCTCAGAGGCACTGGAGATTTTGGGGACAGGGTTGCAATACCATCTTCTTGTTGAAAAGTATTTGCAGATGGCCCATCAACACCTCATACTCAACCTGCTCAGCTCCAAGCCCATTATCTTTTCCCCTCCTTTTGACTTCTGCTCCTGACCTTGGCTCCATCCTTATCTTCATTATATGGGGCCAAGCTTTAGCTTTTCTCTTCTCATCACCTCTCATACTCACAAGGCCTTTTGTTCTATTGATTATACCCCTAATATATATCTCACATCCATCTCCATCTGCCTATTCCCATCACAACCACCTTTGAACAAGCTATAATTATAGCATTCCTAGACTAATGCTAAGGGTTTGGGGTTTTTTGTTCTTTTGTTTCTTTCCCTTCCAAGTCTTTCCACCTCTAGTGCCCCCCCTTCTTAAATAAATTTGGCTCAAGACCTTGAGCAGTTCTCCATGGCTTAATGAGTAGAATTTAAACTCCTCAAAGGCAGTAAGTTCCTCCATATCCTGACACAACCCTATCTCTCCCACCTCACAGCACCTTACTTAGAATAGATGGTCTTCGGGAATAGGGTTTGCTTCATTCTTCACATTGGTATTTCCAGCACCCCCCAGAGTACTTGACAAATAGCAGGCTCTTAATGAATACTTGTTGACTGTTTACTTATATTACGTGTTCTATGTTCCAGGAGTATGAGAGAGCTCTCATAGCCTGGTGCCTTGTTCCTGGTGTTTGAAACGTCCTTTCTCCCTCTTTATGCCAGCTGAATTCCTGCCTGTCCTTTAACATTCAACTCAAATGTCACTTTCTTCAGGAGGCCTCTAGGAATTTCTCAGTGGCCAATGACTTTCTCTCTTTGGTGTCTCAAATATGTATACACACGTGTGTATATGTGTGTCGCTGTTGTTCAGTCATTTCAGTCCTGTTCAACTCTTGGTGATCCCATTTGGGGTTTTCTTGGCAAAGACACTGGAATGGTTTGCCATTTCTTCTCCAGCTCGTTTTGCAGATGAGGAAACTGAGGCAAACAGGGTTAAGGTCCTACAGCTAGTAAATGTCTGAGGTCAGATTTGAATTCAGGAAGATGAGTCTTCCTAATTCCATGCCTAGCACTTTATCCTATAATATCCTGCTCTATACCTAGCTGTCCTGTATATCTGTATGCATATTTATTTGTTAATTCATTTTTATTCATTTACTCTTCTATTTACTTAATCTGCCTATCTATCAATTTATTTTTTTATACTTTGAATGTACTTTGTGCTTAACAGGCAATGTTGATTATTTATTATTATTCTTATTATATGTGTTGGTTCTTATCTTATTGCCCTAACAGGTTATAAGTCTCTTATTGGCAAGGACTTATCTATACTTTGTTTCTCCCTCAGTACCCAAGACAAGTAAACTGAAACAAGTAAAAGTTACTTCAAAGGGGCTACTTCTCTAATGTTTTATTCATTAAGAAATATTGGAGATAGCATGACTGAGACAATAAAGCTACTCAGACATCGTGAAGGAGATGTGAGTTACCAACTCCATTATTTGCAATGAGATAAATAAACATCAGGCCTTATGATCTGCCCTGCCTCCCACTATATTCTAAGGTTATCTAGGTTTTGCTATCTGCCTTACCCCTGTGCCCTGGAGACTTCTTGGCACTATCCTCTTACCTACTGACATAACCCTGGGACCTATAGACATTGGCATCCCAGCTGCCCATGGACACTTGGGACTTCCAGGCCTTTCTATCTACCCTGAAACTGAGCTTTCTTGTATGTGTTATGTCTCCAGATTAGAGGGTGAGTTCCTTGAGAGTATGGATTTTTCTACTTGTATCTCAACTCTTAGCTTATGTTCTGTCAGACAAAACATTTTCTGCACAATATGTAACAAAGTTGTGTCATGATTATCACCCCATTTTGTAGATGAGGAACCTGAGCCTGAGAGCTCAAGCAACCTACCCTAACTCATATGGGTAGCAAGGGAACTGACTAGTCACTGATTTCTTTAAAAAAGTTTAAAAATCAAATTCATCCATCAGCTTCCTTCAAACAACATGAAAATGATTTTTACAAATGCTATTCATTTTTGTTGATGGAACTGGAGTCTGGACACCTTACCAAGTCTCCTCTGGGTTGCCAGGCAACCAGAATCACAATCAGTTCATTTTAGACATTAGAAACTGTTCTGCTCTATTTTTGTTTTGTTTGTTAATGCGAATGTAACTAGCACTAAACAAAATTATTTCTTTGAGGATGATAGCGGTATCTTTGAATTTTAACAACCTCAATTTCTTACAACCCACATAATTCATATAACCTTTGTACTTTTATACCAAAGCATCCAAGAAGATTTTATATTTCTGTTTGTTTAGATGGAAGGAATACGTGAGAAATCAGGGCTAAATTAAATCCTGGAGAATGGCTAAAGGTTCTTTTTTTTTTTTCCTACAGAGATATATTTGTTTGAGTTAGTCTTATTTTTTAGATGACCTAGCCCATTTTTAGTAAAACGTTTTTGTTTTCTGGTGGGGTAAACGAGGGATCAGTTCACAGGTTGTAAGTTTCAGCAAGTAACTAAAAATTCTATATCATCATCACCATCACCATTTTCATTCTCATTATCATGTCATATATATAATACACACATATCTATTTATATATGTGCATGTGTATGTATGTATATGTGTGCATATGCACATACATAGAAATATATGTATGTGTGTGTGTATATATACATATACATAGATATAAATTTCCTTATGAGGTTTAAATAGAAACAGTTCTAGGACAAATCACTATCCTGCTAGTAGTCTTTTGTGTCTTGTGTTCCATTGACTATGATAGCTGAAATAGATAAATAATTGTTTTGTTGGTGGTTTTTTTTTCTTTTTTTTTTGCAGTTGAATAAAGTATTGAGAAGCCAAAGTATCCTTGGGGAAATCTAATAGGAGGAAGAATAAAAAATGATTGATATACTGATTATTGATTAATTATCTCATATATTGATAGATACTGTTAGCCATACAAAAGGAAAACCATTTTCTCACCCGAAAATGACAATGATACAAAACTCATTCTATTCTCACATCATTTTGGTTTCTTTGACTAAGTCTCTATAATTTGAAAGCTTTTTACTCTATGTAGCTTAGAGATTTAGAAGTATTTGGGATATCACTATTAACACTCCTACTAGTTTTAATAGTTAACATTTTATTAATAAAATTCATTATATAATCTTATTGATTTTATACTCAATACTATATACTTAATACTCATCTCATCTTTTTCAATGAAGTTCAGAGAGAGATAATTCTGGTTCAAGTTGCTCTTGATGATTCTACATCATTATTATGACTATTCTTATTTCATTCTCATTTTAAGTTCAATGAAAGTCAAAGAAGAACAGTTATAAGACAAGTCACTATCCAACTATTATTCTTGTATTCTTATTATTAAGTGAACAATCACGTGTGTGTGTATAATAATTGAGTTTTATAATGGAATGAAATAATTAGGATACAAGGGCAGTATGTTATCATCATTATTTCTATTGTTACCTGCTTCTTTAGTTCTATGGAGTTCACTGAGACAAGTCACTCTCCTGTGCTTATATTCTTTGTCACTTAATGTTCTGTGGCTTATTGTGTTGGGGAATAAAAAGAATTACTTCTTTGTGTAACAGAACAATTTAGCGCATCTTCTCAAGACTCAATAGAAACATCTTAAATAGTAGTAAACAGGACTCTGGGGATGATATAAAATGATTTCTAGTCTCATAAAAGTTTGATTTCTTTTTCTAGATCTTTCTATTTTGAAAGTTGATCATTCAGTATATCTTGGAGAGTCTGAGTATTTAGTATGGCGACATCTATTAAAATTTTATCATTGTTGTTATCATTGCTCACAATCAGTCAGGTGCTTAGCTTCCTTTTGAAATTCCAAATGGTCAGTTGCCTGATAATATCTTGGTTAGAGGGTTGGTGATGCCTGCTTTTGCCACAATCTAAAAATAGATCTTATGATAGTAAAATAATCAGAGCAACATGGAGTAACATGGTATTGGTTTTACCAAAGGATCCATTACCCTGAATAAAAACATCTCTGTTTCTAGATGGTTTCTGTTGGTGAAAAGCATCCACTGATCTCCAGTTTTTCCCCGTCTGAAGACTAATGAAGATGCATATTTCAGAAACAGAAATTATCCCAGAATGTATTATGAAGCTCTTGACTACTCATTTCACTTATCAATAGGTACAGAAATCAAGAAAAGAGGTAAATCTTTCTCTAACACTAAAATGACAGTGATGGCACAAAATTAAGTTTATTTTCTCCCCTAAATTCTTTCTATATTCTTATGATATTTTAGGGATGTATATATATATCTACAGCACCTTCCTGTCCTTGAACAGCAATGCCCTAATTGTGCATTTCTCCCATGTACCTTGGAAGAGCCATCCTTCCTGGATGTTCATGACACATTTCAGGGTATTGAAGTAGGGGCTATCTTTTATCACACTGTGTGCAATCCATCCAGTCTCAGCTCAGAAACAAGAATGTGTACTGCCAGGCGGCTTATAAAACTAGCTATGGAGCTACTGTTTGAATAGGAAGGGGAACCTATTTTACAAGACAGAGTAAAGCATGTTCTAGGGATGACAAATAGAAGCGGGAATTCTATGTGAGGCTGCCAAAGGCCCTGAGAAGTTATGACCCTTCAGCCAAGAGCCTCCTATTCGTGATGTTGTCAGCTCTGGCTTTAAACCTTGAGACTTTGATCACTCCCCCAACAAGAATGTGTGGTGGGTAAACAGAGCTGGCTTTGAGGAACAAATAAACCAATGGCGCTAGCGAGTTTCTGGATCATTCAAGGGACTGAAATTGTCAGAGCAACTTTAGCTGAGCCTGGGATTAGAAGAAGGTTTTGTTTGTTTAAGGGAAAAGATGGGAAGGAAAGGAGGGGAGAGGAGAGAATAAAACAGTTACTATGGATAAGTCAAGTATTTATACTTCAATCAAGTTCAAAATTCAACATATAATTACATTAAGTTAATAGAAGGTAATTTCTTTTTAAAAAGAGGTTACATACAACTAAGAGGACATCAAGTATAAAAAGACATAGTCCTTAATCTAAGATGGTGTCTGGGAAGCAGATTGAACACGAATTGGAACTATGGTTGAATGGTCAACTCAGCAATGCAGAATGGAGGACTGTGGCAGTGCAGGAGGTCGATGAGACTCGTAAAGTTGTCAGAGAGACCTACCTTGCCTAGTAATCCCCGCCGGAATTAAAAAGTTCCCAGTGATGCCCTTGGTGTTTATATACTTTGAGAGGGATACTTGAACTAGTTGGATGAGAAATTGCCCTATGGGCAATCTTATTTCTGGACTATCCTAATCAGAGGTTTCCCTTCAAGCAATAGGCAGAAACTCTGGTCACAAGGACTTAAAACAACCAATCAATAAGCATTTATTGAACACTTATGCCAGAAAATAGGGAGACAAATATAAAGTCAGATAGGGCATACCCTAAAGGAACTTATGTTCTGCTAATTTAGTGAGGATAGGACTTTGGAGACAGAGATTCAAAATAAAATTAATGCAAATTGATAATTGACAGCTTATCTCTAGGGTTCCAAATTGTCACTTTGATTGTCACTAGAGATGGTTTCTTCTGAGGTCCTAGAAGTTGTGTAAAGTCCACCTATTTGAATTGGCAGCTAAAGTATCTTAGCTTTAGAGTGGCATTATTTGAAGCAAGATGACAATGCCTTTCAAATGACTCTCTAAAGTGTAGAAAAAAGAAAAACACCCATAGATAGTGCAGACTTATTGGGTGTTTTGCATTTCTTGACATAAGCTGTTCATTATTTTTCCACCCATCTTTTTCCCCCTTAGGGGATATGTGCACACGCATCTTGAAGGCTTCTTTGCAGTATACCACTCCTGCTTCCTCCTCAGTGACTACCCTAGCTTCTATGAAACCACCACTCATTCTGGCCTGGCAACATCTGTCAACATTCTTCACAGCTTTGTGGTCTTTGGATGTGGTCTTTGGATGGCAACAGACCTCAGAGGGGCTGAGCTTAAATCTCTTTTCTGTCATATACAACCTCTGTGACCTAGGGTGAGCCACTCCTAGGTACCTCATCTGCAAAATAAAATTTGGACCACAATGTGCTTTTAGATCTATATTTAATGATCCTGGGATCTTCTGTGCTCTTAACAGACATGTTGATTGGCGGTGGAAGATGGGGTGATAAGGAGTTATTAATTTTCAAAAATTAGTTTAATTATATATTAGAATTAAAATACAATTTAATATATTATAATATTTAATGACAATCACAATAATAAAAATTATTATTTATTAATTATAATACAATTAATAATTGGTAATTTAATAACGATATAATTTAATAATACACTAAAATATAATTAAATATATTATGATAATTAATTCAAAAATTAATTTTCAAAAATAGTTGGTATAGTTTTAATCTCATACAGTTTCTATTGTAGCACCTAGCCTCAGGTGTTTACTTTCTACATCATAATAGACAGGTTATTTGATCTCACAAAGCCTCACTTTCCTCATCTGTCAAATAAGAATATTAATAATTCTACCATTTTCCTCACAAGGTTGTTGAATCAGATGAGATAATGTACAACAATTTCTCTGCCTGCATGAAATCACAATGAACATGTGAGTTATCATTGCAGTCACATGGCAGCCAACAGGAAAATCCCATGAAGAAGCATACTCTTTCCAAAGTCTCCTCCACTGAGTTCTTTCCAATAATCAAGAACATCTCTTAAAACTGACTAGAAAGACCACCAACTCTACGACATTCCCAGTTGCGATCACTAACCAAACATTGGTTATGGATAATAACAATCTTGAAAATGTAGGGTACCTCTTTTGTCCCCCAAATTAATGGTGTCCCAACTGACAAAATCACCTTGTATGTATTTTGTATATTTATTATATAGAAAGAAGCACCATGGTATAGCAGTTAAGAAGCTGGCCTCAGAGCTGGAAAAAACTGGGTTCAAATCCCATCTCTACCCATAATTCTGGCTGTGTGACTGTGGGCAACCCATTTCACTGCTCAATATTTAGGCAACTCTCTGTCTTTGAGTTGCAGAGATGACAAGCTACATTGGTAGTGAGTTTCTTCAACAATGGATTCCTAACACCATTGATATCACAAGTCCAGATCCTATCCTTACAGAGATAAAGGTCCTTATATAGCATATATATACTTATATACGTATGTGTTGTTTACCTGACAGAATGTCATCTCCCTGAGGGCAAGGACTATTTTGTCTCTGACCTTATATTCCCACCACTTAGAACAGTGCTTAGCACAATTTAACAAATTTAACAAATTTGTTAAATTTTAACAATTTTAACAAATTTTAACATTTAACAAATGCTTGTTGGTGCACTGATTTGTCCACTATATAGAACCAGTGGCCAGGTCTAGTCACTAGTCATGCTTACCATGGCTGCTATGTGCTCTCCTCCCCTTACCCCAAAACAAATCTTTTGCCCAGACCCTGCACAGCTAATGCCTTGACAATTATCACTTCTTTCTTCTCTGCTTCTCCAATTCATCTGTGAAATGGAGATATTTATACCTTCACTTCTGTCTTCCAAGGTGGTTGAGAAGCAAGTTGTCTATAAACTGTGAAGCCCTCTGCAAAGGTAAGTTAGTATTAATATTGCACCTTATTCATGTCTTGGTAAGCAGTGTCTTTGAGTAGCAATAATGATGGTGATTAAAATTGTCCTTGCAGCCAACCTGATAGGAGCATCTAGGGCAGTGGTTCTCAACCTTCCTAATGTCGTGACCCTTTAATACTCATCTGTGGACGTATCTGCATGTGGGCGGACCCGCCTGGAGACGTGTCTTCGTTCCTAAGACCATCAGAAATGTGTGTTTTCCAATGGTCTTAGGTGACCCCTGTGATAGGGTAGTTCGACCCCCAAAGGGGTTGTGACACACAGTTTGAGAACTGCTGCTCTAGGGATTTACCTGAGATGAGAAACAGGAAGTCCATTAGCAGAGCCATTCTCAAAGCCTTTCCATCTTGGTAGGACACTTCTTGTGTTCTTGGACTCTGCTGACATTAGCTTAGAAAACTCAAGGTCAAGGACATGCCATGCCAATATGTCAGAGGAGGACTAAAGTGAATAACACAACCATCTTAGCTCTGTTCAGTAATCCAGGACAGAAGGAAATGATTTAAAAAATAAACCATTTCCTCTTACTTCAAGGCATTAGTTCATGATGTTTACATAAGTTACTTAGTTCATTTTCTATTTAAAAGACATTAATATTCCTCTGACATATTATTAATGAGCCAAATTTTTCCAAATATTTTTCTAGATAATGTAAGAATATTTTCCCTAAAGGATCTGAAAATATTATAGACTACACTTGATAGCATTCTTAAGGTAAAGCCCTTCTCGTATTCCGCTTCACACAGGAAGCTTTCTGAAACAAGGTAGGTTGAATGCAAATTCTCATTTTTGACAAAGCTCTTGTTAGAAACTACCCTTTCCCATGGCAACCGCTTCAGCTCTTAATAAACCATAAAGCAAAACCCAAAACCAAAAGAGAAAAAGAAGTATATATAAATCCAAAATGGATACATTTACATTCATGCATGTGTATTTTGCATGTAAGAACCCAAACACCATAAAATATGTGTTTCAACACATACGTTATTACATTGATCACATACATTTGTATGCAAACATATGTGGTTGAACATACAAAGATATCACCAGAAAACAGCAATCTCACACAGAATCAGAAGTGTGAGGTGTCCATCCATGCATGAGTGATCATCCATTTGTGTTTCTTAGGAATTTTCAATTCTCATGGTCAACTGGATATTGGAATATATCTATTCACAATACACATACACAAACATATATGTGTACCACACACATATATATGCAGCCATATGGATATTCATATATCCATGCACACACATAACCTATCCATACATGTATGCATATATTTACACATAAGTCCACACATACAATAGATGTGTTCCCAGCATAACCTTAGGTATTCTTCATCTTGGTAGCTTACTTAATCCATTAAGGTCCTATGATATTGTCAATGTGAGTAATACTTTGACTAGTACAGGCCATGGCTCTTCTCCAACTTAGAAAATGGTCTTTGGGAATTGGTGTTACCAAAAACTTCGCTCCCCACTCTAGGTCAACCTAGAGTGAAAGCTTCCCTGAATGTAGATTGGCTAGGAATAGAATCCCAGAATTTGAGTTGGAAGGGACCTCAGAGGGCATCTAGGTCAACTTGGCATCCCTTCTGCAATAATCCTGCCTTTGCTTGAGTACAACTAGTAAGAAATGACCCACTGCTTCTCTAATTTGGAATGGCTATTGTTAGGAAGATTTTCCTTTTCTAAAGCCTAAACAGAGGCAAGTGAAGTGGCGTAGTAAATAAAATACTCCACTTGAAGTTGGGAAGAACTAATTCAAACCTGACTCAGAAACTTACTAGCTATATGACCTTGAGCAAGTGACTTAACCTCCCCCAGCCTCAGTTTCCTCATATGTAAAAATGAACATAGTCATCCTTGCTGCCCCACAGGGTTGTTGTGAAGATCAAAGAAGCACCTATGTGAAGCACTTCACAAGTCCTATAATACAACATAAGTGTGTTCTTGTTCTTGCATTTTTCTCTTTGCAACTTATACCCATTGTCTGAAGTCATATCATATGGCACCAAACAGAACACATCTAATTTCTCTTCTATATGACATTCCTTAAATACTTGTAGACATGGATGTAGTGGCCTCATACCCAAGTCTTTTTTTTTTTCTTCCTATAGTGTCAATATCCCCAGTTCAGTTTGGGTCTTAGATGAGCAAAATACAATCCATTGTTGGCCCCTCACAGCTTGGTAAGATCCACAAGAGTTTATACTGTTAGTATATCATTTACAAATATAGGATCACTTCCTTAACACCATAATAGAGTAGAGTATTTGACTGTCAGGCCCCAATAATATGATGGAAGGCCAAGGACCAAGCTGACTAACTTGAGAGATTCCTCCATTAAAGTCCTATGCCAGCCAGTGTCTCAGGGTGGTGAAATAGTGACCTTGGGTTCCCAAAGAGTATGGCAACAAATTCTAAGTTCTGAGATGGCCTAAAAAATTGGAAGGGAGATAGTCTTTGCCCTCATGGAGCTTACAATCAAATAGGTGAGACAAGTTAACAAATAAGTACAAACAGGATAAATGAGTAATGATTAGTAGAACAAAGGCACCAGAATTAGGAAGAATTGTGAAAGGTTTCTTATGTTCCAGCAGATAAGCATTTTCTTAATGAAGGGAAAGAATCTAAGAATCAAAGAGCTGGAAGGGATAATCGTAGAATCCTAGCTTGTCATATTACAGATGAGGAAATTGTGCCTCAGAAAGGTTACATATTTAGTAGAGTTAAGATTCCGACTCCAGTAGAATGTAAACTCAATGAGGGGAGGAAGCATTTTCTTTTCTTGTACTCCAACCCTTAGCACTGAGACAGATACTTGAGAAATATTTGTTAAATTTATTGAATTCAATTCTACTCTACAATTACTCTACTATGGTCCACATGACATGTTCAGAAACCCTTCCTGATTGATGCCCATCATTCCTGAAGCTTTTACTTAGAACTTTATGTTTCGTACAGGAAGAGAACATACCCTTTCCCCTGCCTCCCTTAGACTTTCAAAGGTGAAATGGGAATCTGATTAAACTGGGAGTCTGGCAGCAAGATCTAATTCTTGTCCTTCAATTTAGCTCTGATGAGTGAGAGATTTCTGCATTAACTCAAGGAAGAGGAACTGAAATCTTGTTCTTGCTTTCAATTATTTACTCTTTGTAGCTCTTCTAACCCACCCTTTCTACTTACTTCTCATCATCTTCCTCTCACCCTCTCACAGCATACATTCCTTCTAATACCCAGTGTTCTGTTACCATAGTGATCCTATATCTCTGCAGCCATAGACCAAAGCTCTTCTCCTAATTCCTTCAGGCTGACATCTCTTCTCCAGGCAGCTCATGGAAATCTGTAGCATCTTACCTTTGGCTGTGGTTGCCCGCCTTGTTGAACACTTCACAGTTAATGATTCATAAATCTGCTGACGCAATTTGCCACCACTATGTGGTTGATTTCACTGATCCATCATTTATCACTGCAAATAAGGGTCATTTCTCTTAATCAAGTTAGCAGGAATAGGAAATGATATCGACACAAACAAGCCTAGAGACATAGGCCCCTGGAATTTACCACCAACAGTCTTCTAAAGATTTGGGGGTTTGAATTAGGAGAATGTGGGGGCAATGGGGCAGCTCACAAAAAACCCTGATTGCAATAGGAACCAATGCTATGTGCTAAGAACACAGCTAGCAAGGAGGAGCATAGAAACTCAGTCACTTAGCATCATAAGCAACAGTCTAGGTACTGGGTCACCTAATGTATGAAGATAGACCTACATCATCCATTTTCTTTTTGATTCCCCACAGTACTGCTCGAATAATTCTCCTAGTGTACCATGTCAGTCCCCTGCTCAAAAAATGTTAGTGATTCCCTCCTGCCACTAGGATCAAGTACAGATTCCTCAAGGTGGCAAAGCCCCATGCAAGCCAACTCCAGGCTTATTTAACAATATTCACAACACATTCCAGACAAATTGGTCTAGTTGCTGTTCCTGAATATACAAATCCGTCTCCCTTGGCATCACTTCGTACAGCCTGCTAAACTCTATGTCTAAGATGGAAAGTCCTTCTCATTTCTCCCTTATAGAATGGCTAATTTCATTCAAGGATCAGTCTACATGTCACCTCTTGCAGAAGCAAGCAGGTATAGGAAACTTTGTACATGGTCATAACATACTTTCAGCCCAGAAAGGTAGGTGATAGATATCTAGATGGTTCAGGGCTTCTAAGTGAAAATGTGTGCTATTAGGACAATAACACCAATGGCATTCTATCCATTCTATAGAAAATTAAAGGAAGCAATGACTACAATTGGCCCCAGAGCCATCAAGCCTAATGTCAGCTTCATTCATGGAAATATCATTTTTTCCTCTAGAAAAAGACTTAAACTGGATGATTTCTGGACTTATCAAACTTGGAACAGACAATTTCAAAGTAGATTTAGCATTTGTCTTAAAACATGCTTTACATAATGGAAACACATTGAAAAATACTCCCATTAAGGTGACCACAGCAATGGAAGGCAGGATGTGATTCTCCCAGGGAGGTTTCACCTTTCTAAACCATGCTGTAGCATATTCTTTCAGAAGAAAAATTTGGAAGCAAGTAGCGAAATGGTCCGTCCTGGTGATAGCTTCACTTTAAAATAACTGCAAACCTCTCAGAGAATGATGTTGTAGTTTGCTTTTCTATGACATGAGAACATAGCAACTTCTAATGGCAACTAGATCTGTAATCAGGAAGGTCTGAGTTTAAATCCTACTTTAGACACTATTAGATGTTGGGTAAGCCACTTAACATCTGTTTGCTTCAGTTTCCTCATCCAAAAAATGGGGGAAATATGGGCACTCATTTCCTAGGGTTCTTGTAAGAATAAATGATATAATATTTGTAGGCACTTCACAAACCTTAATGTGCTATACTAATGCTAATAATTAGAAATACTAAAAACAACAGAAAATGTTAGAAACTCCAAAAGACCTTCCAGAGTTAGACTATATGGCTACAAGCATCCTCATAAGATCCCAGGTAAGAACGGTAACCAACAGATAAACTAAAATTAGCCTTTGAAACTCAGAGTCAGATCTTCCAATCCAGGGGTCAGGAGGACCTCTCAACAGACACATTTATACATTGTTGGTGGAGCTGTGAACTGGTCCAACTGTTCAAGAAAATGTTTTAGAATCATACAAGGGAAGACATTACATTGTTCAAAACTCTTAACCTAGACATCTAGTCTAGACTAGACACAAAGCCCAAGGAGACCAGTGACAGAAAAAAGGAACCATTTATATAACAAGTTATTCATAGTAGTACATTTTATGGTAGCAAAAAATCTGGAAACAAAGTGGGTGCTCCTACAATTGAAGAATGGCTGAACAAATTATGGCCTATAAATGAAATGAGCTATTATGAACTGTAAGAAACAATGAAAATGAAGAATTAAGAAGAACATGGGAAATCTTGTATGAACTCATACAGAATGAAATATAATGAGCCACGAAAACAGCAGTCACAAATACTGTAATAATGGGAATGAAAATAACTGTCTTCTAAGAGGCAGTTAAACTCAGATGAATTGCAGTGAATGACCTTGGTCCCAGAGAACAGCAGATGCAACATATATCCCTCCTCTTTTTAGAGGGATGAGAGAAGATGGGCCTGAAATTTAGCACCCAATACCTGTCAGATTTGTTGACAGTTTTACTTAACTGTTTCCTTTTGTTACAAGGGAAGGTTTAATGGAGTGGGCAGGGTGAAGTATATCATGGAATATACATTTTAAGTATTCAAAATGTATATTTGTTTAAAAGGAAACCTTTTTAAAATGGGAAAATATTTTTAACAGATTACCAACACAAAAGGCTTGTCATTATTTGCATGGATGTTAATTGTGAAAAGAATTGTTGGCAATACATCAGTGTCTTACACTTATACACATACACACACACACATTTAGCCACAATGCCATTACCAGTTTCTTATATGTGTCAATATTTTTTTAAATTTTAGACACCAGCAAAGATGACATTGTTCCATCATTAAAAAATAAATCTATCAACACATGGATACAAAGATATTTACAGACACATTGACATTATATATTGTTCTATCTATCTATCTATCATCAAATATATACTAATCTGTAGGGATGGGTATCTCTGTGCACATTCCCATTTATTGTTTAATGTCAATATATAAAAAGTTACATACCTTGAGGCCAAGACAGCAAAGGGCATCTCTCATAGACCGCTGTTTCATTCAGGCATATTTCTACCCTTGTTTTCGCAGTTCTCAACTAACGCACTGTAAAAGGAATATTATATTACTTTTCAGGAAGTACCTGTCATGACCAGGAAGAAATCCAATAATTTAGCTTTGGGACATTTAGAAATGTAAATAAAAATGTGATATATCTCTATAGCCTCAGGAATTATATTTCTATTACATATGAAGGGTTCTCCTAAACTTGTGAAATGCTTTATAAGTTTAGAAAACTGTCATCTCCCCCAACCCCCCGAAATATAATCTATCAACCTGAAATTTTGGAAATACTTTTCTAACCACTGAAGGATGCCATCTTTGGAACATCCTTATACCATGGGCATTGGTAAGGTTTTAAGTCTAATCAACTTCATTCATTAGCTTCTCCAAACCCAAATTTTACTGTTTCCCTTTTGAATACAATGGATTTTTCAGTACACAATTGGATCACAATAACAATTTTTGTTATTCAAATGTTTTGACTTTACTTCCTACTGTCCATATTTATTGGATTAGGATTTAGAGTTGCTACTTTGATCATTTTAACTTTGTGGGGCAAAGGGAAGGATTAGTGGATACTCTTGATTGTCATTAACAATCATTATTTCATTATGTAGCACAACTGAACAAGACTAGGATGGTGAAGGCCTTTAGGATCATGAAATTAGAGGACTGGTTGAAGGAATTGAGAATATTTAGCCTGGAGGAGGTATGGATACTTGGGGTGGGTGTTTACTACTTTAACTACATGTGCCAACTTCATAACTACTATGTTGGCTTTGACTTTTTGGTTTTGGGACTCAGTTTCTGGTATTTAAATAAATGTTCTAGCTATATTTCTTATGTAGAAAGCCTGTTACATTTTGTGATTAATAACCATATCAGCATACTTATAGTTACTGTAGGCATTGTGAACGCTGCACTGCTGATACATTTGGGGTAGAATGTGGTAGGAAAAGGTAGATACCTTAAAATATCTGAATGGACTGTGATGAGGGAGAAAGATTAGACTGGTTCAATTTGGCTCTAGATTGCAAAACTAAGAACAATGGACAGAAATTCAAAGGAGCCAAATTCAGGGTGGAAGTAAACAAAAACTTTGTAATTTAGGGATTTTCGAAAGAAGAACAGGGTTCACAATCTGGTAATTAACTATTTCCTTACCATCCTAATTGACTTTATTTAAACCTGACTTTTTTATCTATAATCCTCAATGACATTTAATGTTTTAGATTTCTAATACACTTATTTTATAATACATTTGTAACAAATATTTATAATGCTTTAAAGACAGCAAAGAACTTTATATGAGTCAACTCATTTCATGTTCAAAACAACCTTATAGGAAAATGGGACAAAACAATACTGCATCTGGTGTCAAAGGAGGTGTGTTCAAAACCTGCCTTAGATATGTGTAATCTGCCTTTATTAACCTCTGGGATCTTCAGCAAGTTCCTGGGCTCCATTTTCCTTCTTTGCATATTGAGGGGACTGGATTCGATTGCCTCTGAGGTACCTTCCAATTCTGGACTTATGACTATGTGATTCTCATTTCAGGGAAGAGACAATTAAGGCCAGCCAAGTTATGTGACCTACCCATGGTCACATTAGGTTTCAAGAGTGAGATATGAACTGAGTCTCCCTGAATCCAAACTGAATATTTCATCTAATGTCACTGCCACTGGTGGTCATATCTCCTAAACAAGACAGGAATGGGGTCATTAGGGAATGGGTAGAAGCCATAAAACCAATATATCTGTCGTCATTAAATAAAATACCATCGAGTAAATAAGTTTTCTCTAAACCATTCTGGGACAAGTAAGGAAATGGACAAAGTCTGCAGATGGCAGCCTGGCATTTGTTTAAACTGAGTTTCTGACTTAGCCCTAGGTCTCAGACACCAGTTAGTTAACTTGAAGTTGGAATGAAGATAGTACAGCTATCCCAGGGCTGTTACACAATCACTGGAAATTAGAGAGAGAGGAAGCAAAAAAAAATGGAATCAATAACAACTAAGAAGTCCCAGCTGTAATCCACTGAAGGGAGAGGAGCAAGCCGGTAATGAAGGAATGACATTGAATGGGGAAGGGCCACCTTTATTCAAGGCTTAGTGCTAGAATGGGCATTGGGGAATTTCTCAGACACTTTAAGGACGACATTCTAACTTCCAAGACTCCAAATAACATCAAGAAAACAAATGAAGATGGAAGGCACATGGCACCCTCTGGCCGTCTTGGACTCTGATTCCTGGCTCTTCTGTTGGACTATTAGACGGATTTATCGGTGCATACCCATGCAAAATCACCTGTGGCCAGCAAGGGAGGAACAAAGAGAATGTCAGCTCACACCATTTCTTTGCAGACTGGAAGTAAAATGGAAAACACTCAGGCACTGGCAAAAATCACATTTGAATGATAAAGTAAAAGTCCAGTCTTTTAAACTAGAAACACAAATGGAGGGAGAAAACTGGCCAAGACAGAGGGTTGAGCTCCCTTTCAGAAGAAGAGAAAAAAGCATAAGGTCTTTGTGAACTTTCTCTACATTGCAGAAATAATGATGATGATGGTAAATAGAATAACTAATATAGAGAGAGCCTTAAAGTTTACAAATGACATTTTATATATTTGGACACATACATATATAAATTATATATACATATATAACTATGTGTGCACATGCATGTATTTGTGTGTGTATATGAACATGTATGTACACACATATGCATATATTATATACAGAACTGTAAGGCTCAAATGAGAAATAATATTATATATTCTTATTACATGAAACATATTCTCAATTGATATATATTCCACACATGTGCATATATACATATATGTGTATATGTGTGTGGGTGTGTCTATTCTCACTTGATCCTCATAACAACTCTATGAAGTGTAGTTGTTATTCTACCCATTTTACATATGAGGAAACTGAGGCTGAGAAACGTGAAGTGGCTTGAACAGGTTCACACAGGTGGGAAGGCAGATTTTGAACTTCTTAACTCCAAGGCCAGTACTCTATTGCTTATGTCATTTGCGGTATCAAGGACAAAACTGCACAGATTACAAGACCTGGAGGAGAGCACTAGAATGTAGAAAGAAATAGAGTATTCTGAGAAATATAAACATAGTATAATATTCTCAGAATCATGTCTCCAGAATAGGAAGGGACTTTAGGAGTTATTTACGAATGATGAAATTGAGACCCAGATAAGAGATGTGACTTGCTCAAGGTCATATGGGCAGTAGATGGCAGTCAGGATTCAAATCGAGGTGCTCTGACTGTATATGGCACTTTTTTCCCCACAGTATTACCACGAGAGGTAAGGAAATGCAAATCACAGAGGGTATTTTTTTTTCCTGTATTGAGACTACTTTGTAAACATTAACTAATTAATCCCAACAATACCCGTGGGATGTGAATAGGTATTTTCTCTGTGTTTCACAGATGAGAAAATTATAATAATGATTATGTTCATTTACAGAACTCCTTTTCCTAGAGGACTTTCAGGGTACTTTACTATTTTAAAATGACTAAGGCTCCATGAATCACTGTAACACATCTGGGAAGTGAGCAAAGCCACAGTTACGGACAAAATGGGCATTTAAAAGTAAAATATCAAAGTGATTCCCCTCTCCCTCACTTCTTCTAAGATCCCAAAAAACCCAGAAAATCTACGCTTTCCATCTTTACTGATGCCACATCACGTCAGGTAGTAATAACAATGAGACAATGAGTGAACATTTTTAAAAAGCAAGAGACCTTAGAAGCTCATTTATTAGAAATAAAAGTAAGTAAAGTCAAGTCAGCCAAGGGTCAAAAATCAGAGGAGACCTGCTTCAGTTATTCATCAGATCCATAATCTCACAGATATCACTGGGATCTTGCCATTGACAGAAAGCAAGCTGCTTACACCATTCTTAAGTTCTCCATAGGGGAGACTACCCAGTATGCTGCAGGCCATTCCCAGGGGCTATTAATATTTTACTGATGCCAGTGCAATAGAAAGACTATCCATAAAAATCCATAACTTTTTCATTTCCTGGTCACACATATGTGTGATAATAAAAATAACAACTAGCTGGCAATAGCTAGCATTTATATAATACTCTGCAAATGTTATTTCATCTGATCCTCATAACAACCCAGTGCTACTATTATCCCAGTTTTCCAGATGGGGAAACTGAGGCTGTGAGAGGGTGATTTGTTCAAGGTCATAAAATAGGAAGAATTCAAGGCAGGATTTGAATGCAGGTCTTCTTGACTCCAAGTCTAGTGTTTCACCCACTTTATTGCTTAGCTTCCAATTTATGTGGAGCTTCAAGGTTCAGCACCTGACATCCAGGGTTTAAAGGTACACTAAGACTCTTTGGGACTCTTTGTATATTGGCTCCTTGAATCACTGATGCTCTTTTCTAGGCTATTTCTGGCATGTGTCTCTTCTATCATTGACCGTATACTTCAATATGTTCATATCTGACATGCATCATTTTATTGCTCTCTGAATACCACGAGATGTGCAACATTTGAGGCTCCTCCACTCTCATTGATAGTTGTTATCATGAGGATTGCTAATTTGTTGGAGATCAAGGCATTCCCTGACTTGCAGTAATGTGGAATGACTGTGAGAGCCATAATATTAACAAGGTGGGTTTTGGAGGAAAGCACCCCTTGGCATTATTAAATACTTCCAAAAGCTCTGTATAAAACTACAAGATCTCCAATGTAGAATGTTCAAAACAGAATCCATCATAAAAATAGATAAGGAAAAGGATAGGGTGTGGGTGGAACCATGATTTCATTGCTGTAGGGAACTCTTGGGTGAAGACACTTCCTCTACCCATGCAGATCAGAAGCTTCTCTGGAAATTAAATTTCTCGGGAGTTACCTAGAACACTGAGAGGCTAAGAGATTTGTCCAGGGTTATACCTTCAGGGGACAGGACTAGAATACAGGCCTCTGGCGACAAGGTCTGCTCTCTATCCTCATAGCCAGACCACCTCTTACAGATACCGATATATAGATGTAGACATAGGTATCCATAAACATAAATGATTAGAACAGGTACCAACCCATATTGGCAGAGGGAACCCCTTCACATGAAGTTCTCTATACAAGTCTGGGCCTGAAGGATCTTACATTCTTTGTCTCCCAAGAAAATATCTGCATATATAGATCAACTGTTGTTTGTTCATTTCAGGGGACCAATGACATCCCTGGGTGAAGTCTTGATTGTTGCATGAATTGGATTTAAGTGAGGCAGAGCTGAACAAAGTCAACAGCCTCATCTTCGCTTCTAGAGTCATCAAAGTCCAGTGGCAAGACAAAAGTCAAGATGACTGGTGATGGCCAAGGATGTGATGGATGACCTTGGCTTCTTCAATGTCTGATCAAGCTCTAAGCATTCTACAGTACCTGCTTTTGCTATATTCATGGCCATCAAAAAAAAAAGTTCTTGTCTACTCATTCCACCAGAGGAAGTGTTCACATGCTTGGGGAGGAAATTCCCCTAACGCACCAATGGGTCTGAGGTCTGTCGGTTACCAGGTTACGGTTGTAACCTGCTCTTCTGAGATGGTTTGATGAGATATGGTCTCTGCACATGCTCCAGCTTTGTGGAACCACAGGTAAGATTTGGGTGGAAGGCAGACATCAAAGACATAACAAAGTACCTAAATATCCCTTTTACACATAGCTATACACATATTTTGTCTTCCCTGATAGACTGTAACTTCTTTCAGGGGAGAAAATGTTTCATTTTTGCCTTTCTGTTCCCAGTAGCCAGCACAGCACTTGGCATAGAGATGACATTTAATACAAATCTGCCAACTGATTGATGGATAGGATCACAGATGCCGAGCTGGAGGGGCCTTTAGGGGCCATACAGGCCAGTCTCATCCTCCTCTCGTTCAATTCTGGAGCTGCCCCCCTGAAGTTAGTGATATCCAACTACATGCCCTAATTTGTGTGACAGACACTTTTCATCTACTGTGTTCTCCCTGCTTCACAGGGTTGTTTTGAGGATCAACAGATAATACATGTAAAACACTCTGCAAACTTTTAAGCCTGTGCAAATGTTAGCTATTATTAGACCGATCACTTTTGAGTTGTCATGGAAGTTAACACAGCGCCTCTGCGATATGTAGACACGTCTATGATTCTATGACTGTAGAGGGGTACACCAATTATAATCCCACAATGTTTTCTGGTCCTGTTTGACCTAACTATGTCCTCTGATACATCCCCCACTGGGGGCACAGCCAGCATGCCCGAGTACTTCTTTGTAGATTACGCCATGGCATGAACATCAACAAAACGTGCAGGCCGGCTTTCCTTCAGTGATGCTTTAGTTAACTAACCAATATGCCTCCTTTTCTTATTTCTTTATTTTTATTTTTAATTTTGTTTTTTAATTTTTGTAGGGCAGTTGGGGTTAAGTGACTTGCCCAAGGTCACACGGCTAGTAAGTGTTAAGTGTCTGAGGCCAGATTTGAACTCAGGTCTTCCTGACTTCAGGGCTGGTGCTCTATTCACTGTGCCACTGAGCCCCCTGTTTTCTTATTTGTGATGTGATTCTTTTTGCCTGCCCTCTTGTGCAATTCGTCACTGGCAACACACTGCTGCCTGATCACATTCAGTATACATCTTTTTTTTAAAATTTGTTTGTTTTGTTTTTGGAGGGGGGAAGGCAAAATAATTGGGGTTAAGTGACCTGCCCAAGGTCACACAGCTAGTAAATGTGTCAAGTGTCTGAGGCTGGATTTGAACTCAGGTCCTTGTAACTCCAGGGTTGCTCTATTCACTGCGCCAACTAGCTGCTCCAAGCACACATCTTTACATTGCCTTTGTAATATGTAAATTTATTTCTTTGGAAATTGTATTCCATGCTTGGGAGACATACTGCAATCTAATATTAAAAAGAAGACTCTTTGATTCAGTTTTAAAATGTCTTCTGGTTTCATTTCTAGCAAGAATATCCATAAGGAGATGGCTCACTTCTGCCCTTTGAACTTTAGAAAAGGATCTCACGTTAAAAATACCAGAAGTTAAATTAGATCACTTATGAATTGTATCATTATCAGCACTCTTGATAACCTTTTCTGCCATCTTACTACTGTCCCTGAGCAAGGGGAATGGGGTGACATAAGTCTGGGAACTGCTTCTGATTTTAAACAAAACCTATGGATAATGAATTCATCACCAATTAGCAATCCACTAGTGATTGGCTTCTGTTCTTGCTCTACCAGTTCCTGGACAAACAGATATATTCTGTCAACAGGCCCATATTCAAAGCCCTTCCACCTCTGTAGGCAATTCAGCATATGCTCTATTGGTACAGAATTCAGGACCCCATACTCACCTCCACACCAGGTTGAGGAATCAGAATAAGATATAATCATAGGATGATGAGACAGGCCCCTCAGAAAGAAGAGCATGCCCTTTGATTTAAGGGCTAACAGTATGTGAATACAAAATTGTACTCTATTACCGGGAGACTCATTGTTAGATTTAATAGAGCAAGAGACTGATTGAGCAAATAAAATCCTGGCCTACAGTACTGACTTAATATTCCTGTTCATTGTTTAGCTGATATTTGGGGAACCAGATTGTTTGTCCCTTCTTCCTTCAGGGCAACATCTAGTCTAACTAAAACTCTTTCACCTACGTGACAATGGAAGGAAAGATTATGCCCCACAGAAATAATTAATGTTCACTTTTAGGTGCCAATTTTAGGAAGGAAATTGAAAAACTGGAGAGCATTCAGGGAGGACAAATATCTGAGGATGGTTTTAAGGAATGGAGCATATTTCTTCTAGAGAAGAAAAGATATGGGAAGGTCATATGGTTAGCAAGATGGTGGAATGTTTGCCTCTTGAATCTAAAAAAAAAACCCAACTAACCAAAAAAAACCCAACAAAACAATAACAACCCTTCAATACTATGAAATATATACAAAACTGACAGTTACTAAAGCTGAATCCATGAGATTAGAAGACAGAAACACCACTTAAGATACATTACTCTTGAAATAACATCAAGGAACTTGGACACTTCAAGTTCACACACACGATCCTTACCACCTGCCTCAAAGTCAGTTTAATCTACCACAAAGACTTGTGATTAAGGGTCTGGCTTTGGCTCTTTCCCACATGACAATTATCACCCATAAATCCTATGGTAGAAGACATTGTTTTCTCACACCCATCTGATAGAAAGGGAGTTCAAATATGGGTAAGAAAGGACAGAAGTTATGATCATCCAGAGTCAGCTAGAGTAGAAATATGGAGATGGGGGCTACAATATAAGCTAGAGTCAGTTTTCTCCTCATGGAATTTATTCCGATGAGGAAACCAGCAAGTTTTCCATAGCCACAGTTAAGTAGGTTGATGATGCCCTTGTGGGGATCTGTAAAACACTGGTGGAGGTTTCAAATGCTCAGAATAAAAGCCAGGGACAAGCAATTAGGAATACAAGAAAACACTGAAGATAAAAATCCAAGACAGAAAGAGTTGGATTAAGCTGATATTTTAAACATGCAAACCAATGGTGAAAATCAAAAAGTCAGAAAGAAAAAATGAGTAAAAATTCAGAAGAAGGCCATAACACATTATACAAGTATCACAAACCAAGATGTATGGAACAAAATGTCCAGTGAAACAGAATTCTAGAAGGCATAGAATAATAGCAAGAACCTCCAGAATGGTTCACGCGAGAAATAAGACTTTAAAAAATACATTAAGGTAACAGTGACTTCAGAAATATGAAATCCTGATGGATAATCAGTGAAGACAAATATCAGGATAAGAAAACTTAGAACATGTGATGGAGAAAATATCCAAAGCAGTAGAGAATCTGACAAAGGAAATGAAATTGGTCCCTCCAAAATGCAGATGAAAATTTGACAGAAAAGAAGTTTAGCCCCCTCATTTTATAGGTGATGAAATTCAAGCACAGATACATTAACATCTGGTCTAGGGTCACATAATAGGTACCTGAAGTGGGGTTGGATCCTAGGTGTTCCAGAATTTAAGTCTGGTGTTCTATTCACTATGGTATGCTGATTTCAAGTTGAAAACCTAGAGAGACTAGAATGAAAATAGGAGAATTCGTTTCAGGAATTCAGGAAGGAAAAACATGATTTCACTTGTATATACATTGAATTTGAGGCATTGTCTTAGGCTCACCAGGTAGACTGCGGGTAAATTTTGAAGTCAGGAAAAAGAGGGGATTACCAGTGGAGGATGTAGAATGAAAAGAAAAGGGGGCCCAGAGTATAAACTTGGGGGGCATCTGCATTTAAAGGATAAGAGGAAGAGGTGAGGTCAGCCAAAGGGAGAGAAGACATAGAACAGAAGAATGCACTGTCAGGAAGGAGAGGAGGAAAAGTCTATAAAGGGAGGAAGAGTCCACTGTTTCAAATGCAAGAAAGAATGAAAGAGGGAGGAAAAAACCATCAGATTGAGTGTTCTATAGTCAGAAAGTTACATGTCTGCATCAAATGTAAACATTTTGAAAGTAGAGATGGTTGCTTTATGTTTGTATTCCCTGCACCTAACACAGTGCCTGGCACATAATTAATACTTAATAAATGTTGGTAGGAACCCTTACTAGCTGTGTGGTCCTGGAAAAGTCACAACCTCTGCTTGCCTTAATCCACTGGAGAAGTATATGGCAAGCCACTCAAGTATCTTTGCCAAGAAAACTCCATGGATAGGATGGTCCCTGGAGTCACAAAGAGTCAGATGCAACTAAAGACCCAACAGTAACAACAACAAAGTGGTATGGAACAAAAGCCAGATCAGAAGGTATTTCAGAGCGAGTGAAAAGTGAGGAAGTAGAGACAACAAACAGAATGGATTCTTTCGAGGAGTTCGGCAGTGCCAGGAAAAAGTTGGCTAGGATCATGCATGCCTATTTTTATAAGGTGTGTTTTATAGGAAACTTAAGTATAGGTTTAAGCTAAAGAGTGGTGAGGAAGAAGCTCACAGAAGCCAAATAACTCAAAATGGGAGAGTAAGGAACAGCTATTCTTTATCCAGAGACGTTGCTGCCTTATTTACTCCATTTTCTGTTATGCTTCATGCAATACATGGGAACATCTATACAAACATTAAAATATCGAGACATCTCAACATAGCTGTATATCTAACTCTAATTCCATCCATTTGTCCTTCATTCACCTATATCATATACCTATATATATACACCTATCTATCTATCTATCTATCTATCTATCTATCTATCTATCTATCTGTTATCTATGTTATCTATCTATCTATCCTATCTATCTATCTCTATCATCCATTTGTGTATCTACTCTCTTTCTCTCTTTCTCCTCTGTCTCTGTCTGTTTGTCTGTCTCTCTATTTCCCTCTCACACTCCAAGCTGGTCTACACACATCAGTCACATACGCTATCCTTAGAGTCCAGAAGTCTTGCATTCAAACTTTACTTCTGACACTCATTGGTTATGTGACCCTAATCAAGTCATTTCATCTCTAAAGTATCATAAGGAACTCTCCTAAAATCTACCTCCTCAGCCACAGGTAATCCAGATCTGAGCTGGTGGATAGATGCTACATACTAGAAGTATGAAGCATCTATAAAAGAATTCACTGATTCTTTATGGATGTATCTTCAAGTCCTTTACTGTCATCATCCCATTCAAGGACTAGAATTTTTTGTCTTAAAGAAACAGTACTATGTGTTCTCTTTTACTTCGTCAAACAGGCAACACTGAATACTGAGGTTTCCATTTCAAAAGGCTCTTTATTTCTGCTCCATTTCTGTCTCTGTCTTCAGACTCTTTGAACTGAATTTTTTCACAGGCTTCCTTCTAAGAATATCCTTGATTGAATACAGCATTGTACTCAGTGAGGGGGCATGTGTTTTATTCTCTGGATTATCTGTTTGCTACTTAAACCCCACTTTTGATATAGTATCTTAAAAGCTTGAAGAAAAGGAAACTTATCTCAACAGTGGGCAGAGAACACAGCCACCAGTGGTCAGAAACAACGGCGGTCTCTTTCCACACTTCCCTATGTGAAGCAAGTGTGTGGGTGGAACTCGAGTTTTAATGACCTTAGAAAGCACCCCCCAGTGGCCCTCCTCACCTCAAAGGAGTAAACTAACATGAACTGAAAAGAACATCCTTGGGACATTCTTTCTCTCTGTTATTGGTGGTAGAGAGGGAGAAGAGGAAATCCTGGCCACTGCAAACAACCCTGCTACTTTACAACTCTCCAACAACCAACAGACAAGCGTCTAGTTAGCATCTTCTATGTGCCAGGCTTGGGAAATGAAGTCAAAAATAAATAAACAAATAAACAGATTTTTAAAAATGAGTAAATAAAAGAAAAACCAATCCTTGTCCTCAATGAGCTTCCAGTCTAGCCAGATGATACAACATACACATTGAGGTTTACACAAAAAATATGGAAAAGAGATGCAAGGTGATTTATGGAGAAGGAACCAGAAGGGCGTGTGGGAAGGGATCAGAAGAGGCCTCATCTATATAATAGGACACTTGCTCTGGGCCCTGAAGGGAACTGGGGATTCTGAGGAGGCAGTCTATTTCACATGTGGGGTCTAGCCTGTGCAAAGGCACAACGAAGAAGACAGTGCTGTGTACCAGGAATATCAAGGCCAGGTCGTTTGGACCAAAGCACAGAGTTAAGTAATGGGCAATAAGGCTTCTACAGTAGGTCAGTTCCATATTGTGAAGTGATTTAAATGTCAAGAGAGGTTTATATTTGATTCTGGGGAGAATTAGGAGCCCTTGCAATTTATCGACTAAGGGGCTGACATGGTCAGATTTCTGCTCTAGGAAGATCAGTTTAGCATCTGTGTAAAGGGTAGAGAGCCTAGGTTGGAGAATGGAGAACCTTGAGGTAGGTAACAATTAGGGGGCTATTGTTGGTCATGCAAGTCGAGAGAAGGCAAAAGATTCCCAATAAGTATATTGTATCTTGGTTGCCATGTAAGGCTTCCTTATCTGGCCTCTACCTGATCACCATATTACCTTGTACTATGACCCACTCTAGTCATGCCTACCTACTCATCAATGTCAATAGTTAATTTGTTATAAAGAATCAAAATGCATCACGTAGAATTTTTCCTCGTCAAGCCTTCTTCTACCTGAGCTAGATGGAGCTCTCCAACCTAGCAAGAGGGGAAAATATAGGAAAGAGAGGAAGACAAAACATTATGGGGTTACATTTCAAAGAACTCTGAAGTCAGAGGACCTGGGTTCAAATCTGCCTCTAGCATTTCACATCTCTGTGAACTTGAATAAATCACCTAATCTCCTCAGTTTTCTCATCATTAAAATGAAAGAATTTAACTAGATGATCTCTAAGATATCTGTTCCATAATCTGGAGGAGGTAGAGTGAGGATCTGGACTTGCCATGTTGCTTGTATGGGAAACTGTATGTGGAAATCATCTCCACCAATGAAAATCTTCCGCTTGTACAGGAATTTCAGATGTAGAGAGTATCCTGGGACACTTAGAAATTAAGTGTGTTGCCCAGAGTCACAAAGTTTGAAAAGCAGGTTTTTCAGCCTCCGAAGCTAGTGCTTTTCACAATGTGATCCTGCCCCTCAGGATCTCTTAGAACTTGGAAAGTCCATCATTCCTCCTGAAGCCTTTTACCATCCAGATCAAAAACAGAAACAAAAATATATGCACATAGATGCCACACCAAAGTTGCACCACACTCATAAATGCTAACATTTATGTTACATATTAAAAATATCCCCATCCTTCAGTATGCCCACCAAAGAAGGCACTGACATTCCATCCCTAATTCACATCTCCCTCTATCCCTCTCCCATATGTCCCCCTGGCAGTTTCCTCTTTGAGGAAAGTTTGTAGGAAAATTTCCACTGAAATCCAGATGAGTCAATAGTTTATAACCGGCTCTCTAAATTTCTTACATTGACGCTGTTACAATGAGGCTTTATCCCTAAAGAGACTTTTCATTACTTTTTCCCCCGAGCTATGAGATATTTTTTAAAAGTTAGAAATTCAACTGGATTTAATAACATTGGAGACTTCACAGTATCAGAAGAGAGAAAACAGGATTTGGGTTATTATTGTTGCTGTTGTTGTCATGGGTTTAGATACCCTGCTATATTTCAATTAGGAAAGTATGATATACATGCAAATTTCTTCCTAAAATATTCCCAGGATTTGACCCATATTTATCCTGTGTTATGGTCCCCCCTGCAAGGTTATAGATGTTGCTTACTATCTCTGGAGATGTTTCCTGGGCTGATGCCCAAGCAAACCCTCATTGAAGGTGTCATAGTTATCTCTTCCTTGAGAACCTTCTGTGTTTAATGGCATAAGAAAAATTCACGACCAGGGACTCAGTGCCTAGGATGTGTTTTTTTCTATTTGTATTGATGTTAAAATACATTGAGAAATACTCTAATTTCCACTGGATCTCTGACCTTACTATGTAGATATTTTTTTTTCACTGAGGCAAATTGAAATCTATTAATACCATCCTAATCTGATCAACACCTTCTATAGTTTCATCACAAGGGTTTCATCCAATTTACTAGGGAACTCCCTCAGTTCCACTGAACCTAAGAAACCAAACGGACTATACAAGCTATCCACTTGTGACTATTCATGTTAGATACGTTTCTGGCCTGTCTTCACTTTTTACTTATACACTTCTTTGATGACACAATCCAATCAAAAGTACCAATCCTGGAAAGGACAGGTCTAGTAATTGTCCTAAGACTATCCTTATGACTTTCTGGGTCTGTCTCTGGCCATCATTCCCATAAAAAATTGGTCTTCTCCCTTTACATTAGAATATAAGTTCCTTGCAGACAGGGACTGTCTTTGAACAACTACAATACTTGTCACAGAGTAAGTACTTATTTAAGTGATTTTTGATTCATTCATTCACTAGCTTCTCATTGTTCTCTTGTCTATGTCATATTTTAGCCTATCTACACCTATTATGTGTCTTTTCACTGCATGCTATAAAGAAACACCCAATTTAGTTCTTACAATTTATAATTCATATTTTGAACATTTCCTCTTACTCTCCAGGAAATGGCAAAACATAGATTATATTTATAACATGAACTGAATACACTGAAAACATTCATAATGAAATATTTATATTATGTATAAACAATTATGGAAATGTAATGAGTGGGGTGAAGACTGATATGTGGAATCAAAGGAGTTTCAGTGTTAGAATTATGTATAATATGTTATATTATATATACACATACATATATATAAAAATATACACACATTATATATACATATATTATACAGATGTGTGTGTGTGTGTGTGTGTGTGTGTGTGTGTGTGTGTGTGTGTAAAGTTGGTCTGACTCCCTGTCATTTTGCAGTAGGGAAACATAGGCCAAGAAAGGTCCACAGAAAATTGTCCTAACTTTCCTTTAGCTCATAAAACTTTATCACAGTGTTGGTGTGAGTCATAAAATAGGATGAAGATTGACAAAAAAAAAAACAAAAAAGCCACCTATATCTTCTACAATCACTATGTGTCAAGAGCTTAGATCAACTGTAGGTACACAGTCATGGCTTCCTCTAGAAATTATGAATATGTATGTTTCCGAGGGGCATCCTTCACAGCCAATGGTGTCCAGATTAGTTTCCTAGCTCTCAACTAGGCATGTGGACTTGGAAAGGTTCTAGGCACCTGGGAAAAAGATGGAACATATGGTTCTATTATTCATAGGAAGATTTGAATAAGAAATTTCTAGGGAAACTTGGGGGCCACAAAGCTAATGGAGATGCAAACATTTAAATACTAATTACTAAGCATTGCCAACTATTATGGGATCAAGTTTGTTTATATGTCATTAGCAGGTGGCTTCTCAAGAGATCCTACTTTTCATTCCCAGTCTTGCCAGCAAGAAGGTGTGACCAATGCTTAGACTCCCTCCTCAGGCTCATTTTCCTCTCTTGTGCTTCCTTTGTAATATGATGGTGCTTTTCTTTTTATAGCTCATGATTATTTTAAGCTGTAATATGAAAGATGCAAACTGAAGTCCTGGCTCATATTTCCATTTTGTTAAATATAAAATCGAAATATTTGCTTTCTGAGTCTGTCAACTGGCAACATTTATGAAGCTCCCACTCTGTGAGAAGCATTTTACTAGAAGTCTTGGGGCTTTACTAAGGAAGCAAAAAATGGAGACCCTTCACTCAAGGAGCTATTGGAGGAGGAAGAATAAGCAGAGACTTGTGAAAAAGCCAGGAAGATGGAATGGAAAGAGCCAGGAAGTCAGAAAGATTTGTGTTTAAGACTTGCTTTTGGTATATACTAGCTATGTGATCATGGCAAGTCTTCCTATCCCTTGGTTCCTGGGCAACTCATACAGAATTTAAGCTTCGTGTAAGTAGTCAGTTTGTACCAGTGGAAGGATGTGTTATAAATGGTTAAAATTTAGGACTTGGTGTCAAGAAGACCTAGGCAAAAATCCTGCCTCTGAGATTACTTGCTGTGTTACCATGGGTAAATCCAAAAGCCTCTGAGCCTCAGTTTCCTCATCTTTAAGATGAATGAGTTGAGCTAGGGGACTTTTGATATCCCTTCGGGTTTGAAATCTATGATTTCATGAAGAAGACATGCCTAAACTAATTGCACATTCAGACCCTTGCTCCCCCCCAACCCAAGAGACTTTGTTAGGTTGCCAAAAAAACTTTGGCAAGCATATCTGACCTTATGTTATGCATTGCTTGAAAATGATTATGAAAGATGGTTCAACACCGTTAATGTTCTTCTTATGTTTATCAAAGAACCTTAAATAGGTTTTAACACAATCATGGGAGATGCCTTGGAGGACAGCATTGCAGGCATAATCTTGTTTTCCTAAATACCAAATTTTACTTAATTTTAAAAATGAAGCAACAACATGTAGGATGAGACGTTGTATCACCTGAGAGCTCTGGTCAGTGGCATGAGCTTGGAGGGGTAGAGGGTAGCAGAATATGACATTACTGGTTATAACACTCTTGAACTCATAAGAATAAATTTCCAATAGAACATAAGGTTCTTGAGGGCAGAGACTGATTTACCCGTTAATTTTGTCACTTTTGATGCCTATCACAATGCCTGGAGCTTACCGGGTCACTAATAAATGTTTGTTGAATGAATGAATACATGGTTTGATTACTTCTTGTGTGTGAAGAATCTTGTGGCGAGGGACCATGATCAAATTTTCTCTTATGCCCCAAAGCACTTACTCTAATTGTTCATTCTACAAACATTTTTTATTGAATGAAGGAATGAATGATTGATTGATTGAAAAGCATTTGTCAAATTCTTACTCTATAGTAGCCACTGCTACATATGTAAAATTACTCATTAAGCACTGAAGGAAACAAAAAGTTGAGTAATATTCTTTATCCTTATAATCCAAAAGGGCAGATAAGAGACAGAGTCACTGAGTTATAAAACAAAATAGAATACGATGAGTTGTCTAAGAAAAATGAGGGCATCACAGCATTAGAATATGACTAATTCCGCAAGGAGTTAATAAGTTAATCCTTGCAAAAATGTTTCCAGTCACCTGGTTCAGAGGTCATGAGTATTAAGTCTTGTCATTATTCCCTCCTGCCCTTGCTATTTAATTTTTGTTTCCAGAACTGGGCTCTATTATTAAAGAATCAGAAAGCATTAGTCTTTCAATCAGAAGTCACTGCTTTTTGCATCAACACTATCAACAACCCTACCCTGTTCAAATCACATTTTCTTAAATTCATTCTTTAAGCAAAACACTAATTAGCTTCCTATTATAGACAATTAAAAAATCTGCACACTAATTAAAATCCTCTCAACTCAATTGGAACGTAAGAATATTCGAAAGGAAACCGTCATGAAATCTGGGTGGTAATAAGTTACTGTTTTCCCCTAATGCAGGAATAAATTATTCCTGACAAACCCGGAATCCTTATTTTCTCTCAAACTCATTTAGAGAGACAGTTACGTAGCCCAGCCCTGAGTCATCAAGGATATTGAAGACGAGAGATTGCAGGTGTCAGGATAGCAACAGAAATAAGTCATCATCCAACTTATTCCCATACTGTGGGAATCTAGGCCTGGGTTTATTCACCCTAGAAATCATGCAATTTGAAAGGACCATAATTCAGGTCTGGGCACCACATTTTAGGAAGGACATGATAACCTGGAGTGTATCTGGAGATGGGCAGCCAGAATGATGGAAGGCCTTGAGATGATGATATATGAGCTAGCATTTAATAATAATAGCTAACATTTTAGCAATAAGATTAATGATGTTACTTATAAGATAGTTCTTCAAAGTTTACAAAGGACTTTTGAATATGTTATTTTTTTTGATCTTCACAACAACCCCCGGATATAAGCGCTATTATTATCCCCAATTTGCAGATAAAGAACCAAAGGCTGAGAGAGAGGTTAAGAGACTTTCTTGGGTTTCCACAGCTAGCACCCTAGGCCAGTTTGAACTTGGTTCTTCCTGATTCTAAATATGCTTTATTTACTGCATGACCTAGTGGCAAGAGTATTGAGAGAAGCAAGTGAGAATGGTTAGTCAGAGGAAGAAAAAAATAGGAATTGTTTTGGGGGACTGGGTATGTTGATTTTCTTTAAGGCTAACAAAGGAAAAATGCATTGAATTTGTTCTGTTCTACCTTAGAGGAAAGAACTAAGAGAAGTGGGAAGACATTTCAAGGAATCAAATTGAGGCAGAAGAGATAAGGAAACTTCTGGGCATGTACCCATATGTATGTGTGTGTATCTTTTTAAAAATATTTTATTTTTTCCAATTATATATGAAAATAATTTTTAATTTTCATTTAAAAAATTTTAGTTCCAAATTTTTTCCCTTTCTCCCACATTTTCCCCTTCTTGAGATGGCCAACAATTTGATATAGGTAATACATGCACATGCAAAACATATTAGTCATGTTGTGAAAGAAAACACAATTAACAAATAAAGTAAAAAAAAAAATAGCATGATTGAAATAGCATTCAGCCTACATCAGTTCTTTCTCTAGAGGTTGATAGCATTTTTCATCAAAAGTCCTTCAGAGCTATATTGGACCTTTGTATCACAGGGAATAGCTAAGTTATTCACAGCTGATCATGTAACAATATTTCTGTTATTATACATAATGTTCTCCTGGTTCTGCTCACTTCACTCTGCATCAGTTCATGTAAGTCTTTCCAGGTTTTTCTGAAAGCATCCCACTCATCATTTCTTAGAGCACAATAGTACTGCATTACAATCATATACCACAACTTGTTTAGTCATTCCCCAATTGATGGGCATTCCCTCAGTTTCCAATTCTTTATCACCACAGAAAAAGCTGCTATAAATATCTTTGGGGGGTAGTTAGGTGGCATCATGTTTAGATGGTTAGACCAACTACCTGAGTTCAAATCTGACCTTATGCACTTACTAGCTATGTGGCCCTGGGTAAGTCACTTAACCTTATTTGCCTCAATTCCTCATCTATAAAATCAATTGGAGGAAGAAATAGCAAACCACTCCAGTGTCTTTGCTAAGAAAAACAAAAACAAATGGAGTCAGGAAAAATCAGACACAGCTGAAAAATGACTGAACTTTTAAACTAAATATGTATGTGTGTATGTATGTATGTATATATATATATATATATATATATATATATATATATATATATATTCAGTTTTAGAGCTAGAAATGAACTTGGAAATGATTTAATTCAAAGCTTTTATTTGATAGATGTGGAAACTTAAACACAAGAGGTTAAGTGAGCTGTCCAAGGTCACATGGCTATCTAAAGAAATTGCCACCCACTTCAGGATAGTTTGGGCCATAAAGCTCAAGTCCCCTCAATTTAGAAAATAGTATTTAATCCTTTTAAATACTGTTACATGGTTGACTGTTCATTTTCAGGGCGATATGGAAGAAGAACAAATGCTTTGGCAGCTTCTATATTCTGGAAGGGCCTCAAAAATGGCACTGAGGACAGAATGTGTGTCTGCTTTCCAATGACCAGTCTAACTAATTACAAAACACCTCATCACCAGCTACCTGGCTGACTCTATTTCATATGATTCGTATCTACCCATGCCAAACCAAGTTATCAAAGAACAAGACACAACAGCCCTCAGTCCTATGTGACTCCATTTGATTTCCCTCATGATAGTGGAAGACTGGTGGAAATGGGGGCCAAGAGTACTAAAAATCGGGGTGGCTAGGTGGCGCAGTGAATAGAACACCGGCACGCCTGTGACCTTGGGCAAGTCACTTAACCCCAATTGCCCTCCAAAAAGCAAAAAAAAAAAGAGTACTAAGAATCACATGACTATAAACATTTATGCAAATGTTTATATCATAAACCTACCAGCAATCAACCAACAAGCATTTTTTACTATGTGCCAGCTACTATGGTAAGTGATGGTCAATGAGAGATCCTTGTCAAATAAAACATGAGCTGACATATGACTGGAGTAAATTAATTAAATCAATATTGATGGGGCAGTTATATAACACAGTGGATAGAGCACTGGGATTGTAGTTAGAAACACTCCTCTTTATGAGTTCCAATCTGGTTTTTGACATTAGTTCCATGACCCTGGACAAGTCACTTAACCTTGTTTGCCTCAGTTTCCTTATCAGTAAAATGAGCTGGAGAAGGAAATGACAAACCACTCCAACATCTTTAACAAGAAAACTCCAAATGGGATCACAAAGAGTCAGACATCATGGAAACGACTGAATAACAGCAAAATCAATGTTGATATTTTACTCTCTATGAAACCAGATGGTGCAAGAAAAATTCAGATGGCCTAAAGCTCCCTTTGCAGAAGTGAATGGAGAGGAGTTAGCATTGTGGATACTGGCATGCTTTCCTAGGTCATCATTTCACAGGAATTTTGTGAATCTTAACATACAGTAGTCATGATAGGCATAAGTGAAAAGACTGAGAAAAAAAGACAATTGGAACTTAGACAGCTATACCCAATGCAGAGAAATTGAAGAAATAAATAAGACTTTCAAAGTTAAATCAACATATACTTTAATACTCAGTGACTTAAATATATTTCAACTTCAGGCCCAGCACTCTATCCATTGTGCCACCTAGCTCCCAACTTGGCTACTCACTGCTTGTATGATCTCAGGGCATGTCACTTAACTGCCCTCGGCCTCAGTTTCCTCATCTGTAAAAAGAGAGGGTGTGAGCTAGATGACTTCTAACACCTCTTCTAGTTCTACATCTATGACTGACTTTCCAATATTAAAGGTACCATGTTTATGAAACAACTGATTTTTAAAAAGTCTATTCATTTATTGTTCCTTTTATTGTTGATATTCAATTGTTTTCAGTCACATCCAACTTTTTGTGACCCCATTTCGTTTTGTTTTGTTTTTTGGCAAAGAGAAAGGAATGGTCTGTCATGTCTTTCTGCAGCTCATTTTACAGACGAGGAAACTGAGGCAAAAAAGGTTATGTGACTTGCCCAGAGTCACACAGCTAATAAGTGTCTGAGTGCAAACTTTGAAATCAGGAAGATGAATCTTCCTGGTTCCAAGTCTGGCACTCTATCCACTGTACCATAAAGGTTGTTATATATTCCTCTCAATGGGAGGTCATTATGGCTTCTGAAGTTGGGACAAATACATAAGTAATTTATGATCAGGGAGTACCTTCTTTCTGGGAAGGGCTCCACCATGTTATAGATGAAAGCCAAAAGGTTAGGCTGAAATAATTCTGTCTGGGATTTTACACAAAGTATGTCTTAAATCTTGCAGAGGTTGACAAGCGTGAAATATACAGATCTCAATAACTCTTTTAGGGAGAGGTAACCCTTCACCTACTGTTTTCGAAGGGACAAAGAAGATAAGTTTTATCTTAATACTGACCCAGAGTTCCAGAGTGTTCTGGAAGTCATTAGCATGTCATTTTGAGAGTACTTTTGCTTAGCATCTAGACTTTATGCCTCTAACTTGGCTACCTATCTCAGATTCTCCCTGTATGATATTTTATCTCCCCCTACATTATCTAGAACGCCTTCCCTCCACACTTCTGCCTCTCAGAATTCTGGTTTCCTTCAAGATTCATCTCACATGCCACCTCCTACAATGGGCCTTCATGAATCACCCCAATTATTGGTGTTCCCCATGCCTTCACCTTCAACTACCATGCTTATTAAACTGAGATGAATTGAATTAAGGTGAAACCTGAGTTAGAATCCTGGGTCTAAGAACAGTGACCCTGGGCACACTTCTGAAGCATAGTTTTCTATTTCATAAACAGGATGTGAAGAGCTTTGTAAACCTTACAGCAGTCCATAAATGGCTCATGATAATATTTGAAATACTAGAGACAAAAGAGAAGAGGGGTCTCATGAAAGCTACTACCCGTGTAAACCCAGAATTCACATTCTAGGTGGATCAAAGTTGGCCTTGGAATCAGGAAGAATGGATTCAAATCCTGCCTCTTACACATACTGGCTCTGTGACTCTGGGTAAGATACGCAACCCCTCTGGGCCCATTAGCAACTCTGTGTTGTAGACAACATTCTTCCTACATTATGAAGTCACCAATACAACTTGCCCCAACTCTTTCAAATGACCTATGTGATATTCTCTCTCTCTGCCCTAATTGTACCTGTCCGTGCTCACACCTACTCATTTTGCTGTATTCAGTGTGAAAATTCAAAGGAGAAAACATACTAGGGATATTTTCTCCTGTTTTCATTTGGTCAAATGAAGGATTTTTAAAGGTCTGCCCTTTTACCAACAAAGCTTGTGTGTTCTACAGAGTCAGACTCTGGACACAGGAAACTGAGGTCTATTCATGCCTTTACAGAATCTTGGCTCCAAATAGCTTGAGGGTCATTTGACCCAGAAAGGACATAAATGTTAGTACTTTCCCCTGGCCTTACTCCACAAGCTACTGTCTACTTTAATACAGAGAGTGGGGAGCTTTCAGAAGCTACATGAGACAGCATCCAGACTTGCTTGGAGGCAGGTTAAGCATAGGGGATAAGTAGGAGGCGATAGAGCTTATTTCATTACTTAAAAATAGAAGGATGGAACTTTTGCTGTTGTTTTGTCGTTCCGCCGATGTTCACATGGAGCTTGTTGCTACTGGACTTTAACTAAAGGCAAAAAAGGGTATTTTTATTTTAAAGAATGTTTTAGGGGTGGCTGGGTGGTGCAGTGAATAGAGCACCGGCCCTGGAGTCAGGAGGACCTGAGCTCAAATCCAACCTCAGACACTTAACACAAAACCTAGCCATGTGACCTTGGGAAAGTCACTTAACCCCAATTTGCCCTCCAAAAAAAAAAATCTTCAAAAAAAAAAAAAGAATGTCTTTGATGTTTTTACTTCAGGGTTTTACTCTTCCAACTGATGTCCAATCCAGCCCATTCTAAGAGGCATTTATTAAATGCCTACTATGTGCCAGGAGCAGGGATTGTTGTTTGGATTTCAAAAAGAAAATAGTTCTTGTTCTCAAGAAATTTACATTCTATTGTTGGGGAATACAGTGAGAGAAGGGGGAGGAAAGCATAGGGTGCGCTGTTATGACAGTACCTGCAGGACAATTTAGTATTACAGTGCACTTTGAAGGGGGTTATGTGGGGAGGTCTATGCACAATTAAAGACATAATCTGACACAAAGTCACAACAATTTTATTTTTGTTCAATAAATTTATTATTATTAATTATTGAAAATCACTCGTTCAAATGCTGTTTTAAAGTTTACAAAGCACTTTTTCCAAAATAATCTTGTAGTAGTTGAAGTATTCCTATTAGGTATACTGTGCAGGTAGCTCAGGAATTAGGGTCCCCATTTTACAGATGGGGAAACTGAGGCTCAAAGACCTATAATAAATGAATAACAGAGGCTGTTTATGTGGCTCTTTTTACTGTACAGAGTTCTCTGCATTTTCTTTAGATCTTCACAATATCATGAGTTGAGAACTACAGGTATTGTCATCACCATTTTAAAAATAGGAAAACCAAGGTTCACTGAAGTTCAGTGACCTGCCCAAATTGACATGGCTAGTAAAGGGTACAACTAGGATTTAAAGCCCTACACATAGAAAGCTCTCTGGAAAAAACAAAAACAAAGTCGTCACAGCCCTCAAATAAGATATATGTGTATACACATATTTATATATTTACAAATGAGATTTTATATATAAAAAGATATACCTATATATCTATACACACATGTGCACAATACACATATACACATTCACACACATATGTATTATATGTATAAGGAACATATACTTATAAATATATAATATATGCATGTGATATATAAATATAATATATACACGTGTTTCTGCATAAATCTCAACATACATATATGTGGGTATAAACACACACATATACACATAGCCTTATGTGAGGAAGTTGGACTAGATGGTCTTCCAGCTTTATCGCTCTTATTCTATATTCCTGAATACAAAGTAATGTGGGAAACAGAATATGTTGGCAACCAGGGGAATCAAGAAAAGACTCCTACAGGAGGCGGCAATTAAGCTGCACCCTGAAGGTAGCTAAGAATCCCCTAAGGTGGAGACAAGGAGGAAAACTATTGAAGGAATGGGAGATATTCTGAGCAAAGACATGGAGGCTAATGTGGGGAATGGAAAATATGCCACTCTGGCTGGAATGTGGAAGAACCAGACTTTATGAAGAGATTTCCTTGTCAAGCAGATGAGTTTCTTTTTATCCTGGAGGAAATAGGGAGTCATTGATGGTGATGTGGTTATAAAACTATACTTTAGTAATATTGGTTACATCTTACTCTTACTGTGTAACATGACCATCTTCTTTCCAGCCATACCTTCTCTGACTTACCAACATTTACCTTGAGTAATACAGTCACTAGTAATGTAATGGCAATGAAATAATCATATCTTC
>CM053591.1:175020349-175034552 GCA_028646515.1 Pseudochirops corinnae
ACATATATGGACATCTTCCATGTAGATTTAGGTACTCTTTCCACGAGGTCATATAGTCTCTTTGAAAATGACGTGCTAGGAAAAACTGATACACAAATTAAAAGCATGCAACCCAGAATACTTCCACTCTTGTCCCATGACCCCAAAGCAATCGTATTCCTAAGACTCTCAGTAGAAATCAGCCAAAAAGCATTTCTTAAGTACCTCTTATGTCCTAGACACAAAGACAAAGGAAGCAGTCTCTGTCCTCAAGGTGTTTACATTCTAACAGATTAAGGCAACATGCACACACATAAGTAGATACAAAATAGGTATATATCAAATCAATGCCAGCTCTTTTTAGTTGTGTTTTTTGAAGTGGAGAAACAACTAGTCAGGGAGATTAAGTAAAATCTCTTGGAGGAGATCACATTCGAGCTGATCTTTGAAGGAAATAAGGGATGTGAAGGCCCAGAGGTGAGATGGGCAACAACCCGGATCTACACAGAGATGGAAACAGATTGTTCTAAGCCTGTTCTTTGTTCTTATTGCGACCTCCACTCACCCCACCCCTCCCTGATTTCCCAGTCTATCCAAGCTATTCTGGCTTGGCTTTCCTCCTTTTGAAATCTTGATTCTTTACCATTGGATCTCTCCCTCCCCACTCTTCTAAAGCTCAAGCTTGAATTACCCTCACTGTCTACTTTCTTTACCCCTACTCACTAGCACACAGAACTGTGCTGAGTTCATACTAAATTTATGTTATATAAACTTAATTGGACCCACATTACCAAGTGGTAATCCATCCATGCTTCTCTCATTAACTCTGTATCTTATGACCTATACCACTGAAGTCAAACTCAGACCATTTGTTCTCTCTTTCAGGCTCTCATATAGCATATACCTCTCAATAGAGGACCATGCCTCCTTCTTCCATGAGAAAGAGAGAAAGAGAGAAAGAGAGAGAGAGAGAGAGAGAGACAGAGAGAGAGAGAGGAAGGGGAGGGAGAGACAGACAGACAGACCGACAGAGACAGACAGAGACAAATCTTCCATTGGAAGCTCCTTCACCCCAATTTTACAACCCAGATTCCCTTCATATCACCCCTCATTGGAACAGATGATGTAGAACTCACAAGGCTCAGGTTTTGGTCCTCAATACTCCTGAGAGTAGTCTGAACCAGATTAAAATGTAATTGGGAAATACTTAACAAAATTTAAAAAAAAATAGAACACAGATAATTTTAATATGTAGGTGTTTTTTTTTTTAAAGTCAAAACATGGCCTATAGGGGTCCTTATGGATAGTTTAGTTATCACCTTTCTATATGAGTTTGACTTCACTGGTGTGGGGCATAGGATATAGATACATATATACACACATATGTATATATATATATATATGTATGTATGTGTACCTACCTACATACATACATATATGTGTGTGTATGTGTGTGTGTGTGTGTATATGTATGTATTTAAGGAAAGAAGGAGGTGTGGTCCTCTACTGACATTATGACAATTCAGAATAAGATTTTCTTTCGTTTCTATTTTCTCCCCAAAGTTGTGTACATGGATTAATTTCTACAAATATTCTGTTCATATGGCTGAGATCTGTCCTACTCTTCCACAATGCATTTGTTCTTGGTCTGGTTGAGGGAGGGTAAAGCATATTTTGCTGCATCCAAATGAACTATTCAGTAATCATCAAGGTCAAAATATTTAACCTCTTCCCCTTCATATTCAATTCCCTGGAAATCCCACAAATATTGCAAGAAACCTCTAGTTCCACCAACTCCTTTCACAAATCAGGATCCTTGTTGTGACTTATCTGTAAAAATTCCCAACATTATTACAAATTACTTGTAATTGTTGGCAAATAATTCTAGCAGTGGCATACTCACATTCCTGTCTTGTCTTTTTGGCCATGAAGTTTGATTTCTCCTTTTTCTGTTCTGAAGTCAAACACAGAATCTTCTTTTCTTTCATTTCTTGGCAATGAAGAACATATTTCATTATATCTAACTTTTCCTAATCAAGATTTTAATAGCTCCCATTTCTAAAGCTTTTATATGTCTTCAAATCCTAAACGATAATTCTCTGTGTCATGACTGATTTCATCTAAATATTGCCTTATTAGTTTCTTGTCTTGAATGAATTTCACATTGGACAGCACTTCAGGAGTAGATAACCCAATTGTCTGATTGAATCTATTTTCACCACCATAGGAAATATCAACTAATTTTCAAACATTCAAATGCAATCACTGGTCAAACATGTCAGATTAACTTAGTTCAGTTTTGAAGTCAGTTAACCCTTCTCAAAAAAGACCAGACTCATTGACTTGGGTGAATATAAAGGGCTGTACAAAAATCTCTGCCAATTCTTACATAGTTGTGTCTTTTTTCCATTTATAAGTGGACAAAACACAAAGCTGATTGCTCTCCTCTATTGTGTTTCTTCTGTGAATTTGCTCAGGACTTCTCTTGTGTTTCTTTGGAGTGTGCCAAAGAGGGCACCAGTATTATCTATTATAATAAAGTCAAAAGTGCAATCATCAGACAGATGTGGTTTAAGAATCTCTGCATTTAATTGGTTAGTATACATATACAGTGATGTGCTGATTGATTTGAAAGGCTCAAAGTTAATTCTGGCTTTCTTTTTCTTTCCTTCTTCTGTCACAATTGACCCATAGCAAGCAGACTGCTTTAGAGGTACTTTGTTACAGATGTCACATCTGCCAGGACTACATGTTAGTTTATATGAGATTTTATGTTAGTTGCTATTCCAAACTCATCTGTTCTGAGGTCTTGATGAAATGTTTGATTTTTCCAGATTTAAGCATTCCTGTTGGCAGCACTGAGCTAATCTGCAAGCTTCCTTCTCATTCCCAAGGACCAAGTCTTGGTTGGCAGCTGCCATCTTCTCCAGCATTAACCCCTCTACTGGGTCCTCTTCTCTCTATGCAACCTCTGGCTAGGTGGCCCCAATTATTATTAGGTTCAATTACCGTGCTGATACAGATGACCCCCAAATCTCCATATCTGGCCATCATCTGCTGAGCAGCAACCTTCTACTTCCAATTTCTGGATGTCATGACTTAGATTTGCACTTCAAACCAAACTGATCCCAGACAGAAGTCATTATATTTTCCCCTAACTCTCTTCTTTTCCCAACTTCCTTATTGCTGTGCAAAGCATCACCAGACTTCTATTTACTCAGGTTCTCAACCTCAAAGTCATCCTTAACTGTTCACTCTCATGCACCCTTCATATCCAATCTAATCTATTTTTTTTTTTCTCGCTGACAATCCTCTTGACTTCAGCTCAATATCCCTTGTAAGGCTTATGGAACCACTCATGTCGCATTGAGCCAAAACGCAGTCCCTCATCACTTAGAACATTACAATAACTTCCTATTAGGACTCAGCCTCCAGCCCTTCCCACCTCCAAACCACCCTCAGCACATTTCTATTCCTCAAGTCCAGAACTGATTGTCTCATTCCTCTGCTCTAGAAACTTCAAGCCTCCTCCTTAGATCAACAGTAAACGTCATAGTCCAGCCGGCACTATGAAACCCTCACAATCTGTTTCCGAGACTGATGTTATGACCCTCTCTCGCTAATGGAATGTTCTATCCAAACCATTCTATTTGCTTTTCTGTAGAACATTCCATTTTCGGCTTTTATGCCGTTTTGAGCCTGTTCATTGTGCTTGAATTGCTCCCCCCTCTTAATCTCCACCTTGTAGAACCTCCAAATTCCATTAAACACAGCTCCAGTACCACCTCCTACAGGAGGCTTTCCCTAACTTCCCAGATGCCTGTTTTTTCCCCACCCTGTCCCTGAAAAACACACAAAATAATTCTATGTATTCTATATAAATTTAGTATATTCTTTTCTATGTAGACAATCTTTTCACTTAGTAGAATGTAATACTCTTGAGAGAAAAAAAGTATTATTACTTTGTTTAATATTGCATCCCCAGTGCCTACTCAAGTGCCTGACATGTATTAGGGGCTCAATATATGTTTGTTGAATTGAACTGAAAGTAACTAGTATAGAGATGAAATAATCCAACAGCTTTCAATGGCCAATCTGTTTCAAGGGAGTTTTGTTTTTTTTTTAAACTATAAACATAATTGAAGAGTACCTTTGGAAAAAGGCCAAGAAGAATCAATAACCAATACATAGTGCTAAAAAGGGGAGGCCTGGCCAGGAGAAAGTCTCAAATCATTCGGCCCAAATAAAAATGGGATACTTAGTAGTTACCTAATAGGATGCTTTGTCTTCTGCTTTAACATCAATAAATGGAATATTCTATCTAGTGGCATCATATCCTTTTTTTTTCCCTTCTAATGGAAAGCCATAGGCTTCTTTTTATTCTTTTGAAAAGTAATGGCACAGAACATTTCAGGACCATTGTGATCCTCCACTTTAATCTTCAAAATTAAATTAAAAGGTTCTCTGTCTGCTTTAGAGTAACATAAACTAAGCACAAATTACATTCCCCATAGGAATAGTGTAAAAGTGACCCTAACGTTGATTGGGGTAGGGTTGAAATACTGTAGTTTTAGTCAAGTGAAAGAAAAAAGTGTTTTGGTAGCAGTTCTTTGACCTATAATTCACTATAGATTCTGTATAATTATCTAAGTTAAAACCATCTTCTTTTACCAAGTTCACACCTTTTGCTCACTAATTATCATTTGAGCAAAACCTTGGGAAAACTGTCTATACTTGCTTTCTTAATTTCTCCATCCACTCAATTCTTAAAACTTCAAAAGTGGGATCCTGACCATCAATACTCTATTGAAATTGATCTTTCTAAGGTTACCAACAATCTCTTAACTATTAAAATCTATTGCCTTATGATAAAATTAGGAGATAAACAGTGGAGCGGGGGAAATGTGACAGATATTTCCAATAAAAATCTGCTAGCCAAAATATACAGGGAATTAAACAAGCATGTCACACAAAGATCTCTTCATCAACAGATAAACGGGCAATCGATAGATATATAGTTCTCAAAAGATTTGCAATCTATAAATGACCACACAAAAATGGTTCCAAGTCAATGATGGTAAGAGAAATGCATAATTAAATTGCTCTGAGTTTTCACATATCCTCGTGAAAATTGTCAAAAGAAAAACAATAGATGGTGATAGTGAATGCTAAAGAACTGGGGGAAGGGGAACAATGATGCACCAATAGTGGTCTGTAACGTTGACCAATTTCTGGGTTTCCATTTGGAAATATAAATGAAAAGTGAATAACTCCATACCCATCACAAAGAAACCATAATATTGGGCATATATCTCATTGACATTAATGGCAAAAAAAAAAAAAAAGCCAGTATATACCAGCCTTTCTTTCTTTGTTATGAGGGGAAAAACTGGAAATAGAATGGATGCCCTTCAATTGGGGAATGACCAAAAACGAAAAACAAAATAAATTTTAAAAACACTATGATATACATATGGAAATATTATAGTGTAGTAAGAAATAACAACCATGAGGAATTCTGGGAAATATGGCAAGATTTGCTTGAGGTGATAGATGGTAAAATCAGGACTGAGAAGGTAATAAACACAAAGACTACAACAATGCAAATGATAATATCTTTGGGAAGTTGAACTCTTGAGAAATAGGAAAAAAAACTAAGGAAGGTTGTTTAGAAGTGACAACAAAACATACCTTTTAATTCATGGCAAACCCTCCCTTTTTCTTTGTCATGGAGAAAATTCAATCTGGAAGAAGGTAGTGGGAAATAATTGTGATATGAAGCTTCAATAAAATTAAAAAAAAAATAAATCCAATTGGCTTGGCTCAGTCTTTATCTTTCTTGACCACTTAAATTACTAGAAAGCTCCTTGTCCTGAAAATCCTCTCATCACTTGATTTTCATGGCATCGATCTCTTTTACTTTTATTCCAATTTCTCTGACTGTTTTTCTTCAATCTCCTTACTGGCTCACCACCTGTCTCCTTTCTTTAATCATGTTTGCTCATAAAGGTTTTGTCATGGGCTTTCTCTCCCCAGTTTGTACTTGTCACACAGTAGGTATTTTATAAATTCTAGTTGTCTAATTGACTTCTTTCTTTCTTTCTTTTTTGCTTTTTTGGAAAGGGGAAGGTAGGGCAATTGGGGATAAGTGACTTGCCCAAGGTCGTATGACTAGTTTTGTGTTAAGTGTCTGAGGCCATATTTGAACTCAGGTCTTCCTGACTCAAAGGCCAGGATGCTATTCACTGTGCCATCTAGCCGTCCCCGATTTACTTATTTCATTGGCTTCTCTAGATATAATTTGTACCAATGACTTCTAAATATGTTTATAAGATCTTTCCTGATATATTACCAATATTTTCTGATATATGCCAGATCTTTGTATCTTTCCTCATCTCCAGTCCCACATTACAAAATATCACTGGACTTTATCATCTGATTTTCCATCATTGTATTGAACTTAACATCTGAGATAGATTCCTTCAGTTTTTCTTCTTAAACCTGTCTCTTTTCCAAACATTCCTATTACTGCCATATGATCTTCTTGTTCAACCAGGTTCATATTCACAGAGTCACTTTTTACTATTCCTTCTCCTTTAACCTGCCACATTCAATATGTTGTCAATTTCTATAAAACTGTCCATATCCTTTGAACCAACAATACCACTACTGAGTCTTTATCCCAAAGAGTTGGAGTTCTTTTTGTTTGTTTTTTAGTGGGAAAAGGACCTATATGTACAAAATTATTTGTAGCAGCTCTTTTGGTGACAAAGAACTGGAAATCAAGGGGGTTCCCATCAACTGGGGAATGTTGTGGTATATGAACATAATGGAATACTGTTGTGCTATAAGAAATGATGAGGAGACAAACTTCAGAAAAACCTAGAAAGACTTACATGAACTGATGCAAAGTGAAGGGAAGAGAACCAGGAGAATATTGTACACAGTAACAGCAATATTGTACTATGATCAACTGCAAATGACTTTGCTATTTTCAGTAACACAATAATCCAAGACAATTCCAAAATTCTCATGACGAAAAATGCTATCCACCTCCACAGAAAGAATTGATTGAATCTGAATGCAGATCATAGCTACTGCTCCTTTTCTTCATTTTTTCATGGCTGGTTTTTTTGGTCTCTGTTTTCTTGCACAACATGACTAATATGGAAGTGTTTGCATGACTACACATGTATAACCTTAATCAAATTGCTTCCCATCTCAGGGAGGAGGCAGGGAAGAAAGAGAGGGAGAGAATTTGGAACTCAACATTAAAAAAAAAAGAATGTTAAAATTGTTTTTAAATATAATTAAGGAAAAAATTAAATATTATTTTTAAAAATGTTGTCAATTTGATTCCTACAGTAACTTTTGCATCTTTCCCTCTTCTCTTGACCCATACAATCATCAGGTGAGTTCAGGTCCCCAATGTCATGTCTCTGAACTTTTTGTAACAGCTTCCTAATTTGTCTCCCTTTTGCTAGGGCCTTCCCTTTTAGTTACAGCTCCCATTTAGCTGCAAAAGTGATGTTCCCAAGGCACAGGTAGGTCTCTCAAAAACCTTCACTGGCTCCCTTTACCTCAAGGATAAAATGAAAATTCCTCAACCTGACATTAAAAACTTTTCAAAATCCAGATCCAATCTACCTTTCTTTCATAGCACGTGTAACTTCCTTTCATGCACTCTGTTTCAATCAAGCTACACTTCTAGGTCTCCCCTGAATTCCGAATTTCGCCTTTTGTCTTCATCCCCTTCCTCTATACATAAAATGCATCATCCTTACCTTTGCCTTTTAAACTCCTTGGCTTCCCGTAACGCTCATTTCAGAGGCCTCTCCATGAGGCCTGCTTAGATCTATGTAGCTGTTCATACTCTCTTCTTACACAGAAACCCTTAACTTTACCTATTTGGGCACATAAAGTTGTGTTCTTCCAGTTAGAAAGGAAGCTCCTTGATGACAGAGACAGGTTAAAAGTGTCTTTATACCTATGACAGCGCTATGAATAAAAGCTGCTTTTTTTTAATTGTTGAAAGTCATTTGCACAAAGCTGCTACTTAAGTGAAATGCAAAATTAGAATGCTAATAATAAGATTTTTAAAAAAGGAAGGAATGATACTTAAAAAATTTAAAGGCTATTACAAATTTTGTATCTTTCCTCGAGAAACATTTTGTTTTGAGAGGAATACATCAAAATAAAAAAAACAGGAACTAAAGAAAAACATAACAAATGTTACATAGAAATAATTCAGGAGTTCTTTATATTAATTTTAATGAAAAATGAATCAGTTAACATTATTTGAATAACTTTGTATTATTTCAATAATGGTTTGATTTTGTTTTAACTTTCATTCTACTTATATAAATAAATATAAATGAGAAAAGAACTAAAGAAATGAGATATAAGTAAAGTCATCAAGAGGGCATCCTGAGGAAGAGAAAGGAAGCAGAATGTGCCAGTTAAGTCACACCACCACCTCCACCTTGATCAGTATGTCCTCTAAGACCCTGATGGAGATATAGCCCAGGACTTGAGCCTAAGAGCTTTGGTAATATTTGGGTCCCATCAGATCACCCATCCTTCTATTGGTCCTGCTTCTAAGCCATCACTGAAGGGAGTAATCACCTTCTTCATCACCACCAGTTATAACTGTGGGCCAACCGCCTTAAACAGGCAAAAAGGCATGTGAGCCCTGGGAGTGACAGCACCCTCCCAGCGCAGACCATTATGGGTATGCTTCTAGGCTGGCCCTCAGAGCCATCATTAATAATTTATTTGAAAATAATTCATGTAAAGAAGGGAACAGGCATCCCTACTCAATTGCCAACAGAACAGGGAAGTGAGCATTACTAAAGCATCAAGGCAGCCCCCGAGGAAGAAAGAGGAGGTAGCATGTGGCACGTAAGTCAAACCACCACACCTGGACTCCCATTTCTCCTCAGACTAATGGGGAACATCATTCTGATGCTACTCCAGTAACACTGGGAATAGCAACGCTTCCAGGCCAAGTGCCATCAGCTACCATCTTGAGAAACAATCCTTACAGAAAGGCAGCTAGTGACTGCCCCTGAAAGTGTTATAGTCACAGATATTGAGGACACAGCAAAGAAAAATCTTGTCACCAGTCCTTGGCACTGCCTAATGGTTCAACATCAAAAACTGACACGATTTTATCAGTGGTGATGAAATGGAAGAAGAGGCATTACGTTCTACTTTGCCTCTGCACCCTAAGGATTGTGGGATCTTTCTATCTGACTTGCAGCTGAAATCCTCCATAGGCATTGTCTCCCCTTTTAGAATGTGAGGAGGGATGGTCTTACTTTTCTATCTGTATCCCTGACACTTAGCACAGTGCTTTGCTTACAGTAAGAGCTTAATAAATGCTTCAATTTATCCATCCATCAATTCATTTATTAAGATTTTCAAAAATCAAAATTCCAAACTAACAAACCAAAGGTAAAAATATAAAACAATTAAGTGATGTCCAAAGGAATTTAATAAGGTTTATTATACGTGCAAAAGTACTCATGTATAAGGTTCAGCTGGCAGAAAGAGTCACAATGGGCAAGGAGCAAGAGGGGAATGGTATCACCACTTAGTTGGGATGCATGGGGAGTACTTCTCCCACTCAAAGTTCTCTGTTAGACTGTCCTGATATATGGCACCATCGACCCAGGACTATTCCCTCAGTGTACTATGACTGTGGCTGTATAAGGCTGGCTCACCCCTCTTGTTTGTGGGTAGGGGAGTAAGGACACTTCTTCTCTTAACACAAGTGTAGCCACAATCAGAATGTTCCAAGTGCTACCTTTCTTCCTCAACTATTTTTACCCAATGTAAAAACATGTAATGGAAATGAATTTAAATTTAAATTCATTACCATTACAAAACATTACACTGCTGAAAATAACATGCAAAATGTTTACTGTGATGTGATCAATGATACTCATTGTATTGACCAGGAGATTTTATGTTGTGCTCATTCATCATTGTTATACTTTTCTATTGTTTTTGCTTTATTTAGCCATATTTCTTCCCATATTTCTTTGAATTCTTCGTGTTTGTCATTTAGCATTGTGCAATTATACTGTATTTATTCAAAACAGCTGAACGGTTTCATAGCTCAACTTGCTATAAATGGATGTGTCAATTTTCCCTCATCCCTGTCACCACAAAATTTCTTTTTCTTTGTAGCATCTTTCCTGGTTCTGTGGGTACCATGCTATCCCAGAGCTTTAATTTGCATTTCCCTGATGATCAGTGATTTTGAACACCTTTTCAAGCGGTTGTTGCTAGATGGTGTTTCTTCTAAAAACTGCCCACCTAACTTTTGGTGAAAAAAAATTATTATTCTTGTGAATTTTGTTCTAATTCACTGTAGATTCTGGAAGTCACATTTTTAGTGCTCTACACTGAAGATATAGGAAAATTTCAGATATGAATACTTAATTTCACAATAACTTATCGTGCCCATACAACTCAACCTTAGTTCGAATCTAGTCAGACACTGAATAGCTTTGTGAATCCGGGCAAGTCCACTGAACTGTCTGATCATTGGTTTCTTCATCTGTAAACCGTGGATAAAAATAACTCACAAGGTTATCGGGAGGATCAAATGAAATTTATGCAAAGCCTCTGACAAAGTGCCATGTGCCTTCTGACTATTTTATACACATATCTCAGAGGTGGGCCTTGAACCCAAGTCTATCTTTCTGACTCATTTCACAGAGATGACTGCCAACCTCATGGATTGAGAAGGGGGGTAGATAGGGGGAATGCTCACCAATGAGCAGCCCGTGGTCCAGGGTCTTGTATTGTTATAATTTCCAGTTGATTTTCTGACACATTAGCCTAGGCCTCCGCCTCCCCCCACAGTTTCTTTTGGTTCATCTCTAAGATATTGTGAAAAGTCCATCGTTTCTGAGTCATAGCATGGAGGAACCTAGAGACCAAAGTGTCTGGCTCTTGGTTGGGGAAGTGGCTTCCTGGCCCTGAGGCCCTTTGGACTTCCCCTACCTCCCCCTCCCCACCTCATCCCCAGGAATTGCTTTGATTGGTCTGTGTGCCTGTTACATCCCCCAGGGCAGGGTTGGTGAACCAGCATCCTGGAGGACATGTGTGGCCCTCTAGGTCCTTAAGTACCTTCCTTGGAATCCAAACTGCACAGAACAAATCCCCTTAATAAAAGGATTTGTTCTGTAAAATTTGGACTCAGTTAAAAGGCCACACCCAAGGTCCTAGAAGATCACCTGTAGTCTTGAGACCTAAGGTTCCTTGACTCTGCCCTAGGGGAAGGAAAGCTTTGTGAGGGCATCTTTGTATTTCTGGCTCTTGGCATTGAGGTTAGCATATCATAGACACTTCTAATTGCACCTAGTGGATAGAGTACTGGGCTTGGAATCAGGAAGACTTTTCATGAGTTTAAATCTAGCCTCAGACACTTACAAGCTGTGTGACCTTGGGTAAGTCACTTAACCATGTTTGCTTCAGTTCTTCATCTATAAAATAAGTTGGAAAAGGAAATAGCAGTGTCTCTGCCAGGAAAACCCCCAAAGGGGTTGTAAAGAGTCAGACGTAATTGAAAAATGACTTAATAAAACAGACCCTTAGTAAATGACTGTCACATTTAACAAAACTAACAGAAAATACTATTTTTTTTAAGTTGTAGTTTCCTTAATGTGGATAATGCTATATCCTGTCCCAAGTAAGCCATGAAGATGGAAGTTGAAGGATGGGGAGAGAATAATTCTTCTTCTTAAAAGAACTTTTGCTAGAACCATTTGGAGAAGACAGTACTGGGAAATACATTTTCTCCCTAAATCTTCCAAATAACACCCTGTAAAGGAGATCACTGCATTAGGGTTCTGTTATCCCCTTACCCCTCAGTCTAAATACAAACTCATTCCGAACATCAGAATCTTTTCCAAATAAACAGACTGGATGCAAATGAAGTGCACAACACTGAGTGTAGCCATAATGGAGCAATGTAAACAGGAGCCTAATCCCAGCTGCCAAACCAGGCAGTTGATTCCAGTAGCAGAAATGCAAAAAAAAAAGAAAAAACAACCCAAAAAACCCATCTTCCAACTCAGATTGTTCTGTGAATGGACATTTTTTTTCTCTTAACAAAGGAGAGAAGGAAAAAAAAACTCTGCATGAAGTTAACTTTTCTCATAACAATACACTCAATTGTTGCTGGCGTTATTGTCTGCGCACATATTTTTGCAAACTTGTTATAAATTAGAGGCATGAGCATTTTACAGTCATAGAAAAACCAATCTGGGTAAAGCCCATTTAGAAACAAGCTATTAATCTTCTTACAAAATGGGAAGTGGTCTTTATATATTTATTTGGTCATTTTTTATGTTATTTTTTTAATTGAACTGCATTATGAAAAAAGCATTGGGTGTGTCAGAACTCAAATGAGAATAAGTTTTTGTCCCATCCCAGAAATGCTGACCATTCATCCGTATGACAAAAGCATTGCACTGTTCGTGCGTTTTGGGAGCACCTCTAGCGCTCAACACTAGGTACTGGAATGATGGAATCATACCTCGAGACAGAGGCAGGAAAAGGCTTAAGGTGGTCACTGGCCAGTCTGGGGCAAAACTGTGAAGGAGCAAAAACAAGAGATGCTTCTGCATCCCTTAAAGGTTTACCCAGCATTCCACAAACATTTTCCATTTAATAAACCCATCAATAAATGCATATTAAGTCCCTACCATGGGCCAAGCACTATGCCAGACAAAAATAGAAACTGAACAATCCTGACCCCTCGAGGAGCTTACATGTTCATGAGAAGCTTGTGAAGGAAGTCCTTTAGTTCTGGGGCGAAGAGGTGGAGGTGGAGGTCTTATTTGTGATTTCATCAATTTAGGGAGCTTCCACAAGCTCACTCAACCAATGCAAAGTGGTAACTGATTAGCAAGTAAGAGTCTTAAAGAGGTACCTGCGAGGCAGTAAAGGTTAAATGGTTTTCCAGGGTCATAAAGCCAGTATATGTCAGATAGAGTTTCATAAAGATCTCTTAACTCATTGGCTAACACTGTGTCACATGCTCTTTTCTGAATCTAAACACCACAGGTATTATCACTCCAATTCCAGAGATGAACAAACTAAGTTTCTGAAATGTTAGCTGACTTCCTCAATGACATACAGATCACAGGTGGGAATCGGACCCAAATCTCCCTGTCTCAAAAACCAACATTCTACCCACTATGCCGCAATAGGAAATGAGTAGCACACAAGATCTCGTCTCCAGCACTTGGTAAAATGTCTAGCATAATAATTGCTTAATAAATGCTTTTTCATTGATTGAGTGGTTCCCCAAGGTACATTAGATCCTCTGATACCAAATGCAGTCTTCATCTCCCCTACCATGTTTCCTCCCATAAGACCCCCTTTCTACCAGAATCCCAACAAAGGATTTATCATTATTAGTCTTTGTGGTTTCAATGCAATTTATTCAGAAATCTACTTAAATATCCCTACTGCAATAACTTCATCCTGTATATGGACTAGAAGGCCTGTGTCTTTCCACAATAGAAGACAGATGCCAGGATATAAATTTAGTCCTAGAAGATTAATGATGGTTTCATTTTCATCCTACTTTGATTTTTTTCTCTGGATTTCCCTAAGCAAGGGACCTCTATGCTTTTAGGTGGTGCATTTTTGACCAGCTTTCTCAAAAAGTCATTCTGAAAATAATGATTTTCTTAAAGAATGCACATAGTAAAAATCATTATTCCAGTAGATGGAGCAGAGGTGACATCAGAGTCACCAAGTATTGGTTGGCCCAGAATTTATAGCCCACATCCAGGCACTCAGCAGTTCCACTGAACAGAAGTACACATCTGAGATCAAAGTCTGGACATGAGTGAATACTGCTTGGCTAATCACCTAATTTGAACTCACAAAATTCCACATCCTATTCATGCCGAAAGCGAAAACAACCCAGGGCAAATAGCAAGATGATCCCTTAAAGCAACATTTATATGTGAGAGCAAGAAAGTTGTAATTGTGATTTGTTTAAAAGCTCAGTGTGTGCTTTACAATCATTCTGTACAGTGGAGACGACCTGTACCAGCAAGCACCCTAGCATACCTAGGGCGGCTACTAGCACAGGTTCTTAGATCTGCTTTTCTAAAGGAAAGCAGCTCAAAATGGGTTAACAATCTTACTTTAATCAAACATATCATTTACCTAGTTCAGGGGGAAAAGTCAG
>CM053591.1:175035052-175074062 GCA_028646515.1 Pseudochirops corinnae
ATATCAGCATATTTATAGTTACTGTAGGCATTGTGAATACTGCATTGCTGATACATTCAACTAAGTCTTTTTTTCTTTTTGGAGGGGGGAAGGCAGGGCAATTGGGGCTAAGTGACTTGCCCAAGGTCACACAGTTAGTAAGTGTTAAGTGTCCGAGGTCACATTTGAACTCTGGTCCTCCTGACTCTAGGGCCAGTGCTCTATTCACTTCTGTTAACTAAGTCTTGAAGGAACTTAGGAGTTTTATGGGGTGGAGGTGAATTGGGAAGCATGGGAGCCAGTCTATGCAAAGGTGGTGGTTTTGCTATAAAAAATGATACCTCTTAGGACCACTTCACTGTTATATACATACGTTTGTACAACCTAGCTATGTCTTATGACTGTGGGTATTTGGGCATGTGCTTATTTGGATGGTTGCATCATGAAAATCTTAGATCTACTTGGAAAATAAAATTCTTGAGCATATCATCCTCTAAATTAATATTTGAAATGAATTTGAACAATATTTGTATATTTTAAAAATCTAGAGCAACACGTATTTACATAATATAAAATTTGCATTTCTCTGAATCATACCCAAAGTTTGCTCTGCTCTAATTTCCTCCTATTCCCCAACCACTACAAATGTGACCTTTTCCTGCTTTGAAACAAGAACTTCCTGGGTAGAAGAAACTTTGTGTTTATAAACAAAAGATGGAATTAAATAATTGATAAATTTATTTGAAAGAGTTCGAGAATGGAAAAGAAATGAAAGAGAGAACTCATTTTTCTATTTCTGTCCAATTGCTTCCCCCCTGGAATCCTTCTTCTACCTTGTTTCTCTGTTATCCCTCTGGATTTGGCTTATGGGGTTATTCAGTTTCCCAAAGTACTCCTCATATTGGAGGGAAGTACTTATAGGATGACGAGGCTCCAGGAGTTACCAAAATCAAATGTTTCCCAACTACAAATCTGATTCTTGACAAGACAGGAAATCCTATATTTAAACAACACATTTCATGACAACATTGTTTCTCTATAAGCAGAACTTTTTGAGAAATTATGGAAATGTTGAATGAAGGGACAAATTTTTAGAGATATAAATTCTAATTAATCTTTGACACTCCTTGTTAAAAATTGAGACATTTGGGGAAATGGTAGAATATGGGAACCTAGAGGCATCCATAATCACCCATCTTCACTTTAGACTAAAATTACCCTGAGCAAAGTAGGTAAGCCTATGATAATTGTGGCAGTTAAGGATTTGTGCCAATATTTATGAAATTAGGAAAAATTTGCAATTTTTAGTAAAGGATACAGGCCTGTTAGATCATCCCCTTCACCCAGAAAAGGCAGAGAAGTGTCATGTAGATAGAGGCAGCTAGAGTGACTGATGATACCTATGGGTGCAGAGCCAGACTACAAAAGGATGCAGGTAAACCCTCCATTTCATTTCATTTGAACCATTTGTTATTGGAGTATTTTCAAAAGCAGCTGGGGTTTGTTTGTTTTGGACTGTGACATCTGATTCTCTTTAGCTATGTCAGCTCCCTAACATCTGTGGGTCATTGAGAGCCTGTCAATTGCCCTGACTGAGTTAGTTGCATGGGATTCTACCCACCTGCAAAAGAGGCAGGTCTCTTTGGGCCAAAGTATGGATCCATGATGGCCATAGTGTAGAGAAAGAGTGTAGTTTGTTTTGTTTTGTTTCTGTTTCTGTTTTTTGGTATGAGCAAGTATTTTACTCATAGTTTGCATACAACCAGGACACTCTTTAGTTAAATCAGTCTTAGTTCGTGGGCAGCACAAAAACAGGCAGTAGGTGGGATTTGGCTTGTGAGCTAGTCTGTCAATCCCTGAATTACAGCAAGGAGCCATAATTTGAAATCTCTAAAACTATCACAGTAAAAACGATTATTTGATTATTTTTATATGTCTACACATGCATATGTAATGCTTTAGATTTCAAGGTTATATGCTTAACAGCTTAAGAATAGAAACCACATCCCACCTCATGTGTGATATACTTGAGACTTAAGGTTTATTTAAAATAAAATTTTAATAATGTAATAATTAATTTAAATAATAAAGATAATTATATAAATAATTTAAAATTAAATTCCAAACCTTAGGTTTAGGGTTTATATAAATATTCACAGATAACACATATCAAGAGCCTACTAAATTTCCAGAAATGGATCAAAATAGTTTTTCTACTTCCACAAATACTATTTTAAAAAAATTAATGAAGAATATTCAGCTAGCCCAAAAAGAGCTTTTCTATATTCTTTCACTTGGAAAAATAGACATTAAGGAAAAAGTTAAAAGGATGGGAATTTTTTCTCTATAAGTGCAAGTATAAAACACATATGATGCAAGTTAACAAGAAGCAATATATCAAATTTGCAAGGAAATATTGAAGATTTATTTTAGTTATAAACAGAAATGAAACCACTTCTGTAAAGATGATTTTCAGCATCAAATACGAAATGAACTGCTGCCAAACTGATTAATGGGGTGACAATTTGATACCTTTGAAATTTGATTCAAGAATCACATAAGAAAGCTCCCAAAATAAACATGAAATCCAGCACAGCACATCTAAGACCTAGACAACCCAACATGGAACTGAGAAACGTTAATTATTTCAACTTTTTCCATTAAAAAAATTGTTTCCAGCTCTCCCTAGCTGGCTGTTTATTTCCGATAGGACTATTTTTCTTTTATTCTTTTAATAAGAAAATGGTCTGCAATTTATCTTCCTTTGGCAAAGCCAAAGAAAAACAACATTTAAGTGAAGACTTTTTTTGGAAAATCATTGAAAATGCATATTTACTTCAGACACTTTCTAATTGTATACCAATGACAACTGCTTTCTAAAATTTCTTTACTGAACTTTCAGTGCCCCACTGCTTCATTTTTTCCCAACTATAAATTCAAACTTTTTACAGGAATAAATGTCAGAAATGATCCAAACAAAAGCCTCATTTGCTTTATGCAAACATATTGTAAAATCAAGACCTGATAGGACCAGAAATTCTATCTTAAGAAAGCTAAAAGCATGAAGGACATTTTAACTAGGAAACCAACGACTGGCGAACCTTTAAATTTCTTTTGGGATTTTCAATGCAGGATCTCATCAGTCAATATTTTTTTTTTCATCATTTATTTTCCCCCCTGTCTGTTTCTCTCAAAGAATAGCTACTAAATTGTGATACCCATCACAGGCAAGGAATCACAGCCTTAACAGCCTTGATCTTGCTCATTTTGGAGATTGTTCACGACACTAAAGTTTATTCACATTTTATCTCAAGTTACTGCTCTTGTTAATTCACTTAAGTATCTTAATTATTATATTGGTCTTACACTCTCAAGTTTCCTCAATCATAGGGAGCATGAGAAAGAGAGAGAGAGAGAGAGAGAGAGAGAGAGAGAGAGTGTATGTGTGTGTGTGTGTGTGTGTGTGTTTGTGTGTGTACAGAGGGAAGGCTTGAAGGGAAAGGAGAATAGGGGATTCTTATCCTAGCAGAGAATAAATTCATAGTTACATATAATTCATTATTAATTTGTTCAATTAGACCTTAGAATATTTTGATTTTTCTATCTAAGCATATATTTGTATATAAATACCCACATGCATCAATACATACATATAGATGTACACTACATGTATGTTGCATGTGTGTGTGATATGTGTGTATAGAGGCTATATTCCAAACCCCTACTCTCTCTGGGTTCTCTCTGGGTTTGGAACTGGCCAACTTACCCAGCCTATCACACAATTTTAGTAGGCTGGTGTAGTTCACCAAATGGGTTGGGAACACTGTTATGACTCCCTCTTATGGTCCTAAATATAGCCTTGATATAGAATAAGTGTATGTCAACTACTAATATTTGCAATTCTAATCATTGTGCTACCTATTTCCCCAAATCAGTCACATGAAACATGTATGAAACGAGAAGGCAAAATCAAGAAAAATCATAACATTTTCTAAATACAAGTTAAAAGCAAGAATAATCAAGATATACCAGGATACCACTTCACCCATAAAACTGGATAGCACATAAAGCTGGATGACATTTTCCTACTAATGCACACACACAATGTTCACAGGGAGGAGTGGTCACAAACTTGTAGAAACCTAATAATGAGGCACATCAGTAGAGAATATATCCAGAACATCTCACTATCATGGACTTAAAGGCCCAGGTGTCTATGATACATTTATGACAGTCTAAACATGTGGCATGGCTCCCATTCTGAATCTCTCTTCCTTTCTCAAAGCAACTTATCTTCTATAAGTATGGGATCTGTAAAGCTATTCAGATCAGATCTGCACAGACCTTGAGGAGTTTTACTCTCTTGAGTCATAGAAGTCAGTACAGGGAAGCTAGCTTTAGAAGGCAAGGCAGATTTTCTTAAAGTTGCTCTTCACGCAGAATGTGATACAGTCTTCTCCAATCAACTCCCAGCATGAACATTTTCCTCTGATCAGATCATCTCCTTACATCATCTTTTGAGTCTCTTTTTCTCCCTTTCAGTTGGTGTCAGATCCATTGGCTTCTGGGTTCTGTTTTTCATCTACTGGGGTTTCAGCTTCTCTAATCAGTTTCTCTTGTTGGATTCTCTGTATTGTCTTAAATTGCCTCTGATCTTCTGTACGAGTTTCTAATGGCTCAAATCAGAGTTTCCTCATGTGAAATAACCCATCTCTAACTCAGGTTGAAAAATTCAAAATCCACATTTTTGTCAGCTATAATTCAAAGAGTTATTATACAATAGTCTCATAGTCCCAAAATTATCCTTTGATTCAAACTTTTTCAGCGATAAACACACCGCTCCTAAATAAACAATGCACTGCAGGCATCTTTACCATCAGTCAGAACCCTTGTCTCTTATAGGGCATGGTTCCACTCTAGTCCCCTCAGAGCTCTAAGTGTCTTAGCACTTTTATTCAATGGGCTACTTTGTTTCTTAGGTTATCTCCGAACTGCCTGTGCTTTTCCTCAAATTGCCTTTTTCTCTCTATTTCACACACACACACACACACACACACACACACACACACACACACACATACACACACACACACACACACACACACACTCTCTCTCTCTCTCTCTCTCTCTCTCTCACTCACTCTTCTTTTCCTTTCAGTACAGAAAATTTACACAGAAAAAGGGGCAATACCTTACTATCCTTACTATATGGTTATAATTGTCTCCAAATCCTATTTAAACTAGATATTGGAAAGAATTATCAAGAAGTGCCATTAACCAGGGCCAGACTTCATGTCTAACTAATATGAGATTTCTAATTACTTTTGTAGTTTGTCATTGTTTAACACAATCAAATCTAATTGACTGGAAAATTTTTGTGAGACCATAGACTGCTATGGCTACTTTTTTCCCCACCTGTTATTGTTCTGGTTTCTTTGTGAACATCTCAACCTTTATTGCCCCATTAAATCTTAAGTTAAACTTTGATAATAAGTATATTTTATAAGAATTATCAAACGGCTACAAAAGTCATATCTGAGCCTCTGTCCCTTTAACTGTACTAGGATAGCTCTCTTTTTTTTTTTTATGGATAACCCTTCTTTCTGGATTATTAAAAACAAGGACACTTTTGATGTTAATTAAACCTTCCACTTGGAAGATGTGGCTAATAAATGTCAAATGTTAAAGGTGAACTTACGTTATGTGGGTATCCAGACATCTTCCTTGGCAGGAGGGAAAGTCTGCACCGTGTGAAAGAAGCACCTATCGATATATGGAACAATGGGGCGGCAAACAAATGTCTGAATTTAGAAGCTTTGCAAAAGTATACTCTTCTACAGATACTATAAGGTTCTGCATTCCAAAATACTTTAATCTCATCAACTAAAGTTGAGGGTTACCCAATGTTCAATGGAGGAATATATATGGGTAGGCTCTAACATATCACCAAACAATAATTGTGTAGGAAAAGCCTGAAGGATGTCATCAGAAAGACAAATGCCTGGAAAGAAATGAGCCAATCACAAAGCAAGTGAAGTTACGATTATTGAACACTCTAGGAGATCCATCTTAATCCTTGTGAAATGTGAAGCAATTAAGAGGAGGGTGTCCATTATGTTGTGTGGAACTCTTGTAGTTCACTGATGGGCAAATACGGATAGAAGTTGCAAAGGATGGGCTGACATATTCTATTTCCCTAAAGACCCTAAAGCACATAACAACGGGACAAAATGAAATAGAAAGAATGTACAGAGCATATCAGACCAAATCATACTCTCAAATAATGCATTCTTCAATGGAATACCAACATGGATGAGATCACTGATCCACGACAGTGTAGCATCTACAGTTCCCCTCTCTCATAGGTGAACAGAAAGTTAGTTCAGGTTTTAGATACTTCACAGGGCAGAATCTTCTCTAACTCATAATTAACAAAACCCCATCAATATGATCAATTGTACTAGAAGATTCACATACATGGTCAAAAACATTTAATGAATAGTGTGATCACAAAATAATAATAGAATACTCTATAATATACATGAATCTCTCTTCTTCCTATAACTATCCCCACAAATATGTGCAAATACTTACATAAGCATGTATATGCACTCATAAATGTATGCACTCTATATGTACTATGTACCTATATATGTATATAGATTATACACATATCCAGAAATGTCTACATCTTTATAGAAAGATTACACATGGGACATACACATGTGGAAATATGTATAGTTAAGTACAGACAAAAAGAAAATATGGGACCGAAACAAATATGTAGGGAAAACTTATGCCTTTAATGCTATAGAGCTGCAAATATCTTCTAGTGATGTCATTGTATTTCTCTTTCCTGGCATTGTTTCCTGATTTTTTTTCTTTTACTCAATTGCTACCTATTAAATATTTAATCCTTAACATTTCCACATCAAAATTCACATTTCCACTTGAGCTATTTTATTTTTGAAATCCTTATCTTCAGATTTATTTGGTATTCTTTCTTGTATTTTCTGGTGGGTGCTATGATTAGGGAAGCCTCTTCCTGACATGGAAGGGCTACAAATCTCCTCTATCAGCTCTATCAATGGCTATAAAGCACTTTCTCTTAGCAAGCATGTTAATATGACCTAACATATAAACAATCTATAATCACAGTTTTTTTTTTACAGTTTTATTTAGGATTTTGAATTTCAAATTCAATCCATCTCTCTTCCTCCCCTTTCTCCTCCCTGAGACAATAAGCTATCAGATATAAGTTATATATTTGCAGTTATGTAAAACATTTCCATATTAGTCATTTGGTACAAGAAGACTCAAAATAAGTGAAAAAGAGTGAAAGAAAGGGAAAAGTAGCAAATGCTATGCTTCAATCTGCATTCAGACAACATCATGTCTTTATTTGGAGGCAGATAGCATATTTCATTATTAGTCCTTTGGGACTGTCTTAGATCACTGTATTGCTGAGAATAGCTAAGGCATTCATAGTTCTTCCTCAAAGAATATTGCTGTTATTGTATACAATATTGTCCTGGTTCTGTTCACTTCACTATGCATGCATCAGTTCTTGTAAATCTTTCTAGGTTTTTCTGAAATCATACTGCTTGTCATTTCTTATAGCACAATAATATTCCATTACAATCATGTATCATGGATTGGTTAGCCATTCCCCAATTGATGGGCATCCTTTCAATTTCCAATTCTTAGCCACCACAAAAAGAGTTGCTATAAATATTTTTGAACAATAGGTCCTTTTCCTTTTTTATGGATGTCTTCGGTATATAGATTTAGCAGTGGTACTGAATGCACAGCTTATAGCCTTTTGGGCATCTCCAAAATGGTTTGATTAGTTCATAACTCCACCAACAGTACATTAGTGTACCAGTTTTCCTACATCCCCTCCACATGCAACATTATCCTTTTTCATCATATTAGCCAATCTGATAATAAAACAACCATCAGAATTATTTTAATATCCATTTCTCTAATCAACAGTGATTTAAAACATTTTTATTTGACTATAGATAGCTTTGAATTCTTTCTCTGAAAACTGCCTATTTATATTCTTTGACCTTTTGTCAAATGGGGGATGAAATTTTTTTTTATAAATTTGACATAGTTCTCTATATATTAGAGAAATGAGAACTTTATTAGAGATACTTGTTGCAAAATTTTTACCTTTTTTCTGCTTTCCTTATAATTTTAGGCTCACTGGTTTTGATTGTGCAAAAAAATAAATTTTATATAGTCAAAATTATCTATTGTAAATTTTGAAATGCTCTCTATATTTTCTTTGGTTCTAAATTCTTCCCTTATTTATAAATCTGACAAATAAACTACCCAATGCTCTCTTAATTTGCATATAGTATTATCATTTCAGTGTTAATCATATACCCATTTTGACCTTATCTTGATATATGGAGTGAGATGTTGGTCTATAATCTAGTTTCTGCCATAATATCTTCCAGTTTTCCCCAGAAATGTTTGTCAAACAGTGAGTTTTTGTTTCAAAATCTTAGGTCTTTGGATTTATCATATACTAGATTACCATGGTCATTTACTATAACGTAATTTGTCCCTAATCTATTCCACTTATCACTGTATTTCTTAGCCAGAACCAGATTGTTTTGATAATTACTTCAGTGTGAGATCTGGTTTGGTTAAACCACCTTCTTTCATATTTATTTTTTTCATTGATTCCCTTCACATCCTTGAATTTTTGTTCTTCCAGATGAATTTTGTGATTATTTTTTTTCTAACTCTGCAAGATAACTTTTTGATAGTTTGATTGGTATGGCCTCAACAAATAAGATTGAATTCAGGTAAAATTTTCATTTTTATTATACTGACTTGGTCTACCCAGGAGCAATTAATATTTTTCCAATTGCTTAGATCTGATTTTATTTTTTGAAAAATGTTTTATAGTTGTGTTCATATGGTTCCTGGGTTTGTTTTGATAAGTAGACTCCCAAGTATTTTATATTGTCTACGGTTATTTCAAATGGAATTTCTCTTTCTATCTCTTGCTGCAGGACTTTGTTGGTAATATATAGAAATGCTGATGATTTGTGTGTGTTTATTTTGTATTCTCACATAGATTTTTTAAACACTTCTTTTAACTCTTAATTCCTCTATTATCTCCTTTTGATCTCAGTTAAATAATCAACCAATCAACAAAGATTTATTAAACACCTAAAATATGTCATCCCTGCGCAAGCACATCTAGCATTATTGAAGATATATTTTGGTTCTTAGTTCTAATTGTTCCTCCTGAATTCAGCCTGCATTCCAGGTATTCAACTTACTGAAACACAAAATGAAATGAGTGATATTCTATATAGGAAACTTTTTAACCTTCTCTACTCTGCTACTCTATTCTCAGCAAACAATGAGGTCCAACTTGGCAGGAAATGACTAGAAAGGCTAATTATCTTTGTCCAACTTTTTTCAGCAACAAGTTACAGTCTTGTTTTTCTTTTAAAAATATTAAATTGAGAGAAAAGGTTTTCTACTGTGCCATGTCAAAGAAAACATTTGGCATTTATTCATTAAAGTGAGACTCACAACTATAGAGGAAAAAAATGGGCTAACTTTCTAAATATCCATTTTGTTTAAGTTATCTTTCTATAATTGTAGTGGAGAAGAAAAATTGATCATAACATATCTGATCAATTGATTTCCCTCTGGCCTAAATGATGATATAGACCATAAGATGTAACATAAATAAGAAGGGGGGTAAGATCTTAAACAATAAGTAAAGAAGATTTTTTATCTCTGATTAAAATCAATGAATTTAGACAGAATGTAGGAATTGACTGGGCAAAGATTTTCCATTTTTCCATTTTCCCTTTAAAAAACAAAACACACTTCCTAGGAGCCTGTTATAAAGTAAGACAGTAGGCACTGGCCCTGGAGTCAGGAGGACTTGAGTTCAAATCTGGCCTCAGGCACTTAACATAAAACTAGCCATATGACCTTGGGCAAGACACTTAACCGCAATTGCCCTACCTTCCCCCTCCAGAAAGCAAAAAAAAAAAAAAAAGTAAGACAGTATTTAAAGAATATGGCTCCTGTGAGTCAAGAAGATAGAGAGCCTAGCTGAGTGAAGTTGTACTTTACAGATAACCAGATCCAGGGAAGTTACGTGAACTACCTGCCCACCAGACAGGCTGACCTAGTGGATGGGGTATAGCATACAAACAGTATGAAGATGGAAAGGACACCAGGGTACTAGAGTGCCATATGTATGAATCACCATGGCCTCATGTGTTGTCCAAGCATGTAAATTTCTATTTGGATACTCCAAATGTGACTGTTCCTCTAACCAACACTCCATGTTAGAAAGTATGCCACAGGTTCATGGCAGGGATATGTATGTGTGCAAATATTTTGTCAATATTGATTTTATAGTGCTATCTAAATAAATGTCTTTCCTTTGAAGTACTTGTATCATCTGGCTGATTATTAAAGGTAAGCACATAGGTGGGGGTTCGTGAATTATTATTTTATAAGTTTGGGTACCTGGAACCATTAAAAAACCCATTGAAGCTGTCCAGGGAACTGAACATACAAGTTCAAGTTGGAAGGTATCCTTGGAGTGGGTACTACATAATCAAAACATAGATTTAATAAGTTTGTGTTAATCTATTTTATAAAATAGGAAAAAATAATATGTTACCATATTGGCAATTTTTATAAAATATTTTTAAAGTGTGTATAGAGAGCCAGACCCATCATCAGGAAGACCTGAGTTCAAGTCCATGTCTAACACATATTGGTTATGTGACATTGGGGAAGTCCCTTAAGTACTTGGGACTTTGTTTTTCTGCAAAATCAAGTAGGGTATACTAAATGATCTCTTAAGTTCCTTCTAATTAAAAGTTTACAATCCTAGTAGATTAAGGATCGAAACTAAACAAAATCTGGCAAAATGCCTGTACCTTGAAAACTTACTACTTACTAATACAGCCAGGCAAGTGACTGCCCTGATCTCCATAATGTGCAAGCATCAGCAAATGGCCTGCATGTCTAGAGGAAGAGTGCTTGAGGTAGGTTAAAAAATGGTTGGTTGTTTTCTTTACTTGTTTGTTCTCCCCTTTCTTGGGTTTAACAACTAAGTCCTTCAAATTTTACACTGACTCTTCAAGAAGTGAATAGCAAGAATTTACAATGATTGCTGCATGTGATTGGATTGGGGCTCCCAAGGCAAATCTCTTTCAAAATATTATTTGGGGCTTTTGCCTCATAGGGTAAAACCTTTCTGCTACCATGGAGAAAGCTACTGGAAAGGCATGACACTGATTTCCACTGAGGGGGCACATATTCATAACAGTTTCCTATAGAATGGAGATTTAAAAAAAGTTAAAAGTTCATACCAGATGTGAAATATACTAATGTCTGTTTACAAATACATATGTCCATGAAATAAAAGATAATAAAAGTAACAAATGGAGGGAATGGGAAAGAACTCATTAAAAGCAAGGAAACTCAATTTCTTTCTACTTCTTGTTACTTAAGGGTGGATCTGCCTGTGGGAAACAATCATTTTTCCTCTATCAACTCCAAACCCCATAAAACCTGGGAAAAAAAGAATCAGAAAAGGGGGACAGAATAGTAGGATCAGTCAAGAACCGAACTGAGACCTAACTCCTATGAAGTCTACATAAAATGTGCAGATTTGTATTTTCATAACTGAAAACAGTTTTTCACAGAACTGAAGAAAGATAGAAATTGCTATCAAGGCAATTTGTGATATATAGGACTGAGTTTGCATCTCACCTCTACTACTTATTTCCTATGTAACTCTGGGCAAGTTTTTCTCTTCTCTGAGCCTCAGTTTCCTCATTTGCAAAATGAAGGCAAGAAGAGGTAGAGAGTCCTTTCCAGCTTCCTATCATCAGATAGAGTAGGTGTGGAGAAAAGAGAAGAAAGAAGAAGAAAAATGAAAGGCTACGCCAAAATGATTAGAGAATATCGTTATCTTACTTCCATTTATGCTAACCTACGAGGTCATTTTTTTCTAGCACATTTAACACATATCTCTGTATGTCTGACATATGTATGTATGTACTCACACACATATGTGTATACGCATGTAGATGCCTACATATATAGATGTGTTGCATACATATAATATACATGCACATATACACATATATACAGATACATGCATGTATATACATACACACTGTCTATCATCTATCTATCCATCTATCTATCTATCTATCTATCTATCTATCTATCTATCTATCTCTGTCATGGGCACACAGAAAAGCAGCATAGAAGAGGGGATGACAAACCAGCCTTCCAGTCATGAAGACTGAGATTCTAAATCTGTCTCTGCCATGTGCAGGCTGTGTGACTCCAAATAATCCAGGTAATGTGTCAGTGACTCAGCTAGCTCCCCAAGGCTGTCACATTATAAGTGGCAGTGGGTGGCCTTGGTAATGGAACTTTTCTCAACAGGAGTTCTCTGCAAGAATGTAATCAAAGACCTGAACAGCTACACAGACTAATCGATAACAGGAATTTCTTCCTGGCTGACATCAGAGTCAAAAAGAGTTTACAAACTTGGGGTGATATTCACTATTACTAAAGGATGGTTGAATTGGCTATTTGTGACTTTCTATCAGAATGATGATAAAGTAGGAGGGTAGGCATAGACTAGCAGTTTGCCTCTCTTTACAGTGGAAGAGCCAAAAATGATTATTCCTCATAGCCAATTATGCTTTTTCTAAAGAAAAACAAACTTGAAACACATTATTTTGAATATTAACCCATATTCATGTGAGTTCTATATAATTTTTTCTCTGAAAATATGAAAAACAACCCATTTGCAAGGGATAAATTATTGTACTTAGAGGTCAGAGAGATAGATCTAAGTTGGAATCCCAACTCAAGACACTTGTTTTCAGGTTTGTTGCTACAAAAAAAGACTTGATATTTTGGTGTATATGGGATCTTTCTTTTTCTCATTGAGATATCTAGGTTAAAGGACAGAACTTTTAATGACTACAACCCACTCTCCAACACAAAATTCCATCTTTTAAATGACATTGTAGCAGTAGTGTCTCTCTCTATTTGTGAATCTTGGAAAAGCTCAATTTTATAAGGAGCAGAAGTTCATTAAACAGGGGCCAGGAAGAGAGATGGATACTACTGCACATTTCCCATAATGCCCCATGCACAAGCAGCAATAAAGAGCCTCAAAATATAGGACTGAAAATAATGGTAGATTGGTTAAAGAACAAGAATGAGGTATGACAGATGAAGAATCCAAGTCTTCCACTAATACTCATAGACATACATATAAATAAGGACTATAGGAAGGCCTCTGGTACACTGGATAATTTATGGGAGTTCATAGAAGAGAATTACATACCACAAAAAGGTGAAGAGAGCTTGTGTTTCACCTTTGGTACTGCTGAATTCAACAAAAACTTTTTTAAAAATAATTTTACAAAATGTTTTCAATCATTCATCTTTGGTTGTTGGGTGTAGGGAGTTCCTAATGTAGAAATAACGTCTATTCACACAGAATAGCATCTTGTCTATAACTTAGCATCTTAGGGAGTTGTATGGGATGTCTAAAGGTTAAGTGACTTGACTATTGTAATAGTAGGACTTTAACCCAGGTCATCTTCCTGACCTTGTAGCTGGTCCTCTTATCCATCATGCAATAACATACTATTAGATGATAAGATGCTTGAGGACCAGGGCTGTGTCATCTATATATTTATATCCCCCACAGAGCTTAGCATGCCATCTTATACATAATAAGAACTCAAATATTGGATCAATAGATTACACTGCCAAACTACCAAATGAGGCACCATGAGTGACCTGCTGAGAGGTATCAGAGACAAAAGAAGTACAGTGGGATGAGTGACACAATTCTTCAGGATATACCCTAAAACTGTGGCCCACAGGCCACCTGTTACCCATTTCTGAGTCCTACCTAAACTGAATTAAAATGTAACTTGGAAATGTTTAGCAAAATAAGTAAATACAATTCAATATTGGTAATGTTAATTTGAGGTTTTATGTGTCAACATATGGCCCAAAGAAATCCATTTCTATTTGAGTTTGACATCATTCATCTATGGAAAAACTGAGTGATATGTAGAAAGTGCGAGGAAATGCCAACAAATCAGTCAACCAGTCCATCATAGACTTGAATATACAAAATCAGGGCTAAGAGTACAGTCATTTGAGGTCATAAATTAGCTCACACTGCTGTTAATTTCTATTATAAGTATCAGATGGCTCTTGACAGAAAATGGCAAACTGCAGATTATTTTATCCTAATGCAAATGGATGGAAACACATTTAGAAAAGGAAGGAAATATCCATTGTAGCATGACAGAAAAGTAGGATTATATAGATAAAGAGCTGAATAATTCAGTCCAGTGGTCATAGTGTATGTTTTCATCAGAAGTTAAACTTCTTATTGGAAATTAGATGGGTTTAGAATGGAACTTGTTCTAGTCTAACATTACTGTCTTACCCTTTCTACTTCCAAATGAGTAGCCATGTTTTAAAAGGGCAAGCTGTAGAGATATTTTCCGGTACCATATCAAAGCACAGCTGAAAAGACCCAATTCTGACAGTGTAATGGCAGTAATTTGGTCTTACTTAAATTAAAGGAGCTTAGTTTGTTCCTTCCCTTCTTCCCTGATACTCCTCATCTACAATGCTAAGGCCCAATGTGCATGTTCTGTCTATGACTATTTAAATGAGAGAAATTACATTTCCCCCGTCTTCACTTGACAACAACGATTTAAGTAAAATGGGCAGGGGAAGAGGGGGGTGACTGTGCAGAATTTGTATATGGAATTTACCTACATCAACTCATACCAACTCCCATTACCAGTTCTAGTAAGATAAAAGATCTACTGCTTGACTTTTTCTTAAATTTAAAGAAAAATGTTATTTGTTTTTATATCACCTCTGTTTTTGAATATAGCCTTTTCCCAATTACTTGTAACAAATGAAAAATAGATGGAAAAATGCCCTTCATAAAAACCAACACACATAATCAAGTGAATCTACCCATATGTATAACACTCCACATCTATATTCCCTGACCTCAGCCAAGATGCAAGGGGGCATATTCTCTCAATACTTTTCTAGGACCAATCTTGATCGTTATCATCACAAAGTATACAATTTCTTTTGGCTATTACCATTTCCTCTGATGTAGGTTTTGTATAGAATATTATCTAGGCTTTGATTAATTCACATTTCATCAGTTCACATAACACCCTGATTCTCAGTCTGTTCCTAACTGCACAATATTGCTCCATTATATTTCTTTCTTGCCACCATTTCTTTAGATACTGTTAATAGATGGGCATCAACTTTTGTTTCCAGTTCATAACTAATATAAAAAGTGCAACTATTATTATTTTGGTCCAGATAGACAGCTAGATAGAGCATCAATCAAGGGCTTACTAAAAAGTGAATAGACAAATACAAGCAAAATGAAGACAGTTGGGGTGGCTAGGTGGCACAGTGAATAGAGCACCGGCCCTGAAGTCAGGAGGTCATGAGTTCAAATCCTGACTCAGACACTTAACACTGCCGTGTGACCTTGGGCAAGTCACTTCACCCCAACTGCCCTGCTTTCCCCCCTCCAAAAAAAAAAAGTAAAAGAAAATGAAGACAGTTACTGCCCTCAAGGAGCTTATTATTCTTCAAGATGCACATCTATTCAAGCTGTGCAAACCATGGTCAATCAACTGACTTCCTATTTTCCTCATCTGTAAGATGAGTAGGCTAAACTAGACTTGGGTTCATGTTTCTTCCAATTTTTGAACTGTATAATCCTATATGGCTCCTCCACAAATCCTTCTTCCTGATTATTCAATCCAATTAGCCTTTATTAAATACCTACTATGTGCCAGGCACTAGGAAGGCAAAAATGTGATTGTCCCTATCCTCTAAAAACTTGCTTTCTTCCAGGAGGAGAAAATACATACAATGAAAAATAAATACAGATTACAAACACAGTAAATGTTAAACACATCACCCTCTCCAGCTAACCTTTCAATAGTTTCTGCGTCAATTGTACCAGTAACCATGCTTTGGAGAACAAAAACCTTTAATCTCCAAAGCCTCCGCCCCGGGGTCCCACTTCCCTGATTGGTTGCTATGCTACAGTCACCTGCTACATATAGGCCTGGCACCAGTTCTTTTCTGTCATTTTAGGGAGCATTGACTCTATACCTGTCTCTAAATTCTGGAACTATTATTATATCAGCTCTGTCATTGATCCCAAAAAGAGTGTCAGTCTCTAATCCTATGGCTCTACTCATCATTCTAGGAACTTACCAAACCAATGTGCTCCATCCTGGCAACCATTCCTGTATATATGCTGCTTCCCCCATTGGAATGTAATCTCCTTGAAGGCAGAGCCTATTTTTAATTTTACCTTTGCCCCCCCAATGCTTACCACAGCATCTGGTAAGGGCATAATAAAAACTATTTCATTCATTCATTTATTCATTAAAATCTAGTGGAGAGGATTAATACCCAAGGATCATGGAAGGTCTCAGATAGAAGGTAGGAACATTAAAAAGAAATGAACAATTTCAAGAGGCAGATGGGAGGAGAGGGAGCATCCTGGGCATGGCAGATTAGTTGATGGTTTAAGCAAAGAGAAACACGAGGAACAGGGAACACCAGGCATTCCTTTTGGGTAAGGGGAACCACAAGTAGGCCAATTTGGCTAAAACACAGAGCACATTTCTACATGAAATAAGGCTGGGAAGGTAGGCTAGAGACAGATTGTGAAGGGTTCTAAATGCCAAACAGAAGAGCTTATATTTTTATCCTAGAAGCAATAGCCCATCTTCACTATTCCAACTCTAGCAGTAATAATATTCCAAAAAAATGAGTTAGATTTGTAGTCAAAGGAGAAGAGTTTCAATCCAAGCTCTGACACTTATTATCTACCTACATGTCTCTTGAGCATCACTAGCATCAAGTTTCTTCATTCGTAACATGATACAGTTGGACTAAATGACCTCCAAAGGCCCTTTCTAGCCCTTCAACCATGACCCTATGAACCTAAATTCTGGATTCTAGCACTGATACATAACACTCAAGTTAATTAGCTTTCTGCATCTCAATTTCTTCACATGTCACGTGAAGGAGGTGGACTAAATGATTGCCAAGGGCCTTTCTAGCTGTTTCCTGTTTGTTAGTTTTTTTTTTTTTTTATTTTCCAATCTCATCACATTATAAGTTTCTTAAAGGAAGGACACTGGACATATAATACATTAGCAAAAGACTTAGGAATCAAAGATTATCAAGGAAAAATGAATCTTATAGACAATGGAACCCAGTTCTTGGTTGACAAGTTGGATATAAAAACAAAGCCATGATGACTTCTCTAGTCTGTGATTGGTAAAGTCGTTTTGAAGGGATTCCACGTTGATTCAATATATCAATGATATCTCACCACCTGAAATGTGACACTTTTCAGGTTTTAAGTGAAAACACAGGTACAGGATTACTTCCATGGAGAAATCTTCATAGCTATCCCCATCAACACTAATAAGGTCACCAGCTGCATACATAAGGAGAAGACAATATATCAAGAGTTGAAGTGTAAAACCCCATCCCCAAATTTATTGGAATCTCAAAGCAATATAGCAGATAAATTCCAATTTTATCAGACTGCCTGTCAAGACAAACTACTGTCAGAGGAGCCCCAGCAGGGTATAGTGGATGCTCCCCAGCAGCTCAGTGTGGGGTTCTGCTAATCAAGAATTTGTTCCAGCATGCAGAAACCCTGTGTGAAGCCACAGGGAGGAGGAGGAAGAACTTGGTATGACAGTATGGAAGCAGGGGAAGTGAGGAGTAATCACCCTTGGACTTCATGGGGATCAATAGCTAGCTCACCTTATTCAAGCCATTTTTTTTTGTTCATAAATATATATGCACATATATTCATTAATCAGCTAGTACAACAAATATCTACTAAGCACCCACTATGTGGTATGTTAAGTCCTGGAGACACAATATAAAAAGAAGCCTCTCTTGACTTGAAGGAAAGAGTGTATGCTCTTATTGGGATGACAAGAAGCATTTGTATAATACACACAAAGTAATACAAGGAAAAGTGGAGAAGTCACAGAAGCTGAGGGGAACAAGAGAAGACTGTGGAAGAAACCAGGGATCTGAAGATGCTGAGATAGGAGGAAGAGGATTTCAGGAATAGGGGTTAGGGAGCACAAAAACATATGGCCAGAAGATGGCATAAAGCATTGAGGAGCAGCAAGAAGGGAAGCTTGCATATTTATGCATTTTATAGCTGTAACAACATCTATTAGACTACAAGCTGGTTGAGGGTAAGAGGCAGCTTCTTAATGGGGGAGCCAATGTAGCATGGTAGAAGGTTCACTGGCTCTGGAGTTGGCAGGATGCAGTTTTGAAACTTGGCTCTGCTACTTGTGACCTTGTGTAAATTCTTTATTTCACTTTCAATTTCATCATAGACTAGAGGAGTCCCTAAGGTTCATTTTAGTTTTAAGATCATAGGCTTGTATCAATGTGGAATGGTGAGAAAAGTTTCTTTCTAATAAACAAGATTTCAAATCACATGTGACAAGCTATGTGACCAAGGCTAAATCCTGTAACCCCTCTGAGTCTCCATTTCCTTTATCTCTAAAATAGTCAATGAGCATTTATTACCTACTATGTGCCAGATATGGTGCCAAGTGCTGAGAAAACCAAGAAGGGCAAAATATAGCCTCTGTTCTCAAAGAGGTCAGAGCCAAATGGGAGAGACAAGAGGCAAACAAGATATATACAGGATCAACTGGGGACCATCTTAGACGAAAGTCACCATCATTAAGGAGAACTTGGAAAGGTTTCATGCAAAGTTGTGAGGTTTGAGAGAGATAATTTATATTTAAAGTTTTACATAGACCTTTGAACATTATTAAATGCCACCTTTAATTATCTAAATTTCCATCTCTCCCATTGCCTAACAGTTCTCAGAAGATACACTGATGAACTTTGTTTAAATTAATAATGCTAATTGCTGCAGATAAGAAGGATGGAGATGATATCAGGGGATTTTGAGATAAATATCTTTCTATATCATATCTATATCTATTGAGAGAGAGAGAGAGAGAGAGAGAGAAGAAATTCATTGTAAAGGGTCTCTAACTTCTCAGAAAAGTATGTGACAAAGTCTTCTGACAGTGTAGGAGAAGGTGGTGTGGGAGACTTGAGGAGAGAAGAGAAGGAATAAATGAGCAGCATGTGTGACAAGATCAATGGAGAAAGAATAAAGTTGTGTCTTGTTGAGGAGGGGACTCAGCTGAAATTAGATCTCAGTTTGTAGTAGGTCCAGTCTGGATAGGAGTGAATCAATTTCTGTACGTTAAAATGTACTCCCTTCCATGGGGAGCAATTGGGATGTCCAACTTTCACATCTTGCCAACTGATATGTATCAATAAAGGTAAAAGGAGAGATGTGTCCAGCAGCAAACTCTTGAGTGACACTTGTCCTGCAGAAGTCAATGACTGTTGTCACAGATCTGCAGGACGCAGAGTTGGAAGGGATCTCACTTGTACAACCCCCTTATTTTCCTTATGAGGAAACTTAGGTAAATCATAAATGATGACCAAAGCATAGACTCAGAGCCAGAAGGGACTACCAAGAGCACCCCATCATCATCACTTCTTTCATTTTCCCAATGGGGAAACTGAGAGGTAAAGGAACTCACCCAGAATCGCCCAATTCAGTGTTCAAACCCAGGTCCCCTTGGGGCTCTTTCCTGTTTGTATCCTCTCTCGCTCGGCAAAATTCTGAGCAAGTGTTAGAGGAATGTTTATTGGCTGAATGAGTGGTTAGATCTCAGCCTCCATCTTGGCTCCAACTCTAGTACTTAGAGCATTAATTTGTCTGCCTGCATGAATAACTAAATAATCAAAGGATCACAGATTTATCAACACAAAGGACCCTAGAAGTCATCAAGTCCAGACCCTTCCTTTAACAGATGAGGAAAGTGAGGTCCAGGGAAATTAAGTGAGTTGCCTAGGGTCATGCAACTAGTTAAGTGTCAAAAAGCCATATTTGAATCCAGATCATCTTGATTCCAAATCCAGCATTCTACCTTCTATATTATGCTACCGGTCTGTAACTTGTTTCTTTAAAATAAAATAGCATGTAGGCACTAGTATTCTCAAGAGTGGTTAAATGCCCAGGTATCAACGTGAGTATATTCATTCATGGCAGCATTTGAACCCAGATCTTCTAATTCCAAGTTCAATTTTTTCCCATGCTGCCTCTCTTCTGGAGCTAGCTCTCCATCCTTACGCTTACCCTGGTAGCTGTTGCCAACTGCCCAAAGGTGGGTAAATTACTCTTAATGACTTGATCACCTTCTGTGTCAATAGTTTTGAAGCAGTCTCTCTTCTCTGGAGAGCGGGACCTTCAAATCTCTGACCCTGCTTTGGCATCTGGTAAGGATAGGATCTCCTACTATCTAGTCATTCTGTCTCTACCCAGTTGTTCCCTTCATGTCCACACCATCCCCCATCTCTGACTACTACTGCTCACAGTAACAAGCAGTCTCTTCTGTCTCTATGAACTCAGTAAATGTAGGCCTGCCCCAGTTTCTTTTTGCTTTTAGGAAAGACAGCATTTTTTTTTGTTTTTCTGAATATTAGAACACTATATGAATCCTAAAGTCAAAGGATCATACCATCATAGAGTTAGGGCTGGCATCAAGTTCATTCTCCTCCCTTTAGAGCAGAGAAGAGAAAATGGGGGTCCACTGAAGTGAAGTGATTTCTACAAAGTCATACAGGAGGTAACTTTCACAGGTGGTATCTGAACCCCTTTCTTCTGATTCCAAAGTACCATGCAAAAGTGCTGAATGTAGAATCAAAAGATTGGGGTTTGAACCCCAGGTCTACCTCTTGTGCATGTGTCTGTGTGATCACGTGTGTGTTGTGTATGTACATATGTCTACACACAAAACATCTAAGTATGTGTGTATGTATGCATGCTTATTTATGTATGTCTATAAATGTGTGCATGTGTGTATGTGTACACAGATACGTATATAAGATATGTTAATATATACACATGTCTGTATATACACATGTTTACATATAAATATATTTCTCTGAAGTATGTATATATGTATGCATGTATGCATCTCTATATATACATACACATATGTCCATCTACTTATTAACCAATCTATATATACATACATATATACATAGGTGGATAGATGGATACTTTAGATAGATGAATGTGTGGGTGTATACATACATATCACCTTAAGCCTTACTTTTTAAAAAAGGACTATATTATTATCATTAGAAATAGTAGTAGTAGTAGTAGTAGTAGTAGTAGTAGTAGTAATAGTAGTAGTAGTAGTAATAATAGTAGTAGTAGTAGTAGTAGTGGTAGCAGCAGCAGCAGCAACAGTAGCAGCAGCAGAAGCAATAGTAGCAGCAGCATCAGTAGTAGAGTAGTAGTAGTAGTAGAGTAGTAGTAGTAGTAGTAGTAGCAGCAGCAGCAGCAGCAACGGTAGCAGCAGCAGAAGCAATAGTAGCAGCAGCACCAGTAGTACAGTAGTAGTAGTAGTAGTAGTAGTAGTAGTAGTAGTAATAGTAGTAGTAGTAGTAGTAGTAGTAGTAGCAGCAGCAGCAGCAGCAGCAACAGTAGCAGCAGCAGAAGCAATAGTAGCAGCAGCACCAGTAGTAGAGTAGTAGTAGTAGTAGTAGTAGTAGTAGTAGCAGCAGCAGCAGCAGCAACAGCAGCAGCAACAGTAGCAGCAGCATCAGTAGTAGTGGAGGAGGAAGAGGAGGAGTCCTCAAAGTAATCATTGTACTAGTAGCAGGAATAGGGACAGGCCCTGTGATTTTATGGCCACAGGGAATTATTGGGTGAAGAGCTTTGAAGAGCTTCCTTTGCCTATGGAGAGCCATATCTTCTCTTCAACTTAAGCCTTGAAAGTCTGCCTACACGCTGCTAAGAGCTAAGTGTCTTGCTGAGAATCACATGTTCAGCATCGAGTACTGGAGACAAGATTTGAACCCAGGTCTCTATGAATATAACTACTTCTCCTACCAATAACGTAGCTCTTTGCAGTTTTCAAAGAGCTTTAGTCATACTGTTTGAGCCTCCCAACAGCTTTGTGACATAGGCGCTGTTATTATCCCCATTTTGAAGTTGAGGGAACAGAGGATGACAAAGGTTCAGTGACTTACCCAGGGTTACACAACTATTAAGTATCTGTAACTGGATTTGAACTCAAGTTTTCTTTATTCCAAGTCCAATACCAAAGCAGCTAGGTTGCTCAGTGGATAGAGTGCAGTGCATGGAGTCAGAAGACCTGAGTTCAAATGCAATCTCTGACATATACTAGCTGTATGACCCTGGGCAAGTCACTTGAATTGTTTTTGCCTAGATCTGTATCAGAATTGTAATGAGGATAAAAGGAGGTAACATTTGTAAGGTGCTTTGAAAGTTTTAAAGTCCTATTTAAGTCCTAACTATGATTAAGCAACGAGCTGCCTAGCTGTCACACATCTCTTGTTATGATTTGTATAATTATAGTAATGATTCTTTTTCTCCTATCAATTGCCTCCAACTGCAGTCTTCCCCAGATTAGGTCAACCTTACAGCACCTCTTTTCATTGCTGCCTGCCCCCAGTGTTTTCTGAATCCCCACCTTCCTCCCAACCCATCAGAAAAATCCTGCCCCAAGAGCACCTTCCATGTATTCCCATCATGTGCTGTCCTACATACATCAGTGAACTGCTGGGCCTCTCCCTGTGCCCCTAATAGTACCATATTTCTTATGAAAGTGTCAGCCCCAAGATGTCAATTAGCAACAAAAAGAAAATCCCTCAGAAATAACATGACCTAACCCTAAAATCTAGTAACTGGAAAAGGATAGAGAAGGAGACAAATGAGCACTTCATAGAAATTGGTGCTCACAGAGCTTGACATTTTCGATCAGTTTATGGAGCAATCTCCCACTTTATTCTTTATGGCCAGCATCATTATATTTTTAGCTTGTTTTCTGGGGGATGTCATCATGTATTTCACGGACACCTAATGACTTCCCAGCCCAGTGCCTGTCTGGTAGACTCTGGGCACTCAATAAGCCATCAATGATCATGAGCGTCTAGGAGCTTACAGAGTTGTGGGATGTGTGTGGGGAGAACAACAAAAAGAACCACTGCAAAATTAGTCAGCATTTGAATTAAATGCATCCAAATATCATATTATAATTCTATAACAGAAGAGTGAGAGTAATCCTGCAGGAATTACAAAGAGCAAGTTGGGTTCCAAAGAATGGGTATGAAAGAATCCTTTTCCCTTCTCTCATGTAGAGCTGAGAGATAAATGGATGTAGGCTATCATATATATGGTCAGATGTTTTCAATATATTGATTGATATTGCTGATTTTCTAACCTTTTTTTTCTTTTAAAAATTGTGATATGGGACTAAAGAGGGGATTGGGACACAGGAAAAATTAGAAGCCATAAAATTAAAAGATACCTAAAAACTTTTTAAAGATAGAAATTGTCTGCAGGTCAGGAAAGTGTGTGAAGAAAGTTCCCATAGCTGCTATGTGTTCCATCATCATCCAGGGTCAAATAATGAATTCATTCAAATTGTGAAAGGTATAAATAGGTAATTTCAACTGTAGAGGGAACTTCCATTGAGGGAGCTCCTTTGGTGTTACTGATCTGCAACTGTCCTATCATTTGTCCTCTTAAAAGATTTCCCTGGGGCACTTATGACTTACCCACCATCATAGAGTCAGACTGGGTCAGACATAGGACTCGGACCCAGGTCTCTATCCGCTGCAACAAGTTTATTCACATGTATGCATGCATGTATGTATGATGTACATGCACAGGCCTATATTTATGGCGTAAATGTACATGTGTATGTATATTATATATACATGCATGTCTGTATATGTGTGTATATATGTATACACACATAAACACATTTATTCTTTTACATGTATATATCTCTATATTTATATATCTATCTCTATAAACGGCAGAGTGGAGAGAAAGTTGGTCTTGGAATCAGGAATATATGGTTTCAAATCTTACCTCATACATTTCTGTGTTGCTTGTGGTAGGGGGCAGGGATGATCAATGTCTTAGACTTCTCTCTGTGACTCAAAATTACAAATGAATTGTTGATTTGTATCCTGATGAGAGTTTCCAAAATGGGATAGAAACATGGACCAAAACAATAAATAAATTAAACAAACCAAAGGAAATTCAGAAGGGAATGTTGGCATTAGGGCAATGTGGTACTAAGGTGTTAAATGAAGATGTATTTAATGGCAGGCTGGCACATGCACAGAAAGCATCAGCTTGGTAAAATGGTATCTCCATATGGAGGAGGCTGGGGACTGTTTCTGGGAGCTAGCTGCTTAGGATATCTGGACTAAGCATGGGCATTCCCTAACTGGTGAGTATGAGTGGTCTACCATTTTTAAAGTTAATTTCCAGGGCAACTTGAAACAAGAGATTTATCAGATCAAATATGATAATGCACACAAAACACTCTAGTACAAAGAAGTGAATTAGAAATGAAAGCTCTCATTGCTGCCATGTGCTCAGTGATTGATAAATGAAGCAGTGATACATGTACAGTATTGGGGATACAAATGAAAAAATGGGACAGCCCCCATTCTCAAAGAGCTCACATTTTAATTGAGAAGATAATACAGATAGAAGGTTTCAGCTGCAGGTCAAATGGAAAAAATCCCATGATCCTCGGATGCAGTGGCAAAGCAGGAGGTGATACCTTTTTTTAATAGTCATTTCCACCAATAAAATGGTATCTGTTTCAGATGTAGAATGTTTTGACCAAGGGCTGAGGATTTTTGGTGGCAAGAACTTGCAGTTCTGGGTCTTCTGTAAGCTGTGGCTGGAGCCTCTGAAGTTACCTGGAGGCATCTCCACAGATATTGATTCTCAGGTGAAGGACAGTGGGCAGGAAGCACCACTCTTTTCAAGGCTCCAGGTTGTCTCCAGTAAGCTCTGAAGGGAGATGGTGACCATGGTGGTGGTAATAACTGAATTTGCCTGGCACATATTACTTCCTATTTTCCCCTCGGGGGCCCTGATGTGTCCACAAGGCTGATTTACTTGTACTGTGAGGGGTGGTTGGTTGACAGCTTGGGAAAACAGCCAGCCCCTTCTCCACAGGACCTCCCTTCTATGAAGGTGGATGATTGTGTGACCTGGGTTGGAAGGACTGGAGGTCTGAGGGGGCTGCTTCAAGGGATCTTGTATCTATCTATCTATGGATTACACTTGGTTAACAATTTTTGCTGGTGATAATGGGGAAGGTGAGAGCCTTCTTCACAAGGATAACTCCCCTCACTGATGGCTTAGGCATCTAAGCTGGCAGCAGGTCCAGTGCCCTGGGGGACCCTGTTATTCTCAAGGCTCTTGAGTTCAGATCCTTGGCTGTCTCCACTAAGATCTGAGGAGAATTGGAGTCAAGGTGGTTGTGTTGTACATTGATGGCACATATCTGTCACCTGAGGACCAGCATGACTAAATTGGGAGACACTCATTCAAGAATAAGAGTGAGCCTCCCAGGTGGGAGAAGAATTAGCCAGAGCAGCTCTCAAAGACTGTCTAATAAGGCACAGAAATTTGTAGGCTGAATTAGGGTAGGGAGAATCCACCTGGAAGAACCACAAATGCCTGGGGTACTGAAGCTAGTTCATGTTCCTGCAATAGCTAATCTTAGTATAAATCCTAACAGCACATTGCCATATAGTATACATTATCTTCTAATAGCACACTGACAATGCTGCTAGGTAATACATTATATTAGCATATTATATGCTCTATACTAAGAGCAAACTGCTCCTGAGATCGTACTTGCTTATGTGTTTAGCACAGTATGCGGAACATGGTACTCATGTAATAATTGTTTTCTTTCTTCCTTCCCTTCCTTTTCCCCTCTCTCCCTCCTTCCTCCTTTCCTTCCTTCCTCCTTTCCTTCCTTCCTCCCTCCCGTCCCTCCTCCCTCCTGTCCTTCCTCTCTCCCTTCCTTCCTCCCTTTTTTTCTTCCTCCATTCCTTCCTCCCTCCCTTCCTTCCTTCCTTCCTTCCTTCCTCCCTTTTTCCTTCCTCCCTTCCTTCTTTCCTCCCTTCCTTCTTTCCTTCCTCCCTTTCTTCCTTCCTCCCTCCCTTCCTTCCTTCTTCCTTTCCTCCCTTCAACATATACATGTATGCACCTATGTGTACATAGATTTATATATACATACCACTCCAAGTAGACTGTAAATTCCTTAAAGACAGAGATTGATTTTGTTTCATTTTGTTTTTGTGTGGGCTTTGTATCCCTAGCACACAGGACAGTGTTTGAAACACAGTAGATATTTAATACAAATTTGTTAATAATAATAAAGATTTTCAACATACCATACAAAGGTTATCTCTTTTGACCCTCGCAAAAGTCCTGTGAGGTAAGTATTATTATTACTTCCATTTTACAGATGAGGAAACTGAGGCTAAAAGAGGTTAACTTACTTTCCTAGGGTCACACATCTAGCAAGCATCTAAGGCAGGATTTAAACTGAAGCCTTCTTCAATCCAAATCTAGCATTCCTAACAACCCTGCCACCCAGCTGCCTTGTTGTGTCTTGATAGATTAGAGCAGCGGTTCTCAACCTATGGGTTGCGACCCCTTTGGGGGTTGAACAACCCTTTCACAGTGGTCACAGGGGTTGCCTAAGACCATCAGAAAACACATATTTCTGATGGTCTTAGGAACCGAGACACCACTCCTCTATCTGTCTCCAGTGGGTCCACCCACATGCAGATACACCCACATACGAGTGTTAAAGGGTGGCAGCACTGGGAAGGTTGAGAACCACTGGATTAGAGACTGTCAGTCCTGGAGTTAGGGTCAGCAGGATATAAATCTACGTTCTGCCTTAGATATGCACTAACTTGAAGACCATGACTAGGTGGGTGACCTCACATGACTAGGTGGGGACAATCCCTTAACCTCTCAACCTCAGCTTCTGCATCTCTAAAAGGGAAGAAAGAATAGAACCTACCTCCCAGCGCTATTGTGAGACTCAAAGACTATATGTGTGTTTATCTGCATGTGTGTATTTGCGTATACACAATACACGATAGTTACCGTAACTATATATAAGTGCATATATATACATATATATGCATATACATACACACATACATAAACACACATACATGTATAACACATAACACACATACACATTGACACACACTCACATATTCTATATAGATATACACATTCACTATATATTCTATGTACATATACATATAGATGCATATATGTGTATATATATATATACACATCTATATCATAAATATATAAAATGGGTCTGACCATTTAATTTTTCACTGCCTCAGTTTGCTCATCTATAAAATGGGGATAATAATAGCCCCTCCCTCTTGGGATTGTTGTGAGCACCAAATGAGATAACAACTGTAAAGTGCTTTGTAAACTTTAGTGTTACATAAATGCTGTTGTTTGTTACATAATTTTTTGTTACATTTTTGGTAATTTTTGTTACAATAATTGTTACATAAATTACTGTTGTTATCGTTGTTACAGAGACCTTGCGATATTGATACTCATGGTGAGAAACGTTAGGGCAATAATCATTTGAGTGTTAGGGGGAAATCACTGACACCAGCTTCTCTGGGTAGAGGCTCCCAGGTTCCGAAGTTGCTGTGAGAAGGACAGAGATTCCAGAACACTGTAAAGTCACTGGCGATCAGGCCAGGGAGTGGGAAGAAGGAAAAACATGGAAGAAGTGGGCTAGACTTTTTAATTTTACGAATTATCTGACTGTCTCCTTTGAGGTAGCCTGGTATAGTGCCAGCTATGAACTGCTAGCCTTGAAGTCAGAAAATCATAGGTTTAAGTCTCAGACAGGATAATCTATCCACCCTCAGAAAGGGCTGGTGTGACCTTGGGCAAATCATCTAATCAACCATTGCTCTGGATAGCTCTCTACATTGGAGAGAAGGTATGACCTTCATTGGTAGAGAGTGTTTGTTCACATGCCAAGGGTATCACAGGCCTACAAATTATCCCTATTGTTGCTTAAACCCTAAGCCTATTTGTTTCCACCAGGCTGTCAAATCAAAATATAACAAATTACAAAATTATGCAAACTTTTAAGATTATTTTTAATTTTGTTGCTCTGTGCTGAAGCTCCTTTGTTTCACCCTATTCTTATGCCAATGTTCTATATGGCACCAAGGAAATTCCCAGTCCCAGTAAATTCCCAGTAAATAGATAGAGGTAGACAGCAAAAAAAAAAAAGAAGAAAAAAAAAGTCATGAAAACCCAAGTCAGAGACTTTTAGCCTTTTCCTCCAGACTCATAGGTAGAAGCTTTCAGTTCAACTACATGACGACAAGCCCAATAATGAACGACCCTTTCCTTGATGTATATCAGTGATTATTAATTATCATTCACCCTCACTATGGGTTCCAAATTCAGTGTGAGTCTACTGTAAAAGGGGGTGGTGCTAATGGATGTAGTAGAGCCGTTAGTCAGTCAAAAAATGTTTATTGCCTAAATGGAGGGCTAGAGGGGAGAGTATGAAATGCCTCCCAAAGCCTTCCTTTGTAGAAAGCAGAAATTGGGCTTCCAGCTAACTCCACTCTCATCTACAACTCTGTTTGATTTCAACTACACAGAACAAGAGGCCCCCCCATCAGGTACTCCTAGCTCCCTACCTCTTTCCAGCTTCCTTTGGGGTTTTGTCTTTCCACTTTTGAATGTAAGCTCCTTGAGGGCAAGGATTGTCTTTTTCTTATCTGCATCCAAGTGACTTAGCCCAGGGCCTGACACAGAGTAGGAGTTTAATAAGTTTTGAATTATAAGCACCTACTGTGTGCCGAACACTGTGATAAGTGATGACCAATGTGTAACCCAGGAAACCATTTTACTGTCAGAAAAGGTCTGAAACTGTTCTGGGGGTAAGTCCATTGTCCCTGACTCAATCATCTGTGCTACATATCCTGAAGTTCTAGGGGTCAAACCTTCCAATCAGCTTTCTCTAAGAAGCATTTCCTATTAAAAATGAAGCCCTCAAAGCAAGGGGGGGGGGGGGCAGGATAGGATGTAGGGAAATATAGTCAGTCTTTCACAGTATGTTCATTGTGGAGATGTTTTGTGTAACTACACATATACAGCCTGTATTGAATTGCTTGTCTTCCCAGTGGGGGTGGATGATGAGGGAGGAAGGGAAAGAATCTAGAATTTAAAGTTTTAAAATGAAATTTTTTAAAAAATATATATATATAATTATTATTATTATTTATAGGCAACTGGGAAATAATATATACAGGTACTGGGATAGCGAGATCCATCTTGCCCTACTGGAAAGTCAGAGGGGTAATGGGGGAGATATAGGAGAGAGCAGATTAGGGGAGGGGATATACAGTGGGATCGCTGTTTTGGGTTGGTGGGTAGGGGAAAGACAGGGAGAAAATTTGTAACTCAAAATCTTGTGCAAATGAATGATGTAAACTAAAAATAAACAAAAGTTAACAAAAAAAATGAAGCTCTCAGCTTTAAGAGAGAACAGTAATACAACATGGTGTTTCCCTTGTTGCTCACAAATTCAGGTTATTTGCGGGGCACTTTATGTTCATTGTTTAACTTCACATAAATCTCTGATTAAAATTCTACAAGATTTACAGTGGTATCATCAATGTAGGAGAAGCCCCAAATTGCTTTATCCATGTTCTTCCAGGTTCAAAAAGGTACACTTTAAAGACTTAATTATGTCTTTACACATAAAATTTTCCAATATCACTGATGAAAGGCTGATACATTCATGGTGGCCCACAGAAAACTTGATCTCCAATGTCAAAGAAAGGTGAATGAGAAGTATGTAAATAAAAGTGTGGAGGTTTCTAATTAAAATAGAATTAAATACTTGAAGCTTGAAACCAAGCTTTTTTAATTGGTTTGTGGTACTAATCTCAAAAGGGTAAAGTCTGATGAATTAGGTTATAGTTTTAGCAAGCCAAATGGTTTCCCCTGAGACACATTCTTACAAGTGTCTAAATGAGAAAAAGGAGAGAGGACACTTTCCGATATAGTTAATGGTGGGTAGAATTAGAAGAACACTTATAAGAGAACACTGGGCATGTCTCTCGAGAGAATGTCAGATGCAATTAAGTCACTTGCTTGGCGGAGTTTTGGAGGGAGGGGAGGAGAATTTCCTAAAAGAGCAAATTTAATCATTTCCTAATACCTGAAGTCAAATTATGGGTGTAAATATTAATGGTGGCATCTTTGAGATTCAGTGTTTTCTATTATAAGAGGTCACCATAGGCTTGATTCCAGGAAAACAAAACTTCCTAATATTGAAAGCTATCCCAAAATAGAATGAGCTAACTCTAGAGGTAGTTGGTTCTTCTTTCTTGGAGGTCTTTAGGCAGAAACTGAATGGCCATTTGCTAGCTATGTAATAGTGGGGATTTGTTTGATGCATGAGTTGGACTTAGATGGTCTCTGAGGTCCCTTGCAACTTTTAAATTCTGTCATTCTGTCTTTGATAACTCAGAATATTCCAATACATCTGTGATCTTATTGAGGTGGTTATTTTCTCCAGTGATGAAGACTATTATCCATCCATGCTTGTCCAACCTGTGTAGCTTTCTATAATTTCCTACAAAGATGGAGAGGGTCCATCCAATATGCAGGATGCCATTTTCATGTCCCTTCCCACTGTGTAGATACCAATACAGCACGTGAACTTCCATTGGTTTTCTTTTGTTATCACTATGGTTTCTCTAGTTAGTCTGTCAATCTGTCAATCTCTGTCTCTCTGTCTCTCTGCTTCTGTCTCTGTCTCTCTGTCTGTCTTTGTCTCTGTCTGCCTGTCTGTCTCTGCCTCTCTGTTTCTGTCTCTCTGTCTTTGTCTCTCTCTGTCTCTCTGTCTCTGTCTCTCTCTCTCTCTCTCGCTGTCTCTGTCTCTCTCTGTCTCTCTCTGTCTCTCTCTCTCTCTCTGTCTCTCTCTGTATCTCTCTCTCATATTTCTGATGGCTTTCTTTATACCACTGGCCCTGCATATTTTCTCATCTGGCGTGTGTGGTAGCTTACTCATACCTACTATGTGCTTCTCCATTATCCCAGAAGTTATCTCAGTGAGTTAATAAACATTAAGAACCTACTATGTGCCAGGGACTGTGCTAAGTACTGATCTTTAACATTCCTTGTTCAGAGACTGTACTAGACTCTAGCAGGCATTCATAAAACATCAGTAGAAGTCCATGGATCTTTAAAAAACTGAGCCTTTGTCAGATAGCAATTTAAGGTCATTAAAAGCATTGATTTCCAAAAGGCAATTTATCCCTTTCTCTTACACCCAGTTAACTCGGGGACCATTTGCTATGTCTGCCTGAGAGAGAGGAACTGATAGATGATCCCTAGAGGTCCTTGATACACTTTTCATTGTTCTTCAGGTAAGCTTTCACCAAATCACATCACACAATCACAAAGCTTTGGGAAGAGCTGGATGGACCCTCAGTGCCCAGCTACTTAGGGCTACTTTCACGCAAACAAGAATTCTCGACATGACACTTTGAACAAGCAGTCATTTCTTGAAGACCATCAGAGAAAAAGAACCCACCACTTCCTGAGCAAGCCCATTCTATTTCTAAATGCCTCTAATAATTAAGACTTACATTGAGCCTAAATCTGCCTGATAAAAATAGTTACTCAGTAGAGATTTAGCACCAAAAATATCTGTCAAGGAAGAAGAAAAAAAAAAAACCAGGATTAAAAGTATGCACATTATACCCAGGAAATGCCCCTTGAATGCAGGGGCTGTATTGGTTTGTTTTGTCTATTCCCAAAGCTTAGAGCCCAATGCTTTTGTACATAGTTGCTGTCATTTGTCTTTCTTCAAAGAGGACCAACAACATCACAGGGCGAAGTCTTGATTCACACATGAATTGGATTTAAGCAAGGCAGAGCTGTACCAACTCTTGGCTTCACTCTCTCTTCCAGAATCATCAAAGTCCAATGGCAAGACAAAAGTCAAGATAACTGGTAATGGCCCAGAATATAGGGGATGACCTTGGCATCTTCCATATCTAACCAAGCTCTAAGGCGGTGGTTCTCAACCTGTGGGTCGCGACCCCTTTGGGGGTCGAACAACCCTTTCACAGGGTCGCTTAAGACCATTGGAAAACATATTTCCAATGGTCTTAGGAACCGAGACACCGCTCCTCTATCCATCTCCAGGCAGGTCCGCCCACACACAGATATGCCCACATATGAGTATTAAAGGGTCACAGCATTAGGAAGGTTGAGAACCATTTCTTTAAAGGCTCTACAACACTTGCTTCAGCCACCTTCATGGCAATTGGAACAAACTGTTCTCATCCTCCCATTCCACTGGGGGAAGCTTGGGGCAGACATCCCCCAAGTCACCAATATGTCTGTGGCCCCTCAGGTATTTTCAACAACTTCGCACATGGTAGGCACTTAATAAATGCTTCATTCATTCATTCATTCATTCCATCGAATAAATATTCTAGAACTTATTACATGTGCAGCTCTGTGCTAAGCATTTCTGAGGAAATAGAAAACGTATCCCCTTCATTCAATGATCACACAATGCCTAATCGAAGTATTCCTTAAAATTGTTTTTTTCTAATATTTCTAAAGCAAAATAAAGTTCTGTTTCTGTTCTTTATCTTTTTTCATGTTAAAGACTATCTAGCAGATGAAGGGTTTGAATCCTACAATAATAATAAACAATCATTAATAATAATAATAACGATAAACAGTTGGCATTTAAAGAACTCTTTAAGGTTTGTAAAGTACTTCATACAGGTTGCTTCATTTGATCCTAACAACCTTGAGGGGTACGTACTATTGTTATCCCCATTGTACAGATGAGGTAGTTAAGTGACTTACCCAGGTTCACACAGTTAGTAAGTGTCTGAGGTCAGATATGAACACAGAAGATAAATCTTCCTGACTCTAGGCCCAGCACATTATGCACTATGGCATCACCTAGTCACCCAGCTTTCTAGTCCAATGCTATTCCTCCACTGCCATCTGCAACAACAAAACCTAGGAACTTACAGGTTTTATGGACCTGGGCAAGTCCCTTAACCTTCATTCCTAAATCGAGAGGGTTTCCATGCCCTGAGGAGCTTCTTTAGTAAAGTCAGCAGGACCTCCTTCCCCACCCAAACAAGACAAATAAAAGATGACAAGAAATATAACTTTCAGTTAAAAAAAAAATCTGCAAAAACACTGGCTTGGTAAATCTGGATCCCGAAGGTGAGTGGGCTGCAATGGACTAGAAAACAGACTAAATTGCAAGTTAGCCGACCAGGTTTCTAGCTCCACCTCTCCAACCAGCCTCCTGGATGGCCCTGGTCAAGTCTCTTAATCTTTCTAAACTCAGTTTCTTCATCTGTAATGAGGGCATTGGAAGATATAATCTCTAAGGTTCTTCCAGCTGTGACATTCTGAATGTTGAAATATTCATGAGGCATCCTGTAAGCATTAGGCTTCTCTCAAAACATCATGATTCTCAGTCAACAGATCGGCTTCCAAATGTAAAAGGCCATAAATTGTAAATGGGGCGAGAAGAGTGTCTGCCTTCAGAAACATACCAATGCATCACACACACACATAAAAAGTATAAGAAAGATGGTCTCATCTGGCAATTCTCCTCACCTAGAATGGAAATTAATTTCCATCAAGGCAATTTCCAATGGTCTGCAATCACAGTTGGCTTCATATGTATAGCTAGTATGTTTATGTTGCATTTTCAAAGATAGCCATGTGTCTTATACCCCATCAAAGTAAGTAACACAAATTACTAGTAGGGAAGGGGCAGGCTGGGTATTGAGAAAGAATACTTGAGATCACGGATATAGTTAGAATTGACCTCCAGGGTCAGCTAGTTCAACCTCATTTTACAAGTGAGAAGACTGGGACAGCCTAGAGAAATTGTGTCTTGCACTGAAACGCACTGAGATGAAAGAGCTGAATTTGGAATCAGGAAGAAATGAATTCAAATCCTACTTCAGACACTTATAAGCCATGGCATTCAATATCTCTCTGCTTCAGTTTCTGTATCTGTACAATAAAGGCGTTGAATGTTGTGACCTCTAAGGTTCCTTCCAGTTCTAAATCAGTGATTATAGGGTTCTGCAGTAAATGTCCAAGGCAGGATTTGAACTGGGGATGTTCTAGAGCCAGATCACAGCAGCCCTGGAGAGCCAGTTGTTAAATGTTCAGTGCGGTCATTCAGCAAGGCTAAACGCAGAGCTTGATTTACTGTTTTGTGGCTGGGCTCGATTTAAGAGAATGATGGAGCAAATGTTAATGATGCAGGGGACATGTACAAGTGGGTGATGAATAAATAAAGTATTTTCTTCAGAGAACCAACTGATATACATTGACCAAAACATGACCAACTTGAGCGCAAATCCTCCAACCCCAGAGTGTTCTCTTTCCCGCCTTACCATACGGGAAATTATGACCAGATAGTTACAACAGTAAAGGCGTTTCCCCAAAATCATGATAACGTACACACAAAGTCTCTTCAACCCATACAAAAAGGAATACAGGACCCCACATCATCCAGTGGTTCCATGTAAAGTGTACATTAGTGAGAAAATATCATGGGGGAGCTTGGGAGGGGGACGTGGGGAGGGGGACGTGGGGAGGGGGTGATTTCCACAGAAATATTGCCACAAGGACTAGAAATGGTTGATGGTCTGAATAATGTTCAAGCAGAATTTCCTGACCTCACAGTGGGATAATTACAGTAAAAGGTAGGCCTGCTCAGGGTAGGGGATCTTTTGTATTTGTCTTTATATTCTCAACGCTCGGCATAATGGAGCATAACAGGCCCTTAAAAGTGTTGGCTAAGTCAAAAGATTTATTAACCATGTTATTGGAAAAGGATGTCTGGGAAAACCTCCAGGGAATGCGTGATTCACTAGGGGATTTCTGCCCTCCCCTCTTCCTCCAGGGCCTCCATGGATCATGGATTTTAAGCTGGAAGAGACCTCAGAGGTCACCCAGTCCAATTCTCTCATTTTATAGATGAGGAAGTAAAGGACTCGGGAGGTGAAATCAGTTGTCCAAGGTCACAGAGGAAATGAGTAATGGAGCCAGGATGCGAACCCAGGCCCTGGGCATGACACTAATAAATCTGCCCTTAAACTAAATTGAGCATCCCTAGGCCTGAGGGAACTGCTAGTCAACACTAATTTCTTATTCCTCTCGTTCTTTCTTCACCTTGATTTTCTCTTTCACATCTTGTTTTCCATGTGTTAGGTGTGTTTGAAACCTGCCTGGCTAGGGACGAGACCCACTAGAAAGAACCCCTCAGCTGACTTCATTGTCTTGGTTCTACATGCAGCCCTTCATAACGGTCACACTTTTCATTTTGCTGCAATGGCATTTTCCTAAAGGAGGGAATTAGACAATTAGCAAAGCCTCAATGGTACAAATACGTCCTGAAACCCATTAGGCTACTCTATAACTTAGTCACTTCTCTTTCTCTTGATCTCATCTAAAATCCAGGCAATAGCTTCTATTTTCCTGACTTTTTGTTTTGTTTTTAGGATAAATTTGGTTTTAATACAGCATACAAACTTGAAGAAATCATGATCTACCCCCCTAACAAGGTCCTCGCGCACAATGATGTCTCACAAGGTAAGAACCGTGACTGAGTCTGACCATACGATCAATTTGCACTTTGATAGTTGACCATTTGTTAGAAGAAAGGATGAACCAGAAGGAGGTTGGAGACAGAAAGCAAGGCACTATATATGTGAGTTCAAATCTGGTCTCAGACACTTACTAGCTATGTGACCTTGGGCAAGTCACTTAAGCCTATTTGCCTCAGTTTCTTTATCTGTAAAATGAGCTGGAGAAGGAAATGGCAATCCACTTCAGGATCTTTGGCAAGAAAACCCCAAATGGGGTCATGGAGAGTTGGACAAATTTTTTTTAAAATGAGTGATCAACAAGTGTCACTTTGAGGAAGCCAATTAAACTAAGTTTCAATTTCTTCATGTGTAAAAATGGGAAAAAATCACAGTGACACTATTGGTTTCATTGGATTAAACAATATGCACAGGAAATCATTTTGCAAACTCTTACATAATTTACAATTAAACAACTTCAAAATTAGGAAGGAAATGTGTGAGGTGGATAATGTATTTCTATTGATTTTGGTCTCTTTTTAACCCTATAATCAGCCATTAGATAAATATTTATTAAGCACCTATTATACGCAAGGCACTGTGCTACCTGGTAGGGATATAAGGAGAGGCAAAGGACAGTTCTTATCCTCCAGAAGCTTAAGATTTAATGGGAAAAAACAGACACATAAAAGGAAGCGTAATAGAGCTAAGTGGGGAGGTAGTCAGCAAAGACATAATGGAGTCCAATCCAAAGGAGTTTAGTAACATGAAGCGATGTCAGGCCTATAAGTCCTAGTCTCTTCCCCTCCCTCATTTCCACAAATGCTCCAATAATCTTTCCTTTAGAATTGGAATAGATTTGATTTAGAATAGGAATAGATCAAGAGTCAGACTGAGTCAGATAAACAGGAAACCAAAAAACATCTACCAAGTATGCAATTTAAGAGAGGAAGCATGGATTAACACATAGTGGGCACTCACTGGAGTCAGAAAGATATGGATTCAAGTCTTGTCTCTGATGCATATTGGCTGTGTGACAAATCTCAGCATCCCAGGGAACTCTTAGATAATTAATTAGCTACAGATGAGTTGTTGATCAGCATTGATAGGATAGTTTCTCTATTGTGATTTCCCCTACACTTATGGAATAACATGTCTGAATCACTCCTCCTTTCCCCTCCCCTTCAAATATTTATTTAAAGACTCATTTAATATTTTTTGTTTGTTGAATTTATCTGTAAATGTTTATAGCTAAGCTAAAGGTAAAACATCAGTGTAGAATGATATCATATATAGCCAAGAATGTATTAATGTACAGTTAAGATATCATTGAACACATTTGCTTAATGGATCAGGTATAAATATAACTCACTCTGGACCACAGTGTTCTCATCTGTAAAATGAGAGGATTGGAATAAATGATCTCATAGGGCCCTTCCAGCACTAAATCCTATGATCCTTTGAACATTAATGAGTATGTTTCAAAGGGTAGTAAGAACTGTAACAACTGGTTTGTATCAACACTCTCTGTATCTTTAGGTTATCATAAATATCCACTTGATATTCCAATATTAAATTACTAGTGATGGTTTCTTTTGTTTTCCATTTCAAGGCCCTTTCTAACATGGCCTTGCCCCACCTCACCCTACTGAGGCGACTGCTTCTCTACATGTGGCTGCAAAAAGCTGCTATAAAATGAAGCTAAATTAAGAGAGATCCACTCTCAAGAATAGGGAGATGAAAGACTTTGTATATTCTATTTTGTCTGATCGAAGATCTTGGGCCAAAAACAAATGGAAACAGGGTCACTAAAATGTATATAAGGACCCTATGGGGCCACATAGTGACTTAGGCAGCCACATATTAACATTATCTATGTTCTGTGGTTGCTTTTTTAAAATTTTTGTTAAATATTTCCCAGTTACATTTTTTTTTTTTTTTTTACTTTTTGGAGGGGAGAAGGTAGGGCAATTGGGGTTAAGTGACTTGCCCAAGGTCACATGGCTAGTTTTTTGTGTTAAGTGTCTGAGGCTGGATTTGAACTCAGGTCCTCCTGACTCCACGGCCAGTGCTCTATTCACTGTGCCACTTAGCCACTCCCCACTTAACATTTTAATCTGGCTGAGGGCCATGCTTGGGAGTGTCACATGCTACAAGGAGGTTAGAAGTCTAATGTTTGATATCTCTGACCTAGAATGTTATACTCACTTCCAGGTACCATCTTCATTAAAAGAAATGATAAGATGGAGAATGTTTTTGCAGTGGTTCTCAACCTTCCTAATGCTGTGACCCTTTAATACAGTTCCTCATGTTGTGGTGACCCTCAACCATAAAATTATTTTCGTTGCTACTTCATAATTATAATTTTGCTGCTGTTATGAATCTACCTGATATACAGGATGTGTTTTCATTGTTACAAATTGAACATAACCCACAGGTTGAGAACCGCTGTCTTAGAGGATGGCAGTCAGAATGGTGAAGACCATTGAGTTTATGTCATATGGTTAATGACTTAAGGACTTTGGGAAAGAGAATGGTTAGAAGGGACATGAGAGTCATCTTCATGTGTATAATGAGATGTCACAAGGAAGAGGAAATAGACTAGTTCTGATTGGCCATAAAGGGCAGAGCCAGGAGTATGGGGCAAATATAGAGGCAAATGGAAACTCTAGATCTATCTATCCATCCATCTATCCATGATGGAAGAAGGACCATGGAGGCAGGCAGCCAGATTTGGTCCTGTTCTTTATTTCATCTGCTCACATGCAAGTAGCACAGGAAGTGATATGGATTATGAGAATCTATATTATTTCCGAGAAATAGTGTCCCCCTTCTCTCTCTCTCTCTCTCTCTCTCTCCCCCTCTTTCTCTTTCTCCCTTCATCCCTTTCTTCCCCCTCCCTTTTCATCTCTTTCCCTCCCTTATGAGCTATTCTCAAGGGGATTAGAGTATGTTAAGGAAATAATAAACCTGCAGATAACTAGCTACAATATAGAGGTATATGTAGTTGATCTGGATTGAGATGAGATCTAGGTTTGAACCTAGCCTCTGATACGATCTGCATCATCATCGACTATACCCTTGTAGCAGCAAGCACCCTAGCATGCCTAGGGCGGCTACTAGCACAGGTTCTTAGATCTGCTTTTCTAAAGGAAAGCAACTCAACATGGGTTAACAATCTTACTTTAATCAAACATATCATTTACCTAGTTCAGGGGGAAAAGTCAGCCCCCTGAACTTCAGAGAATACAAACAGAAGTTACAAACAAACAGAAAAACAGATCAG
>CM053591.1:175074562-175137865 GCA_028646515.1 Pseudochirops corinnae
TTAGGTACTAGGAATGCAAGTTCAAAGCCCCCCCCCACCCCCCACCCGTTATGCCATATCAAAAATAATGATCTAATATCTACATTCAGAGAAAAATCTAGAAAGAAGAGTTTAAATGGAGACTGAAGCAATCTACATGCTATCACTCTTTTTCATATTTGGTTTTCTTTCTTTTTTCCCCATTGTTCACTCCATTGGTTACAACCCTTCTATACAACCAGACTAATGTCCAATTTGAAAATATTTGCAGATCCTATACTTGACTGCATACCGCCATGGGGGGGGGGAAAGGGAGGGGAGAAAATTTGAAACTCAAGAGATATGGAACCGAATCTTGTAGACTAAAAGTAAATAAACAAATCAAACAAAAAAAATGATGATCTACATTCTAATGTACATGAAAACAAAGATACATAGGAATAGATCGAAAAGACAGCTGGGTGGTGCAGTGGATACAACGCTGGGTCTGCAATCAAGAAGACCTAAGTTCAAATCCAGCATCAGACATTTAGTAGCTAGGTAACTTTGGACAAGTCACTCGATAGCTGTGTGCCTCAGTTTAACTGTAAAGTAGAGGTAATAATTGCACCCACCTCCCATGGTTTCTGTAAGGATCAAATGAGACAATATGCATGTAGCACTAACACAGTGTCAGGCACATAGGAGGTGCTTGTTTCATTTCCTTTCCTATAAATGAAAGTTATAAATGCAAGTATATGCAAAATTGTTAAATACAAGGTTTTTTGGGAAGAGGGGCACAAGCAGTTGGGGGATCAAGAAAGGCTTCATGCAGGAGATGATACGTGAGATAGCTCTTAAAGTAAGAGAGAAATCCAAGAGTTCGAGGTAAGGAGTGATGGTATTCTAGATGCAGGGGATCATCAGCACAAAGGCAGGGACAATGAAAAGAGGCATGACTGACACACCGTTAGGAAATAAAGTGAAGAGTCCTTCATTCAACATGATTTACTCAAGAAAATCAATCAATATGTAACCAAGATTCAGGGCATTTCTACTTCTACTGGGTGAAAACTGTAGCAAAAAGATCACAGTATATGGATTTTCCATATTTTAAAAAATTGTAGAGAGATTTGGGAAAGGCAAGTACTTCAGGAGTTTTAATTTTAAAGCTAGTTACATGGTGAACTGGATGGATTGACGATCTTGGAGTCAGGAGGACCCTAGTTCAAATGCTGCCTCACACATTAACTATGTGATCCTTGGGCAAGTCACTTAACTTCTCTCTGCTTTTATTCCCTCAACTATAAAACAATAAGATAACTTACTTCATAAGGTTGTTGGGAGGATCAAATAAAATATTTGGAATGCATTTTTCAGAACTTAAAGTGCTACATAAATGCTATTACTAGTAGTAGCAGCAGCAGTAGCAGGAGTAGTAGTAGCAGGAGTAGTAGTAGTAGTAGTAGTAGTAGTAGTAGTAGTAGTAGTAGTAGTAGTAGTAGTCTGAAGGGACTGTGAAGGCTATGGAATCCAACTGTAGACGAACATGAATCCTCACTACAAGAAATGGTCATCCAACCTATCTTTCAAAACTTCCAAGGAGAAGGAACTCACCACCACTCAAGGAAGCAGACTAAACTTGGAGATGTCTCTAATTGTAGGGAAGTTCTCTCTCCCCACTCTCCAAACTCCAATACCAAGTCTAAATTTGCAGTGTCCTTGATGTATCTTATACTATTTCTTTCATTTAAATTATAACTGTAAATATGTTATGCTTTCAATGCCGATAAACTTGAGGACAGAAGTTTATGGATATTGAAAAGGACAAAAAAATTAAAAGAGCACAATTTGCTTTAAATTCAGTGATGAACATTTTCTAATTTGGTTCTTTGACTTTATTTTCACTATGAAATGAGGGAAGAAAGGGTTAAGTGAAACTGGTCTCTATACCACACACACTAAGTTAAAGGATGAATCAGGTTTTGCTGAGGAGAGAACAAATAGGTCCATTTTGGGGATGCAGGGGGAGTAGAAACATAGGTTGAGAACCAAGTTTCTCAAAGTTTTGTTTTAACTTTCTTGAAGCTACATTATACATTTACATGAATGACAAGGTGCTGACATTGAGATTCAGTCATCCAAATGAATACTTTGAAGGTGAAGGGTGCCTTGATGTCTTCTTTTTATTTTTTTTCCCAAATAAGAACAAGGATCCATACTGATATTTTATGTATGAAGAAGTACAGTAGCTGATGACCAATAAATATTGATTAGTTGATACGAGGAGCATTAATAACAAGTAGTATGCTTCCTCTGACATCAAGACTGTCCTCTCTCAACGATTTGGGTGATTAGGGGTTGGATTTTCTTTGTTTCTAAAAGTAAAATGGAGACCAAAATTGGCCCTTTGTTCTATTATTCAGAACCTCTTAGTTCAAGGTTCAAGAAACGATATAATTTTTAAAAATACTGCATAGATTTCACCTCTAGTGACATAAAACAGTTATGGAGGAAGGGTGGTACATCAAATAGAGAGTCAGTTTTGGAGCCAGAAATACCTAGACTCAAGTTCTGTCTCTGACACAAAATGCCTGTGGGATCCTGGGAAAATCCCTTAACCTCTCAGTGACCCATAACCTCTCAGAGACTATAAGTTGCAGAGAATTTGCCAGGCTATATAAATAGAAGGAGTCTCCTCATCTTGGGGTCCCATGATGCCGCTATCCAGTCATTTCAGTTGTATATGATTCTTCGTGACCCCATTTGGTGTTTTCTTGGCAAAGTTATTGGAATGGTTTGCCATTTGCTTCTCCAGCTCATTTTACAGATGAGGAAACTGAGGCAAATAGGATGAAATGATCTGCTCAGGGACACACAGTCAGCAAATGTCTGAGGCCAGATTTGAACTCAGAAAGACGAGTCTTCCTGATTCCAGGCCCAGCACTCTGTCCACTGTGTCATCTACACGTCCTATATACATTAACAAAATCAGACATCTTGTACCCATCGCCTATCCCAATGTATTTTCATTTGACTTTGAATTGTTTTACCAATTTAAGATGATTGGAACTTATCCCATTCACAAGTTGATCTGGAAGAGCCCAATACTTAACAGAAGATTAACCCCATTTCTAAATTCAGGTGAAAATCAACTATGAAGGCCATACACTATCACACTTTAAGGCAAAGTATACCTTTTTTGGCACTGGGAACTTTCTCTCTGACAGGAAAAGTAATGACGCACCATGGGGTACATTATCATGGAGAGAAAATAGAGAAATTCAGGTGAGTTAAAGTTGAGAGCAAAAAGCAACAGAAAAGAAAATGAATTTCCTTGAAACTCTTATTTTCCCCCACTTTGTCTCATGCACAATATCTGGCACATAGTAGGCATTTTAATAAATATTGATTGATTTATCGATTTTGTATACATGTGTTGAAGTTTACAGGAGTCACCCTGGGGTAGTGATTCTTTAGAGGGGATGATTTAGCTTTGCCTTATGTTAGAAGGCAGGATCAGAAATGAGTCTCTGATTTTTAACTTGATCTCCTCGGGAATCTTCACACAGAGGTTGGATGGTCACTTCTTGAGCATTCTATAGTAAGTATTCCTTCTATGTTTGGGTTAGATTAGACAGCAACTGAGGTCCTTAAACTTCAAAGTCAAGGGAACTCCCAGATGAGGTAGAGCCGTCTCTCCAGAATCATTTATCTATTTAGCTACCATATACCGTATTCATCTGGTTACATGTTGTCTCCTGCAACAACTCCTGGGGTTCAGGGACTACAGTTATCCCTTCCACATTGTGACTTTCCCCTTTGCAGTTCTGATATATCATGGGTCTTCATAAGAAATTAAAGGGGAATTTTTAGGGAGTTTTGAGGAATCCATAGACGACATTCAAAGGCTAGCAGATGACACAGAAAAAGTTTAGAAACTCAGAAATGCATGAAATGTACAAATGTTATTGTATAATATCAAGATATTTTATCTTTTAATACCATAATAATTCAGACTTCTTCTCTGGGAGGAAAGGAAGGTAAAAAATTTTATAGGGATTTTCCAGATGGTGGGGGTGCCATACCCCTAATCTCCATGATGTAGAAGGAATAACTATATTTCACTGCTACCCTTTATCCCCAATATGGAGTACAACGATTGGCACAAAATAGGACCTTAATAACAATAATTTATTAATTTATTGTTTGAATGATCCACGAATGCGTATGTATCACTGTCCGCTCTACTGAATCACGTCGTAACCATTCATCACCATAGTAGGTGGCATCTCAAGTTTTGTATTCAGTTCTAGACACCACAGCTTGAGGGTATTGATAAACTAAGGGGTGTCCAGAGGAAGACAACCAGGATGTCTGAGGACCTTAAGTCCATAACATATGAAGATTGGTGGAATGAACTGGGCATGAGAAGAGAAGTCTCGGGGGGCACATGATAGCTGTATCCAAGTATTTGTAAGACTAAAACGGGGAAGGAATATTATGCTTGGTCTATTTAGTCCAAGAGGTCAGGACCAGAAGGAACAGTTAGAAGTTGGGAAGAGGTTAATTCAAGCTGGTTAAAAGAATAAATTTCCTAATGATTATCATAGTCCAACTGCAGAATGGGCTAGGGGAAGTTCTCCTCCCCTCTTGGGAATCTCCAAATAGAGACTGGATGAGCATTTCTCGTGCATGCTAGAGTGAGAATTCTGTTCATGTACAGGTTGGAGTAGATGGCAATGGAGGTTCGTTCTGACTGCGAAATTCTGATATTTGCCATTATGTCCCAGGTAGGATCATCCTCCAAAACAAAGGGAAACAAACCAACCAAACAAACAAACAAACCCTAATCCAGCACGAAGTTCATACTCTTAGCTTTTCCAGGTTGCTAACCATTCTGTGGGCATAGGATTCAGGAAGCTGGGGGCCCCTGGACCAATTGCTGACTCTTCGAAGAGTGAAATTGTGTGGGCAGATGTCAGTCATTGATACCTAACGAAGTCATGAAACTTCTCTCTGTGTCTAACTTTATCTATCTCTGTCTCTCTGTTTCTCTCTTGCTGCTGTGGCTATTGCTGCTCCTCCTCCTCCTTCTTTTCTTCCTCTCTGTCTCTCAAAGGAAATATTACACAAAGACTAAAATCGGAGACCTTAGTGATAGAAAAACAAGTATATTTGATCTATTTGTATAGGAAGATGTACATTCTTCCCAAATGTCTCTATCCCCCAAATGGAAAGAGATGCTTCTGACTCTATGGACTTTACCACCATTTATCTCTCAGTAGGTATTTTCTCTCTCCCTCTCCTTCCTTTTCAAGCAACTTTGATGTATTGTCTTCTTTCATTAAAAGGTAAGCATCTTGAGGGCAGTGACTGTCTTCTTTTTGCTGGTATGTGTATTCCCCTGGGCTTAGCACAGTGCCTGGCTCATACTAAGTTATTAATAATACTTGTGGCCTTCCTGCCACATCGAGCATTTTCTGTCTAGTTGCTAATATCTGAATACTTTGCTAAGTGTGATGATAGTTCTAAGAGAGCACCCTAAAGAAGTGAAAACTGAGATTAATAAGGCACTTTAATAATGGGAGGGAAGGTAAACCTTTATGTAACACTGTACTAAACACTTTACAAATTACCTTAGTTGATTCTCACAACAACCCTGGGAAGGAGGTGCTGTTACGACCATTTTACAGATGAGGAAACTCAGGCAAATAGAGTTTAAGTGACTTGCGCAGGGTTATGTAGCTAGTAAGTGTCCTAGGCTGGATTTGAACTCCAGGACCAGACACTGAAGTGGACTGAAGCATTGTTGCCTAAGCAAAATCTGTCTTCTTGACAGGAAAACAATGTTGGTCTGTTGGAAGAGGTCAGCTGATTACAAGTTTGTCATGACAGCCAAAGAAAGGGAAAAGAGCTCCCTTAGGAGCCTGTGAGGATGAGCTGCAGAGGAACTCAATGCATAGGCCCTACAAAGAATTGGAGAATCATACCCACACTGAGAGTAGCCAGGTAGAGCACTGGTCTTGAATCAGGAAGACTCATCTTCATGAATTCAAATCCATCCTCAGTTACTTACTAGCTGTGTGATCCTGAGCAAGTCACTTCACCCTGTTTTGCTTAGTTTCCTTCTCCATAAAATGAGTTGGAGAAGGAAATGGCAAACTACTCCGGTATCTCTGCCAAGAAAACCCCAAGTGGGGTCACAAAGAGCATTCCTTGAAACGACTACACAACAATGACAACAAGCCACTCTGAAGTCACAACAAAAGACAAGACGAATTAAAAACCAGAATCTATGCAAAGCGAATGGATCTAATAAACATGCAACGTTTTAAACATTCCATTTGAACTGCATGAAGTGACAACCTGTAGCTGCTCCCGGAATGGATTCTCATTTTTACATTAAATTGCACACAGAGTGCGATGAATGATTAGCTTTCAGTGTTAGAGCAAGATTAAAAATTGTCAATGTCGAGGTAACACCTTTTTATTATTATTATTATTGAATTACTTGCAATTCTTTTCTCTCTCATTTACTACTCACAGGGGAAAGCTCACATAACCCCCAATTGTTGAAAATTACTAGAAATAACCTCAAATCTGTGGAAAGAAAATCAGACTCCATAATTACTTGGCTGACATAATTATTTTTTTTTCTTTTTGATTTATTCTGAAATGATTTTTAAGATTTTTGTTTTGCAATGAAAGATGTCAAAATGAGAGAAAAGGACTTAGCTCTAATGGGCTCAATTCCTGGAGTCTCCCTTGACACCATTTCCATTTGTATTGAGTCTCTGACCTCAGTGGGAGGTTGGGCTTCCTTCTGAATTCCTCACTTAATAGGCACCCTGCTGCCAAACCAATAAATAAAAAATAATAGGAGCAAAGAAGCCACTTATATATTTGTTCTCTCAAAGCATGAAAAGTATCTAATGTGTTAGGAAGATAATTGCCCATTTCCGCACGATGATTTGCAAAGAAAAACAATTATGTTGATTAAGACATGTAAATATCAGAAGAGCCAAATAGTTAAATCTGGTTTAAGAAAATGATACATACTTACTATCTTATTAACTCTCCTTGACAATCAAAAATTTAACTCAGTGAATTAATATTTAAACTTTGCACTGTACACAAGACTGTGGCATATTGAGTTATCGATGTCATCTAATTTTGACCAGGGAGAAAAAAATCAATACAATGATGTGGGAAGAACTATAGGTGTATAGGTGTACACACATCTTCGTGGAGGAGGAAGTTCAATGTTCACAATCATCCTTGACTTCTTTTCTTTGAAACATTCTGCATTGAAAACCATATCTAATAAACAGAGAAAAACAAAATGGAGAAACTACATTCCAAAGAGAACCTGGGAGCCTTGGCGACATATGACCTATTAAAGAGACAAAAACTGCTCAACTCTGCTCATCAGTATGAGATTTTTGTGAATTGTCGTAAAAGTACTAGATAACACAAGGTAGCAAAAGTATGTAGTGTTCTTGTATGTGTGATCATAAAATAAAATATAATTGGACAAAATATTTTAATTTTCTTATATACATCAGGGGAGGGTGTTGAGGTCTTTTATTTTATTAGTGAGAGATTTCTGGTGTGGGGACTCTCTCTATTGATGTCATGGGCTAGGGAGTAAGAGAGGTTACCATAATGTGCACAAGATCAAACGGTTGGAACATATCAGAGGCAAGCCTTGAATGTCGCTCTTCACCACTTCACCGATAATCTTCTATCCACAATGGGCAGAATGGAAGGGAATATGCATTTCCATGTAATTGCTATATGTCAAACATTATGCCAGTGATTTTATTTTTTTTTTTTTACAAATGTTGATCCTTTAACAACTCTTCAAGCTAGTACTATTATGATTCCCTGTTTTGCACTTGAGGACACTGAGGCAAAAAGGAGTCAAATGAATTGCCCAAGGTTACAAAGCTAGTGTCAGAGGCTAAATTTGAACCTAGATCTTCCTTGACTCTGGATCTAAATCTCTATCCACTGTGCCATCAGCTGCTACAATGTCACAGGAATATTGCATCTCCAGTTGGAAGCAAACTTAGAAATATTCTAATTAAATAATCTTTCTTTAGAAATGAAAAACCTACAGTCCACAGAAGTCATAGAATTCTAGATCTAAGGCTAGATGTGACCTCAGAAGCCATCAAAGTCAATTTCTTCATTTATCCAGATGAAGAAGAATGGAGGTAAAAATAGTAGGTGGGGTGGGGCTTGGTCACACAGCTCCTAATTAGCAGAAACAAGAATGTAAAACAGGACCTCCAGTGATCAAGGCCAGGGTTCTCATTATATAATGCTTTATCTGGCAAGAAATTGAAATTTAAATATAATTTCACTATTATATAAGTCAGTGGTTCTCAACCCTCCTAATGCTGCAACCCTTTAAAACAGTTCATGTTGTGGTGACCCCCGACCATAAAATTATTTTCGTTGCTACTTCATAACTGTAATTCTGCTACTGTTATGAATCTATCTGAAATGCAGGATGTATTTTCATTGTTACAAATTGAACATAACCCACAGGTTGAGAACCGCTGATATAAGTAATCAATTTCACTATGTGAGTTATTGGGAATGGAATCTGGAAGACATAGATTCAACTCTCACCTGAGATATCCCCAAGCTATGAGACTCTAGGTAAATTATTTAACAAATCTGAGTCTCAGTTTTGGAAACATAGTCTCCTGAGGACTGACTCCACAGAGAATTGAGAAATTGTGATTTTGGTTTATTATTTACATATATTACAAGTATGTAAAGTGTTTTTCAATTTCCAAGTGCTACAGAAATGCCAACGATCACTATTATTATCAGCCCTTATATCTGCAGCATAAGAATACTATTAAATTATTTGGAAACAGACCAACAAAATATTCAAAGAATAATCAGAAGGTTTGCTTAAGCTTATTTGTAGATACTTTCTTTGGGTACTCTGGACTGGGTATAATTAAAAGTTTTACAGTCTATGAGGCAGAAATGAGATAACTTACAATTGAATTCAAATCTTAGAGAGAAATGTTTCTGCATTTCTCATTCAGTTTAATACTGACTATTAGCTTTGATGCATTTTTAAAAAATTGTAAAAATTACCCAAGAGAACAATTGATTTACTTTCATTAGAAAAACATCCTTCTTATCTTTCTCACAACAGTACATAAAACAGAACTCTAGTAATTTCTCTGAACCTGGACAGAGAATTGGCCAAGATGATGGTCATAACCAATTCTGAAGACTACGTGCGGGAGTTAGAGATGTGGGCATATAAAAAATCCTTCTAAGCTTATTGATGAAATGGGAACAGTGGGCAATTGTGAAGTTGTCTGATCTAGAGATGATAATAAGTTTGTAGTCCACATCTTGACTATTTTTCTACCTTACTTCTCCTGCAACCCCAATCTACTAATTCCTTCAATTACATTGTCCCACTTTTATCCGGAAAAAAAATAAGACAATCTATGATAAATTATAAAGTATCCTAAAATACTTAAAGTTCATATGATCTTCCATTTTGGGGGGTCAAATTTCCTTCTTACCAACTCTATGAAGACCAAGATTATCCTCATCATGAAGATGAATATATCTCACAAGGCCATTAGATTGTAAGTTCCTGGAAGGCAGGGACTGTCTTTTGCCTCTTTTTGCATGCCTAGGACTTAGTACAGTGCCTGGCATATGACAGGTGCTTAATGAATGTTCACTGGCTATTTATTGTCCAAAACTGTTGTCTTGTATCCCATGTGATTCATATGAGTCATTCTCTTAAGAACTGTAGGCTCAAATGTACATTTTGACACCTCAGATAATCACTATCTAACATAGTTGAGGATTTGCCTAAGCTGAGGTTCTCAATGAAAACTGAATTTCCAAACTGAATTTCAAATAAGGAAACCAAAGAACAAACTGTAATAATGGGGCTCTCTCTCTCTCTCCAAGGGTACTGATTAAATTCAATGCTCAACTTGTGAAAAAAATGATATCTCAATTGAAATCAACAAGCTCTTCTTGACATCTTGTTATGAACCAAATGTTATACTCAGGGAAAGCAACCCTTCCCGCCCCCCACCTTAATCTTCTGAAGTCGTTTAGAAGGGAGAAAGGGACTGCATGGAACTTGGCATAGGGAGTAGCATGCAATGAGTCAAGTACATGTCAGTTGTCTAAGACTGGGGCACTCAAAATCCATGATTCAGGCTTAAAGATACGGTCTAAGTTACCTTACTACCTGGGAGTTTGCTTTGACAAAGGAAAAAAGATTTACTTTCACATATAAAAACATATTTTCATTTATCCCTTGATTGATCCATCAATCAGCAAACATTTATTAATCATTTACTGTGTGCTAGGCACTGTGGCTATAAACAGAATGAATAAAACAAGCCCTAGTCGTGAGGAATTTAATTCTAACAGAAGAGAAAAGAAGTACATATATAAACATTGATAAAATCAATATAAAGAAAAGAGATATAAAATAGTTACACATAGGATAGTTTGAGAATGAGGGCTCTAGCATTTGGAGGTCTCAAGAAAAAGATTAGTGTAGAAGGTGGTTCTTGAACTGTCTTGAAGGAAAAGAGGTTCTTTGAGGCAAAAGGGAGGAGGAGGTGCATTACTAGTATGGGGCCAGCTAGGCCAAAGGCACAGAGGCAGAGACAAAGACAGAAGGAGTTCTGCCTAGGAAGATGGAAGAAGTACAGTTGGGCCAAATATCAGACATACAATAGGGAATAATGTACTGGGAGGCAGGTCCTACAGGGATTTAAAAACTAAGCATGAGTTTATTGAATCTAGAAGCAATAGGAAGGAGCTAGAGTTTATTGAATAAGAGAGTGATATAACCTGGTCAGATCTACATTTAAGGAAATTACTCTGGCTCTAGTATGTGGACTGGAAAGGAAAGAGACTTTAGGCAGAAAGACCAATTAAAGGGCTGATGCAGTAATCTAGAGGAGGTAAAAATGATTTGGACTAAAGCGGTTCTGTGTGTCCTTTACCTGGGAACATATCCAGGTATTCTGTAACTGTTTCCTGCCTGTTTATGGGGCAACAGAATTTTTTTAAAAAGACTTTTATCTGGAGGTTGAACTTGAAATGAGTACGTATACAATGAGGACATGAGGAGGCCATCTCTGGCCCTACTTGTGGCAGCTGAGGTAGGTGACGCTGGCTTTCTTTCTCTGTTGTATTTCATTCTTTTCTACTCTTGGACGAACAAGGGTGGGCTAGAATCCACACTGGAGTTTGGCAGTGGGACTCAATGAGCAAGCACCAACCACCCTGAGCAGTGATCTATGGGCCCAACTCTGGAGAACGTTTACTCAACAGCCAAGATACCATGTCCTGCAACTGAGGGAGCAATTGATCCATCATCTCTGCTTGGTGAACTTGGTGTTGTAAAAAAATACCATTGAACCACTGTTTAACATTTGAGCATATTTTCTGCCCCCAGGATGTTCTAATACATATGTCCAGGAGCAAGATACAAAGTCATTTATATGAGTTAGCACCAGGAAGAGTTGACTGCATGTAGTCAAAGGACTAGACCCTTCATAACATCATGAAATTATATTGCGTCAATCAACATGGCTTGATTTCTAGCTCCATTTGGCAACAGATGAGTAAGAGTGTAAGAGGTAGATGGTGGAAGTTTTATACAGGACTGAGGTTTAGCAAAGATGAGTGTAGACAGGGCAAAGAGGAAAGAGGCCAGAGAGTAGAGAACAGGGTTGAGTTGAAACATCTAATGAGATTAGAGAGAGAAGAATGTTAAATCAAAATGGGTGATGGCTAAAATATACAGAGAAATAGAAGGGTTAGAAGTATAAATAAGGTTAGAGAATGGGTTTAAGAAGGCAGAGGCATAAGGAGAGATGGAATAATAAGAAGTTATGGTCAGATAAAGGAATGTATAGTTTTTAATTGTGGAACTAGAAAGCTTGTGGAGAATGGTGAGAACCAGTTGGTGATCATCCATATATGTTACTGAGATGGAGTGAAAAAAGAGGTCATAGGATTTAGGGAAAAGGAAGAATGGAAATGCATTGACACGAATAGGGAAGTCACATGGCAAAGGCCAAGAATAGTTCAGAACATCATCAAAGAAGAAGAACCAAGCAATCAATAGCCAAATTAAAAAAAAAAATGTTCCGAATGACTAATAATTAGGGAAATGGGAATTAAGACAACTCTGAAGTTCTACTTTAAACATGTCTGATTGACAAAGCTAAAAAAAAAAAAAAAGCAAAATGACAAATGTAGGGGAAGGAGCACTGGGACTTGGAATTGAGATCTAAATTCAAATCTAATCTCAGACACCTATTAGCTGTGTGAGCCTGGGCAAGCCACTTATCCTCCACCTGCCTACATTGTATTTCTGCTTAATGGGAAGATCTTTCCCATTCATTAATAAGTTCATATGACCTTCCTGAGTCACATGAGTCCGTGGTGGGAGGAGCTTGCTGAACAGGTAGAGCAAGAAGAGGTGGAGCAGAGTTGAGAGGAAGTTGGTCAGAGTAGTCAGAGCTGGGAGCACAACAGTTAGAGCAGAGGGAGAGAGAGGAAGCAGGCAGCAAGCTGTGAGTGGTTGTTTGTAGGAAGGCCCTAGCAGGGGAAAGGCTTGGGGATGGAACACCTGCATTGTTTTTGTGTATAGATTTCTTTGTTGCTATGATGGATTTGGCTTTCTGTTATTGGGATTTGGCTTTCTGGTGTTTGAATAAATGTTTTGGCTCTGTCTTCCATGTGGAGAGAGTGTTGTATTTTGTGATTCAGAATTACGCTGGCATATTCATAGCTGGTGGAGGTGCTGTGAATATCATGTTAGTGCTACACTGCCTCAGTTCCTTCACTTGTAAAATAGAGATAATATCACTTGTTTCCCTGGAGATTAGGAGAACAAAATGAGTTTATATATATAAAGTCTTTTCCAAATGTTAGGCATTTTTTGTTGTCCATTATCATCATCAAATTCATCATTATCATAATCATCATCCTGCTGGTGTTTCTGAGAATTGGTACAGCCATGCTGGAAAGCAATTTGCAACTGTTCCCTGAAATATGTAAATTATTTGACTCAAGGATACCATGACTAGGTCTATATCCCAAAGAGGTCAAAGATATAGGAACAGGACCCATATGTATAAAAATGTTTACAGGAGCTCATTTTTAGCAAAAAACAACTAGAAGCTAAGATGGTGTCCATAAAATGGGGAATAGCTGAACAAATTATCGTATATGAATGTAATAATGCTATAAGAAATATTGAGAAAATTGGGAACCCTTCTCTGAACTGATGCCAGATAAAGTGAGTAGAACTGGAGAAAAATTTATGCAATAACAACAACACTATAAATCACTGTGAAATCATAAAAAAAACCCTCTGATCAGTGCAATAACCAACCATGATTCCAGAGGAGGAAAGATACTACCAACCTCTAGACAAAAAAGGGGATGGACTCAGGATGCAGAATGGAACATGGTTCCTGGACAGTTAATTCTGGAGCTTGTTTTGCTTGATTTTGCAAATTTAGTACAAGAGCTTTCTTTTGCTTTTCTTTTTTTCCTTTTTTTCCCAATAAAGAAGGTGAGGAAGAGAGACAGAAAATGAAATTGTGTTCTTTGCAAAGAGAAATTAATTTAAAAATCAGCTGTAAAAGGGGATGGGGAGAATGACCTAGAGGACCCATTTAAAAAAAAAAAACTATCATTCTGAATATATAGAAAAATTTTATACTACTCATTTCAAAGGAAGAAAGGTTGTTAAGTGAATGTGCTAAAGGCAGAGTCTGGGAGTGGCAGTGGGGAGCATGCAAGATTCCAACTTCTCCTCCAAGACCAGGGTGCTGAGATGTGTTTGAATATATATAAAGTAGTAGATAGGATGTCCAGGAATACAGTGTCACAGAAGAAGGACACAGTCAGTGTATCAATAAATGCTAGTGGATAGAAGGAATATAAGAGAAATAGGTAGAGAATGGAGATTTGTTCACTATGGAATGAGAATTCCAGAGAGCACAGTGAAAGGGGTAGGAACAGTGAGAACAGGGTATAGGTGAGGTAGGGTTGAGGACAATGGAGATGAGAGGACAGGAAGTGAGATTTAGGAATTTTTTCCCCCTTCTGCGGCCAGCAATTGATTACAAAGATTGAGAGACAAATAAGTGCTGGGAAGTTGTCAGTCATAGGTTAAAAGTGGATAGGAGATTAAAAAAATAAGATCATACTCTATTTCTGGGAAGGGGCTGTGGTCTAGTACCTTACTCGTTCTTACCTTCTGGGAGCAGTTAGAAGAGGTTGGATGATGTTGTATCTGAGTTCTACTCAGCTGGCAGAGGCCAATGGATCAGGTCTGCTCTAGCTAGGTCAGCAGCAACAAATTGCTCCTTCTTCAAGGGTGATTGGGAGAGGAGTATAGCACGGGGTTGGTTGTACTGTTGCAGACAGTCTCACCACCCAAGAGGATAGGCAAAAGTTCATAAAAAAACGCCACATATAAAGACAAGCAAAATCTGGCTTTGAGTCCCAATGAGTGACAACATTGAATCATTTATGTTGGAATTCAATCTCATTTTCAAAATGTTGATAATGTTTTTAACATGTAACTCACAGGGTGTTTTGTTTAAAAAAATATGAAGTAGGTAAAGAAAATATAACGTAAGACCCCAAATGCATGATTTAACTCTGAACTATTTCTATTAACAAACTTCCTTTCTGACATACTCACCACCTAAGTGGACTACATTGAATTTTTACGGCAAATTTTAAATTTAAGAGAAATTATTTGATCTATGATATATTCAAATCCCTAGAGAGTAATAAGATTGTTGTTATTCAGTTGTATCTGACTCTGAATCTTCATGATCTCTGGGCCCTACTTCCTATGGGATTTTCCTGGCAAAGATACTAGAGTGATTTTCCATTTCCTTTTACAGTGGATTAAGGCAAACAAAGGTTAAGTGACTTGCCCAGGGTCACACTGCTAGTAAGTGTCTAAGGCTGGATTGAAACTCAGATCTGTCTCCCAGATCCAGCGCTCTATCCACTGAGCCATCTAGCTGCCCCAAAGTGTGATTTATCTATCAAAAAGGAATATGGTATTCTATATGAGCAAATGTGACATATAAAAAGCACAACTTAATGGAAAATTTGAAGCCTTTTAATGGAAATCCTTTTTTATTAAAAAATCATATTTTACCTTTCTCTACTTGATGAAAGAATAAACTGAGAAAAAGATATTTTCTGATGATTCATGGTTAAATTAGGAAGATTCATTTTTTGTGTCAACTTTGATTTTCAACAAAAGCCATTTTATATTTTAAACAATTTAACATAAGTAGTCATTAAGATATAAAGCAAAATACCTGAGAAGTAGTAAAAATATCATCCACTTACTTTTTCAAATCAAGGGTCCAAATATATGAATTTCATAGAATTTCATGATGCTATCTTTTTAATTGCTTGTCAGATACTTTGCTTATCGAATTTTAAAAGACTATAAGAAATTATTTAAAATTAAAAATGGCTTTTGCTGAAAATCATATGCCTTAAATATGGAAAAACTATCCTTTGAGAACATAAGACATAAAGTAGCTCTTTCTGCTAAATCTAAAGACACATGTTGTATTAGAGGTTTAAAATGATGTAGGCAACTACATGTCTGATTAGCAGAGAACCTAGGTCTGGTCCAGGTGGTTGGGCAGCTTTACCAGAGGGAAGAAGGGGGCATACTATCTCCCTCTCTTCTCCACTACACACAAATCAATTAACACTTTTTGACATGTTCTCCATGTACAAGAGCAAAGGAAAGAAATCCAAGAAATCAGGAGTGATTCTATCCTAATGCAGACATGGATGGATGGATGGATAGATGTATACATCCACGTCTATGTATGTATATATGCATGCATAGATACACATGTATATATACATCCATGTACCTGCATGTGCATAGAGAGACAAGGAAATCCTTTATAAGAAAATTCCTCCTTTTGTAAAGAAAGAAAGTGAGGTCCAACGAGTGTGACTTGTTTCAAGTTGGCAAGTCCATGGTTGATATGTATCGATGTATTCATTGTACATATATTTAGCAAATTATTCACGTTGGACAGTTTAAATTGCTAGGAAGATTTTCTTTGATATCGAGCCTAAATCTACTCACTCATCCTAGTTTTGCTTTCTGTCCATAAATAACAGGACAAACTGTTATTTGTAAGCTAGAAGCTTTTGCATTAAACAAATATTCTATGTTTAAGAGAAAATAGGTTTGGGGAGAAGTATTCAAGAATCTTTACACTGTGAATAGGATCTCATGCTTTTTGCTTACAGATACAGTTAATGTTAACCATGGACAAAAACCATCTTTCTACAATGACTCCAGGTCCAGGGCCCTGTCCACTAACCCATGTTGTTATATTCCACAACCTAGTATCATTGGAAGTGATGGTTCTCCCACTCCTAAGAACTACTTCACATTTGCAAAGTTTTAAATATTTTCAAACAATCACAGGTTTCATTAAGAATGAAACTTCAAACTCTAGTGAAGAATACTTTGAGAGGTCTTCATAACTGGTCAATTATTGAGAGCATTTCATTTTAATGTGTTTGACAGTTTCAAGCCAATTTAGAGCCAAGTAGGGCTTTGGTGAGATCAGTTAAGCAGTTCACTTATCCCTCCTGCCATCATGGATGTAATGCAGAAAAACATGAAACATGAGCTAACTGGGGTTCTTTATTAATGGAAGTGTTCAGGCTGTCTGGATTGACTCGCTAAATTATAATGACTAATGGAGAAGGAAAGTAAATAACACTGCTATCTTCTCCCATCATTTTGCCTTCAAGAAGAATGCCAGTCTCTGGTATAGAAGAGGCTAAGTAACATTATTCTAATTCTGTCTCCATAAATTTCACCTGGTGAATATCGGCATATAAAAGGGAACTATATAAAGCATTGAAAATACTCATTTTTCTTCACTCAACTTGGTTATACAATGTGTCAATTATTTAGTCACTTGGAATCTGCAAGAAAAAAGAGACAACTTTCTTTGTAGAGAATCAGTTGGCTTTTATAATCCCAGGAGAATATTTGCATAATAACACTGAGCCAGCTGCAAGGTTAAATCCATTAATTTATTGGGAACAGAACACACTGTTCTGGTTGGCTGTTGGAAAAAATTGCTTTCTGAACTTGTCTTCTCCACCATCAAGTATTTACTGTGAGCACACAATTACCACAGCAAAGCTGGCGTTGCCAAGCAGAGAACCTTATTTAGCATGGAGAGTGGTAAGCACTCCACTTTGTGAAAATGAAAAAAAATAATCTTGAAAGCTTCCTAATTAACATTTTCTCCTTCACCAGTTGTTTCATATGATCAAGTAGAAAACAGCAACTCTGATGAAGGTTAACTAGGTGAACTTATTGCTGCAATAGCTTGTAGGAACAAATGTTACCACTAAGACTCTCTTGATAACTAGAAGTCTCCATGATCCCTTAGTTTTTGTAGGAGTTTTTAAAAGTAATTTTTAAAAAATGGAACATGCATCTTGAATGGTGTTGAGAACCAACCTTTTCTTGAACTACATTTCACCCCTGCAAAATGGTATTCTTGCCACTCCATATGGTAACCAAGGTTCTCTCCTTGGGGATGCTTGCTTACTGTGGTGATTGTGGGTTCATGGTAATTGTTCAATGGAGAAGACAACAAATGAAGAAAGCTTCTATAGAGTAAGAGTAAGATAAGTTTAAAATACTGAAGGTTTGTTGTAGCATCCCCATCATAACATTGCTTCATAACATTAATGTGGTGTAGTGGGAAGAATTTAAGACCTGGAATCAAGAAATTTCGGGGATTGAATCTTTCCTCTTATCCTTAGTTTTGACAAGAAAGCAAACCACTTAACCTCTTTGACCTCAATTTCCTTATCTATAAAATGGGTAAAATTTGTAGGAGCTAAATCAAGAGGTTGTAGTGCTGTTCAAATGAAATGAACTACGTACAATACTTTGCAAATTAAATTATCATATAAATGGCAGTTATTACTGTTGATGCTGCCATAACACAGAGAAAGTATATCACACATCTAACTGTTTGGGGAAACCAAATAACTTTCTTCAGGTTAAGACCGACAAATTCTAGCATCTAACAGAAGAGATTTGTTTCTCTTTATCAATAAATCAACAAGCATTTACCAGTTAAGTGCCTACTCTGCAGCAGGCACTGTGCCAAGAGCTAGGGTTACAAAGGAAGGTAAAAGACAAACATTTACACTCTAACTGGGGAGACAACTGGCAAACAACTGTTTGCAAACAAGATTTACACAAGATACACTGGGTATTATCAATTTAGAGGGAAGGCACAAATATCACAGGGAGCAAGGAAGGCTTCTTTTAGAATGTAGGGTTTTGGCTAAAACTTGAAGGAAGTCAATGAATTTAGGAGATGGAGATGAGGAGGGAGAGAATTCCATACATATGGTAAATAAAGCCAGTGAATATACATGGATTTAGGAGATAGTGTCTAGTGTAAAGAAAAGCAAGAAGGCCAGTGTTATTAGATCACACTGTTATGTGGGGGGAGGTGATAGTGTAAGGAGTAAGAAGACTGGATAAGTCGTAGAAAGTGACCAGGTTATGAAGGACCTTAAAAGGCAGAGAAGCTTTTACATTTAATCCCTGATGCAATAAGGAATCACTGGAGTTCACTGAATTGGGGGGTGCAAGTGTTGTTGTCTGACACGGTCAACTTTGTATTTTAGAAAAATCAATCTGACAATGAATGGAGAATGAACTAGAATGGAGGAAGATCTACCAAGGGTCAATAACCCATGGAGGTGTATGTGCAATGGATAGATGATAACAAGCAAAAGAGAAATTTAAATAACTGAGAAAAAGAGAAAAAATATATAAAATGCTCAGTTTGTCCATTATGAGAGTAAAGAATAAGAAACATAAATGCATTTATTAAAAATAAATAAATGAATGAATAATTCCATATAATTTATACTAGGGTCCATTCAGAAAATAAATAAGAGCAACAGGACAGATAGACAGATGGAAAGGCAGGGGAGAAAAAGGGGAGGAAGAAGAGGACGGGCATTTTTAAAAGGAAGTAGATGGAGCACGGGAAGAAAGGAGAAAGTAAGACAGACAGTCAAGCTTCCCTTCCTGGGATAGTGGCATTGTTAGATTTCAAATAAAATTGTCAGAACTTTATTGGAAAAAAATAAAAACAATAACAATCTGGTCATGGATATTTTTTTAAAAAGGAAAGTACATGAGTAGAAAAAATGTAGATAAGCAAGACAGAAAAAATGCATGTGCACACACACGTATACACACGCATAGAGAGAGAGAAACAGACACAGAGAGACAGAGACAGACAGAAAGAGAGCACCCTAGATTGTTCAGTAAACTCAAGACTATAAATTATTGGGGAAAGAGTTCTTTTATTTTACAAAGGTGCTGGGGACAATTATTATTATTTTAGTAGACATCTGTTTCTACCAGCATCTTATACTATACACTTCAATAAATTCCAAGAATATAATTTAAGCATATGATGCCACATCAATAAAATTATAAGATGTTTTATAAAAATAGGAGATGAGTAAAATTCATAGATTGCATAATATTTGAGTTTGACAACATCAGAAAATCATTGCCATCACTAAAATTGTGAAGTCACATGAAAATATGATGAAAACTGTTTGTGATAAGCTGCATAAACTGTGCTATAACTTTTGACCAAAAATAGTACAAATGAATAAATGAAAACATACAGAATTGTAAAAAAAAATTACAGGAGAAAAGAATGTTATATTTCTTCTTATACTGACTATGAAAAAAAGGTCTATCAATCAATGACATACAGAAAGTCGTAAAACATAAAACAGAAGATTGTGCACAAATAAAAGCAATGCAGCCAGAACAGAAGAATGTATATGGATTGGGGGAAATTATTACATTAGAAGGCTGATAAAAGTGTGAAATTTAAAAAAAAAGTTGATGGGGAATTAACACTATCTATATGATTAAGAAACATTCCCCAGTAATATCATGAGATCATGGATTTAGAGCTGGATCTAAGTGAGTCATGGAGTTCAAATGCCTGGTTTTACAAATGAGACCTAGGGGGACAAAATGATTTGCTAAGGTCATAGAGGGAGGAGGCCTCAGTCTCAACATTTGAATTCAGAGCCTCTAAACTCCAAAGCCATGGTTTTTCCCCACATGCCATTTCTCATAGCTAAGTAAGTGCTCAAAAGATAGGAACAGGTAGTTTTCAAAAGAAGAAATAGAATCTCTCAGAGGGAGCTCTATAGTGTTGTACATAGAGAACTGCAGCCGGAGTTAGGGAGTGTCTGAGTCCAAATCCAGTTTCAGACAGCTGTATGACTCTGGGCAAACTAGTTGACCACTATCTGCCTCAGTTTCCTCAACTGTAAAATGGAGGTAATGGCACCTAACTCCCAGTGTTTTTTGTGAGGATCAAATGAAATACTATTTGGAAAATCTTCTAGGGTCTGGGCCAGTCATCTTCCTTGTGGCACAGAGTAACCATTTCCATCCATGGCAGCAGAAAGCGCCTGCCACCTCTGGCTACCAGCCCAGTCTCCCAAGTGTGCAGTGGAGACCCTCTAGTGCAAAAAAGAATAACCCTCCATTTGACTTCAGATCCCCCATAGCACTCGCCCTTCGAGAGTACAGGAGTGAGCCCTCCTCTCAACAATGGCCATTCTCATGCATGGTCATATGCTTCATATCCCAGGTCTCTGAACTCCTGTAGATTGTCATCCAAACTCCATCTATCATCCCTACTTGACTCCTCATTCCTACCCACCTCAATTCTCTCATCCCAATGTTTCATCCTACCTCCAGCGAGCCCTTCCACTGTGCCCTCTGGGATGCCTGTGCCATAGGCTACAAACTTCCCTTCGGCTTGAATCTATCCTCTCAGTACTTCCACCTACCAGCTCTTACCTGACTTGTCTCTGACCACACAGGCTTCTTAGCAACAGGACAGGCTACAGGTCTGATCATGTCATGCCCCACCTCCCAAAAAGCTCCAGGGGGTTCTTATTTCACTCAGGAGCAAGTACAAAATCTTTCTACCATTTAAAGCCCTTCACAACTTCTCCGCCTCTCACCTTCTCACTCTCTATACCTTGCTCCCAAACACATACTCTTTGATCCAGTGACACTGGCTTTCTGGCTATTCCATGAGCAAAACACTCCATGTCTCAGCTCTGGGCATGTTCTCTGGTTGTCTGGAATGTTCGCCTTCCTCCTCTCTCCCTCCTCTGCTCCAACTACTGACCTCCATGGCTTCCTTTAAGTCTGAATCAAAATCCTACCTTCTACAGGAAGACTTCCCCAACTCCTTTTAATTCTAATCCTTTCCCTTATTTAAGTATTTCCTATTTATCCTATATATGCCTTGCCTTGTATATATTTGTTTGCATGCTATCTTTTCTCATTAGATTATAAGTTCCTTGAGGGCAGAGACTGTCTTTTCTCTTAATTCAGTGACTGGCAAATAGGAAGTGAACTGAAGAGAAGTGAAGTGAAATGAAGTGAAGTGAAGTGAGTAAATAGTAAGTAAATTAAGTAAATAATCTTTATTGATTGATTAAAGTGCTTGGATTGAAACATAGTAGGAGTTTAATAAAAGCTTCTTGATCTCTCCCTATTAACTACAAGAAAAAAGTATTCAAAACCTCTAATAATAAAAGAAATACAAATTATGCAACTCTGAGATACCCATCAAACTGGCAAAGTAGATAAAATATGGCAAAAATAAATTTTGGATAGGCTATGGGAAAATAGGCATGCTAATTCCCTACTAGTGATATGGCTATGACTTGAAGAAAATAACAGAGAATTACAAAGTAAGAGTGATAGAATTCTGCATACAACTTGGTCCAGTAATATCATTACTAGTCCCATTCCCAAAGAAGTTAATAGAAGAAAAAAACCCTATCTATACAAAAAGATTTAGAGTAACACTACTTGTGATATCAAAACACAATATAATAGTGGAGAGACCAGTAGAGCTCAAGAGCAAGGACTTTGACTCTTATCTGATCATTCCCCAGACTCTAGCACAGAACTTTGTACATAGTGAGTACTTAATAAATATTTCTTGGAATGGTTTGTCGAAATGGAATAAACTGAAATAAAGATTTAGCTTTCCATGGAATCCTGAAATTTTTGCTTATATATAAAGACCTGAGTTTGAATTCCACATCAGATAACTACTAGCTCATGTGAACACGAACAAAAGGTGTTATTTACCCAATAACGTGTTCTCAGCTATAAAATGTAGTTAACATTAGTACAGTCTGGCTCATAGATGAAATATAAGAATCTGATGATTTAAAATTTGGTTTGTTTTTCTCCCTGTAGCCACAAAAATGTCTTAAGTTTCTGGTTATAATTTGTAAGTCAAAAAAAAGGGAGGAGAGCAGAAAAGATGTCCATTTTTAGTGGATGCTGTGATAAATGTGTATTAAATCAAGTAAATTTATCTTAGGGTGACTTGTTATTTACATTTGAGTCATGAGTAATAGAGAAGGCTAATATGTACCATTCATTTTTCTTTCAAATTCTGATTGGATACAGAGCAGTATCGGAGGGTACATTCTATGCTCGGCATAGTTTTTTTTTACTTCCTGTGACATAGATAGTTTTTATTTTCCAGTTTCAAAATTTATTTTTTCAATAACTTTTTTTTTGCATTATCTTACTCTTGAAACCATTTTATATGACTCTGTGTACTTCTCTATCTCATGCTGTATTTCCTGTTCGCATCACTGCTTTAAGAGTAGGGACATTTGCTTTTGTCTGTTTTACCCCCAGACTAGCACAGAACCTTGTACAAAGTAAACTTAATAAATGTTTCCTAAAATGGTTTGTTAAATGAAATAAGCTGAAGAAATGATTTAGCTTTTCCATAGAAATCTGACATTTTTGTTTATGCAAAAAGACAACCCTTAACTTTTAGGAATGATCTCTGTTACTTCACAGTGGTCTAAACATCTATTATTACTCAAAAGTCTCTGGCATCTCCAAACTATCCAGTTGCTTTAATATGATTTGCTGGGAGAATGAGTATGTCTCATTGCCAGAAGAATAATTCTAGCACCAGCATATTCTACTCATCCTCAATCTTTAAAAAAATCAATTCTAGCTTATTGCCTTAGATAAGTTTCAGTAAGGAAGGTATATACTGATGATGGTATATGACAATAATCATAATAATTATAACCAAAATATAATTATGGAGCATTTAAGTTTTCTAAGATACTTTCCTTATAACAACTCTGGAAGGCAAGTATTAAAGCTCTTTTTGATTTTCATTTTACAGATCAGGAAACTGAGGGTCCAAGAGCTTGCATGACTTTCCTGTGATCTCACAACTATTAATTGTCAAAGTCAAGTTTTGAATACAGATGTTTTCTGACTTCAAGTGCAAAGGCTTTTCTGCTATGCCAAGTTGCCTCTTCATCTAAACTCATTTTTTCAAAATCATTCCATTAATAGGAGTAGGATAAAAGCATTATGGAGAACTCCATTTCATTAGGATCTATGTGATGCAGCTTTTCAGTGACTTTCCATACAACCTAATACATTTTTGTTGCAGATGATAGTGGAGAAAATAGAATAAAATAATCTTACTTTAGACTTCACCAATTCAGAATTTTTTGCATTGGAACAGAGATTTTTCAATATCTATGCTATAGAATTGAGGCCAGCTAGGTGGCACAGTGGATAGAGCACTTTGGTCCTGGAGGTAGGAAGACAAAAGTTCAAATCTGTCTTTAGATACTTACTATCTATGAGACCCTGGGCAAATCACTTGACCTTGTTTGCCTCAGTTTCCTCATCTGTAAAATGAGTCAGAGAAGGAAATGGCAAACCCCTCTAGTATCTTTGCCAAGAAAACCTCAAACGGGGTTACATAGAGTAAGATACAATTAAAATGACTAAATGACAATGATATGAGAAAGAATTTTTGATTTCTATAAATGACTTCATGGTTTGCCAGCCAATTAATAAGCATTCATGAAGTGCCGTTTAATGTGACACACATCGTGGTTAGTGTTATTGGTGCAAAAACAAAAGTGAATTATTCTCTGCATTCAAGCTGCTTATGTTTTATTTGGGAGACAAGATGTATGTATACAACAACAGCAAAAGTAAGAACAACAACCAGCATTTAAGGTTTGTAAAGCACTTTATAAATATTATCTCATTCAATCCGCAGAACAAATACATAAAGTAAGTGCTATAATTCTTATTTTACAGAGGAAGAAACAGCTAAGAGCTTAAGTGATTTTGACTATCCCACATAACAAGTAAATACTGAAGGGGATATCTGAACTCAAGTCTTCCTGCCTCTAATTCCAGAACTCTGTCCATTGTGCCTTCTGTCTGACTACAATATACAAGCAGTCACACAAGGTAGTTTTGGGAGGAAGGGTCTGAGCAGCAGGATATGGGGCAGGAGCCATGGAGAAGGGAACCTGAGATGAGTTTTAAGGGAAATTTGTGATTCCAAGGAGCAGATTTAGGAAGGAGAGCATTTCAGGAATTGGGACAGCCAGTACAGAGATGCTAAGATTAAAATGGAATGTAGTGTGAGAAAGGCAGCAAGAAGGACGATCTGGCTGGACCACAGAGTATGGGAGGGGGATGTGCAGTGGAATAATGTGAATGTAGGGGAGAAAAGTTAAAAAACCACAAACACACACATGCACGTGCACACACACACACACACACACACACAGATTTTTTTTTCTCATTCTAGTCTTCAACAAATCTACGAGATCAATATTTTAGGTGGAACTACACTTTAGATTTGAAGAAACTGAAACTCACAATGGTAAAATGATTGGCCTGTGACCCCACAATTAAGTGCCAGGGCAAGGTTTGAGGACAGTTCTCGTATGATTCCACATCCTACATTTCTTCTGCTACACAAGGCTTACCAAGCTAATTCATCATGTAAACAAGATTAAATAAGAAACTACAAAGATGTTAAGATATGACAGGACCTGCTAAAGAATGACTTAGCACAATCCATTACCTAATGCCTAATTTACATGTTTACTATTTAGGCTTTTTCTCTCTACAAGTTCAGCTTTTTTGTTGTTGCCCTGGCAGTGCCCTGGTGATTCAGAGAACATTCTGGTATGTTTGTGCCCATGCCAAATGATTTTTCTTCTGATACCTATGTTGTTTTAGTTCCTACTATTTGTGGATCCTATCGCTAAACCAAGAGAGGTCTCCACTGACGAATGTCAACAATTATGGCTTTCTAGAGAAATGTCTACGTAGAAACAAATGGAATACTCTTCATTGGGCCTGAAATCATAGATAAGAAACTTTTCCATCTCCTTTTTTTAAAGGTCTTTCAGTAGTCATTGTGAAAATGAGCATTCCATTTCTGTGACCACACCTCATTCTGTTCAACTTACATTGCTCAAAAGATACCAAAGCATAGATCATGACACAGAAGTAACAGATTAGGCCTTATTTTACCAATCACTGCTCTAGAATCTCTGTTAAGAAAGGAAAACTGAAGTTGAACAAAATAAACACAAATAATTAATACAAATGATGTACTATAATATTATCTAACATAATATATAATACACAACTAAATAAAATAAATGAATATACATAAAAAATAAAAAATTTAAAAAAACAAAAAAGCAAGAAAACCATTTGTGGTTGCGTACTGCCCCTACAACCTGATCAGGTATGGGCATCATGAAATGACTAGTGGAGGTCTATCTTGAAATGTAGACCCACAGGTTTTCCTCTCTCCAATCTTCCTGAGTCCTTAGCTATAAATAATGTCATCAAATAAATTTAACTTGGATTTGTATTCAATATCTTTTCCCTCTCTCCTATCATGAATAAAAATTTAATACCACCACTGTCTCCCTTCCCTGCTCCCCTCCCCCCCCAAATCCAACTCATTTAAAGTGAGGTTTGCTATTAAAAGTTGAAGGCAAAATGAAAATGAGAAGCTACAAAGAAGAAGCAAACGGAATGATTTTCTCAAAGAAACATATGATACGGTAGGCTGGGCATGTGGAAAAAATAAGCAATAATTGTTGGACAAGGCCAATGTGATGATATACATGTATATTTCCTGCTGTTGCAGGAGGTTGATGCTAATGCATCATTTGAGTTTGGGATTTCTGAGATGAGGGAGGCTAAGCTGATTTGGTGTCTATATTGAGTCTAGCACCAATATGGTGAACCAATATTGGAAGAGGAGGCCACCACACTACATAAGGAGGGGCAAACTAGCCCAGGAAGAAAAAGGGAACAGGATGAGGTGCCTGTGATTGTTACAGAGTACATACACATACATGATAAGAAATAAAGTAATTATAAAGTATTCTCAAACACAAATTAAAGCAGTTATCTTAAGGAGTCCTTTCTGAAAGATAATTTTTATTAGTTCAATTTGTAACTCTATGCAATGCAAAAACAATGCAACTGTATTTCTTCTTTTAAAATTGTAGATGTCATTTATTTGTTTTACTAGGGTGTCATATAATCAGAATTGTGCTTTATGAAGATCACCCTACTAGCTAAGTAGAGGATGGACTAAGATGGAAAGATACTTCTAGGAGGAAGACCAACCAGAATGTTACTTCAGTGGTCTAGATATGACTTCATGATGACCTGCACAGGGTGGCACATGTTTGAGTAGAAAGCAAAGTATGTATATTAGAAACATTATGAAGAAAAAGATGAAACAATATGGTAACTGATTGGATTTAGTAGGAAGGTGAGAAATATGGAGGGATTATGAGTGACACCAAGGGTTAAGCCTGGATAATTGGGAAGATGATGGAGCCTTTGACAATACCAAGGAAGTTCAGAACAATGAAGGATTTGGGGGGTAAAGAAAGTGAGTTCCGTTCTGGACACATTAAACCTGAAATATCCAAAAGGCAATTCTTGATGCATTCTGGAATAACTATATTTCTATAAGCATATTTTATAATTTACCTTTGTCTTATTCTGATTGGTATCCCCCAACATGAGTTCAAATGCATGAGGTTTCATAATAGGACATTATTCATAGAGCAGAACAGATGAAAGAAAAGATGAAAGCTTTGGTAATGTGAACAAAATCACAGAATATGGGAGTTAGAAGGGAACTCACTGGCTACCTAGTCCTATTCAAATAACAAAGGAATCTCCATGATAACATACCTGACAAGTGTTCAACCAGCTTCCAATAGACAACTTCTATGAAAAAAGTCCATATGGCTACATGATAATCCATTCCTCCTTTGGACACCTTTAATTGTTAGGAAGTTTTTCCTGACACTGTTGTTTCTAGTCATTGCTTTCATTTTGTCCTCTGGAGCCAAAAAAGCACAAGTTTAGTTCCTCCCCAACATGAAAACCTGTCAAATACTTGAAAACAGTCATCATATTATCTCTTAATCTTTACTCCAGGCTAATCATGCTCAGCTCTGTCATCCAGTCCTCATATGACATGAATTCAAGATCCTTCTCCATCACGGCTGCCTTCCTCTGCATACTCTTTACCTTATCAATATTCTTAAACTGAGAAGACCCATGCCTGAATACAATACTCCCCATAAGGTCTGAGAAGGGTTGAGTAAAAAGAGGCCATCACCTCTCCAGCCTCAGTGCCATGTCCCTCTTACTGCAACTAAGATTGCAGTGGCTTTTATTAGCATCTGAATGATACTGCTGCTTCATGTTGCACTTCTGGGTCTCCAAAGACCCATACATACATATGTATGCATGTATGTGTATATGTGTGTGTATTTATTTGTTTATTCATTCATTCATCTATCTATCTATCTATCTATCTATCTATCTATCTATCTATCTATCCCTCCCCCCAAAGAACTATTTAACCATACCTTCCCCACATTATATTTTGGAGGTCAATTTTTTTTTGCATCCAAATGCCAGACTTTACATTTATCCCTATTATATTTCATCTTACTAGATCCAACCCAATGCCTTAGCCTGTCAAGACCTTGACTTTGTCATTCACTCTGTTAGTTATCCCTCAGGTCTGAACATTTGATGAGCCTTAATCACATAGTTATCAAATATTTCTCAAAACTTTTTATCCAAGTCATATATAAAAACATTTGGGCCACACAGATCCCTAGGGCATTCTGCTGGATATCTCCTACCATGCTGACATTGAACCATTCACTATTATGTGAGTTCAGTTACCCAATCAATTTCAAATGCATTAGACTGTATTCTTATCTAATCCATATCTTTCCATCTTCTCCAAAAGAAGAGGTCATGATACTTTATCAAAAGCTCTTCTAAAATCTATGTGAATCTATCCACAGCATTTTCTCCACCTATTAGTTTAGTCATCTTGTCAAAAAGGTAAAATGAAATGAATCTGGCATGACCCATTCTTTCGAAAGCCCTGCTGCTGCTTTTCTAGTATTTTTAAATCCTGATCCATTTGTATTCTTTCTAAAGGTTGAATAGGGTTCCAAGGTTTGAGAAGAACAAATACATCACTCTGTTTCCTTATTATGGGGAGGAGTGAAGTAAAGGTCATTCAATAAGGTAAAAAGTAGAGCAGCACACATGAAACACGGGAATAAAAATTCTAGAACATTTCATTATCACTAGCTAGCCTCTTAATTCTTGCCAGCCAATGAAGAAGCTTGATGAACACATAGGAGATATTTTTTCATGCAGATTTTTTTTTAACTAAAAGTAGATTCCTAACAAGTCAATCAGATAACAAAATTATATATTTCATTGCAAAAAAAGTTTCTTTTAATTTAAAAAAAATGAGTTATGTCCAAGTACTTACATAAGGAACAAAATATCAGAAATAATACTAATAACAACAAAGAATTGCTAGAAGAATAGGGCCATATCAAGCCAAGTAACTAAAAAGAAAGTAAGATAATCCAAGTGGGTTTCTGGGACAATAGCCACCTGTTCAATTGGTAAGTTGAAAATGACTTTGATGGATCCATAATCTCACTGATGCAGACATTCCCTACAACAATGCAGATTGTAACCAATCCAGACCTTCCCATTCTCTGACTCTCCACAAAGACTCTTGTCTATACATTCCACACAGAAGGTACATTCAATATTGGGGAGATCCTTCTTCCAGTGCTCTTGATAAGTGGCTAAGAGTCCAACACACAGGCTTTCCACCAGTTATCTCACAGTCCTACTATCTGGCCAAGACTCCTTTATTTCCCCTCTAATCAACCCAAGTTAAAACAACTAGAAAGAAAAAGAAACAAGAGAAAATAGGAAAGAATGAAAGGAATTGGATAGTAGAAATGACACCAATCACAAAATTTATAGACAAAAAGACTCCTTGATTTTAAAATTTAAAAATTACATGAAATCTACCCACAAACATAATTTCAACTTAAATCTAAATGTGATAGCTAGATAATAAATGAGAATGAAGATAAATTAGTTTGAGATGCTTTTCAATTACCTTCCTTAGCCTAATCACAGTAGAGACGGTCAGTATTGTGTAGATTTGGGTTTATTAAAACTACGGTATATTTATCCAAAGGTAGCTTTGCCAAGTCAAAGAAAAGCTATTTAAGTAATCTTAATTGTATGGAAAGGCAGGATTTCCTGAGCCAACCGTGAAAAGCCCTCATCTTCAAAGAAACTGAGCTTGGGCTCAGCCACAAGGGAGCCCAAGCTTTCCTTATAGGGGAGCTATTTTAAAATCAGAAAATATTATTGAGGTTGTTTCTGAAACAAAACAGTCAGATTACAGCAGCTTAGAGTTGTAAAAGTCCATAGAGGTCACCTAGTACAAAAGATTGAAATGATTTGATATACTTCTACTCTTAAAATTCATTTTTGTGTTTGTGCTACATTACCAATACACATTGTGCAATTCTATTTCATAAATTTACCCTTAATAATTCCAGAAAATGTTGTTGTTTTGTTTTATTTTCCCTGTGCAGGCTCAATTTCAGGAAAGCATCAATTATCACAATATAAATTGGTCTTAATTAAAATGACTTATGCTTTTAATCTCTTTTGATATTTCATGAACATTTATATACAGTATAGTCACATAAAGTATGTGTGTGTTTATGTGTGAACACTGTAAAGACACCAGCAAAGAACACCAGTGTAAAGACACCATATGTATAATATAAAGGAGAATATGAATTATCAAAAGATCATAAAGATATGTTTCACTTAAGTACATAAGTGCACATGGTGTGACATCCATCATCCTATATGACAAATGCTTGAGACACAATCTCAAATGCTTGATCTTATGTTGTACATAAAGGGCACTATCTCAAAAAGGCACAATCAGGATTAGATAGTAGAGGAGTCAGATCCCCATGCTTAAAACTATGTGTGTGTCTGTAAAAGCTAGACATTGTTTTAAAAAAAAAAAAAGTTTCTTTTTCTTTTTTCTCCCCAGTAATGTGCAACTCTCCATGACCCCATTTCATGTTTTCTTGGCAAAGATACAGGAGTGGTTTGCCATTTCCTTCTCCACTTCATTTTATAGATGAAGACCTGAGGTAAGACAGAGTTAAGTGACTTATCTAGGGTCACACAACCAGTATCTGAGGCCAGCTTGCAATTCACATCATTCTGACTCCAGGCCAATGGTTACTCCACCTACTGCTCTACCCAGCTGGTCAAACACACACACACATACACACACACACACACACACATGCACGCACGCATGCACATATGCACATATGCACATATAAGCCCACTACAATGTCTGCAGATAGATACCTTCAAATCCAAAAACTGCCTGTCTCTCAGAGATTGCCTTCCATACTACAGTTCACATTTGTACTTTCAGGCATTTCCCCTCTCAGACATTACCTGTTTCTCTATTTTATTTCTCATTACTTTGTATTCTACTTTAGTTTGAAACATCATAATTCAAACATCTCTTCTTCTAAAAGCGAAACTTTTCACCAAATGCCTCAACCCATTCTTGATCCATTAATCCATTCAACCAATTGTTCAAAAATTCTCTATTAAATACCTACTGCATTCCGTGCTAAGTACAGTGCTTGATTTGTAGATGGAAATAAGAACGTGAATTACTCTCTGCCATCCAGAGGCTTACATGATATTTGGGGAGAGCTGGATATTAATAAATTACAAAAAAAACAAATGCAAGATGATTCCGGGGAGAGGGGAATCTCTGAGGGATCAGTAACAGCTTCATTTGTAACATATTTTTTAATTGAATTTTGAAGGAAACAAGAGATTCTAAGAAATGACTTATTATGACTAATATTTTAGTTAGCTTAAGCCAATCTAACCAGCATTTATTAAGCAATTTGTATGTACTAGGGGCCAGAGACATAAAGATAAGAAGGTAAACAACCTGTATACTCTAGGTATTTACATTCCACTGGGGGAATAGAGCCCATACTATTTCTGTGATGGTAGGAGAGCTGTGACAGGGACATTCTGGCATCTGGCTGACATTGCACATCATAACAGTTAACCTTTGACTTCCCTAATTCAAAATTAATGCACTACTGAGCCATTCTCTTTGCCATCCAAAAGAAGATCCCTAAGCACTCTTTTCTCTCCTTCCTACAATACATGGTGGGTGTTATTTCTGTGAGAAATGGACTCTAGAGAGTTCTTCCTCCATGCTTCTCTCCACCTCTTCCTCAACTCTTTCCTCCCCTCGTTGCTCATCCCCTTCTCTCTCACTCTCTCTCTCTCTCTCTCTTTCTCCCTTTCCTTTCTCAGGTTCATAAATGTAGATATCCATGTAGGTCACATGCTCCATCATTGGTCCTCTAGAAACATGACTAGTCATTGTATTGACCAGATTTGTTAGATATTTCAAAGCTGTTTTGTTTTCTTTTACAATGTTGATGTCTTTTTATACATTGTTTTCTGTTTCTCACTTTCTTTTGTGCATATTACCTAAGATTCATTGAAATTATCCCCTTCATAACTTATTAAAGAGCAATAAGATTTTATGATACTCCTATATTACAGTTTGGCGATTCCTTCAACTGATAGCCATCCCCTTAAATTCTTGTGCTCTTTTTTTCTTTTTCTTTCCATTTAATACCCTTCAGAACGAGAGACTTTATTTTGCTTATGGCCATTCCCTCACATATTTGGTCAGCTGTGTTCCTGTACTGACCAACATGTCCTACGTTAGACCACGTGGATCTTTGACGTTCAAGGGTCTGCATCTAGAGTGTCTTCCAGGATGCCTCAAGACAGATGGCTAGGTAGGTAATTCTGTGTCCCTGGGGACCAAGGCTGTGACACAACATTACTAGTCACTGTTGTTCCTAGTGGTTTCTAAGGTTCCTGCTGTAACTTTAAGGTACCTGAGAATCTTCTCACCCCACCCCTGAGGCTTTTTATGTGTGAGAAAACTCTGCTTTTGCTGCCTTCAGACAAAGAACCCTGTAGGATACACATATCTAGTCTGTCTCTAGTCATAGATGTCCTATTAGAGAGGACAAGTAGAAACAGAATGAAATACCTGCTTTACTCTTTTTTACACTTTTCATCATTTTGTGCACATAGATAATGTCTCATAGATATCAGCAAAAAAAATCCTGAAAAAGATAAAAAAGAAAAGAAAAACCAAGCCATGAGCATCCATAACAAGTTATCACCCTATTTTGATTTAAATCAGGAACTGCAATTTTCTAGAACATACTCTGAATGGTCTTTTTATGGGCCATATGCTAGATTTTAAAATGGCAGTTGTTTCCATAGGCAATAAATACGGCTTCTGAATGAAATTGTTACATTATCATTCTAATATTAAAATCTGATATTTTTTAAAAAAATTATCCATCATAGGAAATACTGATTTATTTTAAAAAGATACCATGCTTGCTTTGTTCTACATGTGACATTTAAAATATATGTGTGTTGCATTATGAGTGATAATATATAATAAACATAAAGTAAGTAATGTTTATTTGAATAACTATTAATAAATATGAAAACCTCACAAGGATCAGTTTATACCACCTAACCAAAGTTTTCATTGTAGAAATTAATAGACTTCACATCAAAAAATGTAAACATTTATTCTACTGAAAATTTCTTGCCTATGTTACAGTACTCATTTCCTTCACCCCTCAATTAAAAAAAAACAACCAAAAAAGTCACTTTCTTTTTCTCTTAGTCTTTTCTATCTTCCTCACGCATAATAAAACTACACATGTTCAGCAAGTTAGATTACTAGCAGCCTTCACTATCTGGGAGCTATGCACAGAGAAGTTGGCAAAACAAGTCTATGAGTAATAAGGAAAATGCCAAAAAGCTCAAGCATTTTATTCCAGGGGTCAAAAGTAGGTTCAGTGAAAAGCAATCCAAATGCAAAATAAAATTCAGAAGGAAGGAGGGTCTAGATACTAGATTATTGCCACCTAAGAAAATATAACATCATGAGGACATGCAACGCAAAGATGAAAATATCATATACTTCAATAATCTTCAAAGGAATCACTATATTTACAGGACAGTAATATATGCTTATAATGGTCAAAGAACCATCTAGAAAATATTAGATTCTGTTCTCTATTCTTGGTTTAGTCAGGCATGGAAATATGTAATATAGTAAAGGAAAAATTCCATTGAAAATGGTTAAAATATAAACAATTTCACTCCTTAAAATGAACAGTTTCAGTTAAGTGGAAAATTCAGTCCTCTGAACACCTCATTACCCACAATGTTGGATGAATGAGGAACTGCTATGTTTGTACATGATACAACCTAATTCAAGGTCTTATCCAGTAACAGCTAGCAGCTACTCTCAAAACTTCTGAGCAAGAATTTACTAACTAGGCATAATATAGATACATATACATATATATGTATATATGTATACACACACACATATACAAAAATATATATGTATATAGATATGGATATCATTTTTTTAAGAAAGCCAAATAGAGAGACACTTTTGACAACAAGACACCAAGCGTCAAGTCTTACCTCTAACACATGTTGACTGTGTGACTCTGCATAAGTTACTTAACCTCTCAATGCTGTAGGTAATTCCTTATGACAATGAAAGACTACTCAAGCTTAAAACTGTGGCAATACTTTTAGGAGAACTGTAATCTGCAGAAAACCTACTGGCTTGCATTGGAAGAGGGAATTTCCTCAGATTCATATATTAATGAAATCACAGATCCAACCCCTATCTTTACCTATTCCTGAAATCATAAAATTCTTTGAATGTGGATGAGGGATGAATCAACAAGCAAAATCTGAGGGTGACCTTTACATGACATCATCCGCTTTTTATGAACATTATTATAATTATAATTCTAGCTTTTGTGAGTTCTCTCCTGCATTATTTCTCTAATTCCTTAATCTTTCTCCTTCTTAAATAGAGAGAATACCCATTAATTGAGGAATGGCTGAACAAGTTGTGGTGTATGATTGTGATGGAATATTATTATGCTAAAGAAATGATCCAGTAGGGTTATTACAGAAAAATCCTGGAAAGACATTATGAACTGATGCAAAGTGAAGTAAGCAGAACTAGAAGAACGTTGTACATAGTAACAGTGATACTGTTTGATGAAGAATTGTGAACGACTTAGATATTCTCAGCAACACAATGATCCAAGACAATCCCAAAGGACTCAGGATGAAGTATGCTATTCATCTCCAAAGAAAGTACTGATACTGTCTGAATACAGACTGAAGCATACTATTTTTCACTTTCTTTACTTTTTTTCCACTGTATCTTTTTTTGCAAAATAACTAATATGGAAATGTTTACATACTTGCACAGGTATGACGTATATCAGATTATTTACCATCTCAGGGAATAGAGAGGGTAAGCAGGGAGGGAGGGATAGAATTTGGAACTCAAAACTTGAAAAAATGTTAAAATTATTAAAACAAGTAATTGAGGAAAATATTATATAAAAAAAAAACTTTCTTCCTCTTTAATGCCCAGATTCCTAATTATTATGAAAACTGTCATTTATATAGTACTCTAAAGTATAAAAAAGTGCCTTTACAAACCTCATCTCATGTGAAGCTCAAAACCACCCTATGAGGTAGATTTTATAAGTGTAATTAGCCTCTTTTTATAGATAAGAAAATTTAGTGTGATAGAGCTAAGTGATTACCTATGGTCACACAGCTAACACTAGACACAGGGAGAAGATTCAAACTAACATCATTTCGACTCTCAGTTCAATATTATATTCATTAGACCATGGAGCTTCTACCTTTCTGGAGCCTTCTTAGGTTTTACGACATCCCCACTCCTCCATTCCCCCCAGTACAGAAGTAGTTTTTCTTCCTCTGGAGCACTTGAAGTAGTTTTAAAATAAAGGGTATTGTAATAGGATTAGAGCATTTTAATTTTTAATAGGTATTAAAGTTTAAAACTGCGTTAAGACTTTTTTTTTTTAACACCATGAACAGTTTATGTATCTCTAGTCTATTTTGTCATATTTATGGTTAGAAAATATAAAATCCACAGTCTTTGAAAAAATCAAAATGGCAAGCATACAAAAAACCCCTAAATGTATGGCAGGTAAAAACTGGTTACAAAATATAATAGGTTATTACCTGTGTGCACACCATAGCATAAAAAGCATAATCCAGGAAATTTATGATCAGAAAAGGAGTTATACCAGGCAGGTAATAAAAGAATAACAAATGGTTAATCCAAGTGTTGAAAAGGTATCCACCCAATATTAAATGAGAAAAGGTTCTTAACATTGCTCCCATAAGCTTTTGAAAAACTAATTTGATAATTATATTTCAATATGGTTGTTTTCTTTTGTAACCCTATGTCTTTTGTGTTATGCATTTTAAAATATTATTGTGCGAAGGGATTCATAGGTACCACCAAAATGCCAAGAGGTTCCAGGAGACCCCCCCTGGAAAAAAAAAAAAAAGGGAAGAACCACTGAGCTAGAAGAAAGACTCCAGAGTTTGGAATTAAATCCTCTATAATTAACTCATGGGAGGTCCTGAAGAAACTCTTCCCAAGATCAGAGGGCAGATATAAGGTGTGAGTTGCAATATGAAAGATGGTCATCCAAATGAATGAAATCACTAAACTGAAGTTATTACTCAAACTGACCAATTGCAAGTATAATTTGGACCTGCAAAATAAAAAAATTCAACAAATAATCAACAAGAACCTACTATGCTAAGAGCTAAGAGAGAGGAAGAAGATGGGGTCCCTGCCCTCAAGAAGCTTACTCTCAACTAAAGGAATTAGGCTTTACCACTTCATTGTCCATATTTTCTTCTCACTGAAGAAAACTGCTTCATGTTTAATTATGTTTTTTCACAAACACCAAATATCACATAATTAAGATCTGGAAGGAACCTCAGGGACTGAATTTAATCCTCTTATTTCAGAGAAGAAGAAAATAAGGACCAAAGGAAAAAAAAAAATTTTCCTAAAGTCATCTAAGTCAAAGAGATTGGACTGGAACTCAGGGAGGTCCTCTGAATCCATAGTCAAAATGCTTTCCACTTCTCTACTCATCCTTTTCTGTCTCAGTTCTTCCTTGTCTATGGTTGCTAATCTGTGTAGTGGCAACCTCCCAGGCAAACCCAGGATAAGTTATTAGATCTGCTTTACTAGGAAAGAAGCTGTGTAAGGGGTCAACAATCTTTTTTTTTTTTTTAAATTATATTCACTATTTCAGGGGAAAAGGCAGTACCCATTTCCAGAGAAAATGTAAACAGAGAAAACATAAGCAGAGAAATAAAGACCGACAGACAGGGCTCTAACTGCCTGAATCAACTAAATACTTTACATACATCCCTCAATCCAGAGAGCCTTTATGTCTGAGCAGTTGGAGAGCTCCAAACATACTGCCACTCAGAATCTCAACCAGGGAATCACAAGATCCTCCTCATAAGCAAACCCCCGGAGCAAAATCTCAACTCAGAATATATATATGCACTTCTCAGAGCCAGAAGGCACCCCAACCCTTGGTGACTCAGTGCCTAATTAGAAATTAGCAAAAGGTGTGAAAGCCTTCCTACAATCAAGCCTCCCCTAAGCAAACTTCCCTTAATGGGGTCCACATGAAACCTATTAATGGATGGGGAAGATCTTATATAACATTAATATTACAATCAGCTAATATATCAAATTAATGGGGAAAACAAATACATAGGTAAGAATTGGCAGTTTAATTTTTACATCTATTTTAACTACTGCAATCAGAGAGATATGGACCTTGCCCTATACTGCCTATAGTAGCTGACTACTGACTGATTCTGATAGTGTGACCTACAGGCACAGGAGACAACAGAAGTGGTCTCTACTGATCCAGAAAACCCTACCAATGGTGTCATGAGAATTTATATGACTGGCTCTGTGGAGGGAATCCAACACACATGAATTGTCATTTTTATTTTATTAATTATGCAATTGAGTGACAAAGGGCATGACAAAGAGAACACTGGCAAATCAACAGAAATCACAAGAGGTAAGTGCTTCTGTCATTGGTGGTTGGATAAAAGACCTCTTATTATCAATCATTCCCAAGTACATATTAATTGTCCAGAAACTGGAATGAGCTACCATCAAAGTCTTTTGACATATAACTCATAATATTAACTTACATATATAATTTAAACATGTGCAAACATATGTGTATATATGTGTTTCATATGTACAAACATATTTGGACATACATATGCATTTAGGGAATGGAGGTAGAGTAATTATGAAACTAGAAGAGATAAGATATAGACAGACCAGAAGGCATCTCTTTCTCTATCTCTTTCCCTCTATGTTTATATCAACATCTACATCTATCTATATCATGTCTATAATTATTCCACAACTCTTTATAATGAATACTTATAGATTATGAATCAGGAGAGAGTATAGGAAGGGAATAAGCATCTATATAGCATTTATTATGCATCAAGTCTTTATAAACATTATCTCATTTGATTCTCCCAACGATCCTGAGAGGTAGGCATTATTATTATGCCCATTTCAGAGTGTCTAAGGTCAGATTAGAACTTGAATCTTTCCTGAATCCAGACCCAGGGCTCTGTCTGCTGCTCTACCTAGCAACCTATCAATTCCTATCATAGATTTAGACTTGTAAAGGACTGGGAGGTCATCTACTCTGCTCCTACCCTCAATGTACATATGGGGAAACTGAAGCCAAGCATATTAAGTATATTTCTCAAGGGCACAAAGTGGCTGAACTGTTATTCAAATCCAATTTCTCAAATTCCAAATCTATAACTCTTTCTGCTGCACAATGGTATTCAGAGACATACAAGGTCAAATGATACATTCTTTAAAAACACAAATTATCCAATTCCCATATTAGATTTGGGGTTCAAATTTGTGAGGATAGTCAACTTGCTTTGGAATCATCTGTTCTAAACTATTAAACTATCCATGGTTCAAATGGATGTCAAGCCAGAAGCAATGCCTGATTTTTGCCATGGCTGAAAACTAATGTGTCTCATTTGAGGAGTCCAAGTTTTAGGCCAAGCCTACATGAGGTAGACACACCCAATCACATTGTATTCTTTGGTCCTGATGTGGTTTATTCATGCTTCATGTCATGTTCTTCTCCATGAAACCCAACCAAGAAGCCAAAAGAACCAACAGATGGTTTGTACATCTCTTACTTCCCAAATAATTTTCTGACACAGGGCTGTCAATTCACTAGTTAGATTTGCTTCTGCCCTTGTATCTACACCATCAACAAGACTACATGACCATGAAGACCTTGTGATAGATGAACAAGAACAGTGGCTTTGGAGTTAGAGGATCTGGATTCCAGCCTTCTCTATGTGATTTTGGGCAAGTTATTTCATTTCTTTGGTCTCATTTTCCTCATCTTCAAAATAAGGAGTTGGAATAAATTATCTTCAAGGCCCTTCCCACTTCCAAGTCAGTGATCCTATGATCTCTTTCCTCTCCATATTCAAATATTTGTCATGGATGTAAATGGATCCAGGATTTCATCAATATAAGTATTCTCTTGATCAAAACATAGCCACTGTCTTATCCTATAAGATTCTTGTCCATGGGTTCTCATAAGCACTTCAGGAAGGTTGATCGAACATGCTGGACTTTAACATTCTGGGGATGCCAGGGGGGCCTTTGTGCCATCATCTATTACCCACGTTTATTTAATGATTGTCCCACATCCATTGGTAAGTATTCATTTCCTGATTGCTGTCTTTCATCATAAATTTTGGGCTCAAGTATTCATCAGCCACATGGGATAGCCCCCTTATGCCACTGCCCTTTGGATTGGTCTCAGTTTGGATTCCCTAGAGAATGAAGTGCTTAAGGATTTTCAAGGACACGGTATCAACAGAAGAAATTACAAAGGAGAAGTTTAGGATTCTTGAAAGTGTTGTATAATTTCTGCTATTTGATTAGTACCATTGGTGGCTAAACCCTGCTAAAAGACACTGAGATGGGACAACAATGAATTTTATTTTTAGATTTAGTAACTCAAAACCACAACTCACTTAAGACATTTAAGGTAAGAAGTGGGAGTATTAAGTCTTTTGTTTAAAATATAACTATAGTTATACCTTCCACAGCATAACTTTCCCTATCACTGTTTTGATAAATTGTGGGTCAGCATAAGAAATTAACCGGGAATTTTGGGGGAGTTTGGTGGAAGCCAAAGACAGAACATGAAGGCCAGCCAATGACACAGAGCCTATGTATGTAATTATACTTAATCTTCTGCATATACTTATGTGTATATACTGTACATGTATACCTATATATGTATATGCTTAATACTTAAGCCAAATTTTACAATAAGGTTCTGTAAACACCCGATGAAAGACAAAGAAAAAAAATCAGACTTCTTCCATGGTACAAAGTGAGGGCCAAAAAATTTTATGTGGATTTTCCAAATCACAGGGGCATCATACCCCTAAGCCCCACAATGTGGAAGAGATAATTGACATGTTTCATTCCCAGGTTTGCCACTAATGAAGTATGTGATCTTAAGTGTCAACCTCCCCATGGTTTTGTTTCCTTACCTGTAAAATGGGAATATCCATACCTTCTCATAAAGTTGTAAGCATATATAGATTTTTAAAGTTAAAGTTTAGAGCAATCCAAACTTCATTTATATTTGAAATCCTTCACATTAGAGTTGGGACAGAGATGAGTAGGACAAAACAACTTATTCAAAGTCATATGGCTAGTCATTAACAGAGCAAGTGGAAGAATCTAAGCCTCATTTCCCCAAGTTCAAGACTCTTTCTATTATGCTTACCTTTGTTTCTCAAGGTGTTGCTGGGCATTCCTTTAGCTGCTTCCAGCTATCAAAGATTTTCTGGAGTTTTATTGTTTTCAACCCAAATTCATATTCCTGATCTAGAGACTGTCCCCTTCTGTTTACAGAGAAGAAATTTCATAATGCCTCGGTGAAGCTGAAATAGTTCCATTTCAATAAGTCTAATGCAAAATGCAACTTTTAACTAAGTAGTTTATTTCATCTTCTTTATGCCCCAATAACACTGCCTTTGGTAATGAGGCATTCACTTCTACACTGTCCAGCCTAACAGTATTTCAATATTGATTTTCTTGACAGCATTAAATAATGCTGCCCTGTTAATCATGTCCAAAGCACATCTAGGAACAAGCAGGATGTTTCCTTAAAGATAACATAATTAGAGTAATTATCATTACACAAAGGTCTCCAGGTCAACAACATTGTATTTAACACAACATATTATTATACAAAGAGTTCGTGCTGAAAAAGTAAATCAATGTCCTTCACTGAACAAAAGTTAAGCTGTCCCCTTGTTTATTAAAACAATGCAATGCATTTTCCTGTGAATGAGATGTTTAGAGAGAACATGTATGAGAGCTATTATTGTGGTCTACCCATTTTAATCACTATCTCATGACTCAGGAAGTTAAAATTAGTATTAACCCATTATTTTTGGAAAATTAAAATATTATATAGTTAGATCATATAATAGATATGCTCAAATGATATCCACACCATGCCAAGAGAACATGAAGAAGACCTTCACATATTGGGTTGACTATCTGTGGAGAATTTAAGACAAGCAAATAGGGTGGGTAGGCTTAGGTAGGTTGTGATAGAATAACAACCTGCATCGGATGAAAATATATAGGAATATTGTAAGACAATGTGGTTTCATAAATGACCCTTTCATTTCTCTTGAGGAACACACTTGTGATTCATGCAATTCAATGGGAAACAAGTTTTTCACATTTGTGGTTTGAAACCTGGGACTTACTTTGATCAATATAGTTACATAGATCCACACTTGGAGCCTGTGCTTGCAACATAATCAGTGATTAAACAGGGATGCGATTGGTTTGAATTTTCAATCTATAGAATATTAATCTTATGAACACTGATCTGGCTTTAGAGAATTGTCTGGATACACTGAGAAGTTAACTGACTTGCAGAGGGTCCTCCAGTCACTTTGGGTCAGAGGCTAGACTCATGAACCTAGTTGTTTCAGGTTCATAACTTGCCTTGTCTTCACTACACCCTGATGCTTCCTAAAGAGAAGAATGCTTATTAAGAAAAGTTACATAAAGTAGGCATAAGAATTGATAAGAAAAAAGTTTATCAACCATTCTTATTTGTCAGTTATTCTATATCTTTGTCACCCCTTATAAGATTGCAATACAAATTATCAATAAACAAAGCAACATGTTGATCAATGAATATCATCACATTTATGATCTTCATTCATTATCATAACTATTTGTTGATTGAATAAATGCTCTCTACTTATAATATTCCTTTCCAATCATGTTAACAGAATCTCTCCCAATGATAAACATTCAATTATGTGAATTGAATGAAAAATATTACAGGGGGTCAACCTTTGCTTTGTCACTGCTATACAATTTTCACTGAAGTTGTTAAGATTTTAGTCATGAAAGATATTCTTGGGCTTTGTATTTTGCTGAGCTTGTTTTCTAGCTCCCTGTGGCTTTTAGATGTAGTAGAGAACAATGTAACATCTCTGAGCTGTAAGATTCCTCAAAAGCCATCGAGTTCAATCCATTTGAACAAGAATCTCACTTCTAGCATCCCTAATTAGGGGCCATTCATTTTCTATTTGATGACTTCTAGTATACAAGAGCCCAGGATCTCCCTAGGCAGTCCATTTGACTTTGGGACACCACTGATGGTTAGAGAATAGATTAAATCAATCCACTTTCTCCCACTGTTTCTAGCTCTGCCCATAAGCCATAAAGATCCGTTAATCTTTTCTCCACAGTGTCATTTCAAATATTCACGGACATAATCTCACAGATCTAAAGCTAGAAGGGACCTTGAAGGCCATCTGATCCAACATGCTCATTCTATAAATGAGGAAACTGAGAATCAGGTAATCATGGGATTTGTTCAAGGTCACATAGCAATATGTATTTAGTCCTCTGATTGCTAAATCAGGGCTCTTTCTACCTTACTGTGCTGCCTTGAAGAGAACAATTTTGGCCCTCTTGAATAGTCTTATTTCCGGAATGAACATTCTCAATTCATAGGATCATAGATTCAGAGGTGGAAGAAACCTTTGAACTCGTGTAATTCAAACACAACAATTTATAGATTGGGAAACTGAAGTTCAGAAGAGTTAAATGCCTTGTCTAAGGTTAAACAGGTAGCCAAGCAGCAAAGCCACTGGGCTAACAAAAGATCCCACATTCTTTCCACTATTGACCACTGACTCTATTCAATGAATTGATACTTATATGGTCTGATCTGCTGTCCTCTCTCATAGACCTTGCCTCACATTTAAACTGGAAATAATTTAAATTCAGGAAAATAAAGTCAAAATTCATTTCCATGAATGAATGAATGAATGAATGGGTGAAAAAATATTAATTAAGCACCTACTGTGTGAAGAGCACTCTACTAAGTACTGAGCATGCACATACAAAGAAGATCCTTATCCTCAAGGAGCTTACTTGGGGAAGTAAGTTTACAGAGGAAAATAACACACATAGGTCTGATCTCAAATGTTACAAGGATATTGAGAGGGATCACTGCAAAGCAGAATGGCATGCCCCCTCCAAGAACAATGACAGATGATTTCATCATAGCTCTCAGTTTCAGAACTGGGGTGGGAGGGCAGGGGTTGGGAATGGAGAAGAAGAACATATGGTACCAAGGTGACAAGACAGTTGTTAGAGAATCTTAGGAGAAGGTAGCTACAGAGGAAGGATTCAAGGGAAGCATGGCTGGTTGGTGGTTTCTGGGAAGGGCAGTCATTGATGATCTGTGGAGAGCAGTCAAAGACCAGAAAGAAGTTCCATTTGGGCATTTTCTTGGGCTTGCATAAAAGAAGATTTAAGGAGGCAATCACAGAAGAGGGAGAATTTAGAAGAGAGTTCCTTTATGTTCTGAATTCCCACTTACCATAAAAATGTAATATTAATTTAATGTTAAAATTTAATATTAATCACATTTAATAATGGTTTGTAAGTGTATTCCATCCATTCAACATTTTAGCTGATATTGTTACCATGTAAATTTCCATTCATACAGACTGGATAAATTGTTTTCATTGGTGTGAAGGTTCTGTCTAAGTGGCAAATGGGTTGCCCGAGAGTCAGGAAGTCATGACTTCAAATCTGGCTTCCGACTCATACTAACTTCTGACTCATACTAACTTCATGACATTAGGCAAATCACTTAACCATTGTCTGCCTCAGTTTTTCCATCAGTAAAATGGAGATAATAATAGCACCTACTTGCTGATGTTGCTGGTATTATTCTCTTTCCTTTATAAATGGCAAACTGAGGTTCAGATCTTCAAGAAGAATCATAGAGCTGAGACTCCCACTCAAGGTTGTTACTGAGTCTTTGGTCTATAGGACATCACCTCCCTGTCTTGGGAAGAAAGTCTCAGTCAACAGAAAGGAAAACAGATTAGTGGTCTGTGTATTTGAGTAGAAAGAACGTGTTATCCAAATGAGACAGTAAAGATAATGCTGACTATAATGTCAGCAGAGTAATGTAAGATTTGAAAATGGGCATGAAAGGGGATGGGGGGAGGTCACTTACAACTGGATCTATTGATTATTACTCTAATTCATGTCTTTTCTGTTAATGAGAACATGAGTAATGATGATAAAACCTATGTGATGGCTAAAATCCAAGAGAGAAAAGGGAAGGTCTTCCTTTGGTGACATCCACACGAACTCAATCAGCGAAGTGTCAACAAAGAAGCATTAATAACAACAACAATAACTAACATTTATATACCACTTTAAGATCTGCAAATAACTTGACAGATATCATCTTATTTGATCTTCACACTGAGCTGGGAAGTAGATTCTATTCGTATCCCCATCTGAACCAGACAGAAGTTAAATAATATGGCCAGGGTCATCCAGCTAGGAGGTTTAGAGGTTGGATTTGAACTCAGGTCTTCATGACACCAAGTTCAGTGTGTCACCTATATAACACAATGAAATGGCTGAATCTTGAGGATTCACTTATAGAAAGTTGTTTGTAATGATGATTTAAAACATGGAAATTATAGAATAGTTACCCTTGAGTCTAGGTTGCACGGTGGATAATGTGCTGGTTTAAAGTCAGGAAGATTCATCATTTGAAGTTTAAATCTGGCCTCAGACATTTACTAGCTGTGTGATCCTGGGAAAGTCACTTCACCCTCTTTGCCTGTTTCCTCATCTACAAAAAGAGGTAGAGAAGGAAAGAACAAAACACTCTAGAATCTTCACCAAAAAAATTCCAAATGGGGGTCAGAAAATGAATGAAAATGAACATAGCCTTGAAGAGTCTGACTTATTGATCCATGTAAATTTCACAAGAAAAAGTAGAAAGTATATAATATATTGCTGTAGGTTGCAAAAATTAAGCATCTACTATATACAAGAAAAGACATGACACAGTAGACAGAATCCTAGACAAAAATAGCCTTCATAAACTAATAAATAGGAACCTCCATGCTACAAAAATAAACCCCAAAATATCCTTGACAATTCAACAGTGGAAGACCATGTTAGATAAAACCTCTGCCCACAGTAGTCCAAACATCACAGAACAACAAAATTTCAATGACATTCTCAATAGACGGCAATATGCTGGCTCATTTGGATAGAGTACAGGACTGGAAGTCATGAAAGATCAAAGGTTAAATCCTGATTCAGGCACTTCCAAGCTGTGTAGACCTGCTTCAACTTTCCATATTTGTCAAATGGGAATAATAATGGAACCATCCTCACCAAGGTACTATGAGAATCAAAAGTGTTTTTCAAAACCTTAAATGATGATATAAATGCAAGCTATGAATTATCAATAGATGTGACCATATGGAATACTCTTATACCCAAGGTATATGTAATAAGAAGCTTTTAAAATACAGAGATCTAGTGGAGATAATCACAACCATGTGGGAATAGTATGAACTGCACACCATATCCATCATTCTGTCTACTACTAGAACTGGTCCAAAGATGACTTTGATGTGTCTATCAAAGATGAGCTCATGGTCCAATATTTTTATGTAGCTACACACAAAACAATTATCCAGAGAACATTACAATAAAATAATAGTCGTAGAAATGAGGTCAGCCCCAGTTTTACTGAACTTCATCAAGCTAAGCTGAGAAGATTAGAGTACTACTACTACTACTACTACCACTACTACTACTACTACTACTACTACTACTACTACTACCACTACTACTACTACTACTACTACTACTACTACTACTACTACTACTACCACTACTACTACTACCACTACTACTACTACTACTACTACTACTACTACTATTACTACTACTACCACTACTACTACTACTACTACTACTGATGATGATGATTACAACGATTCTATCCACCCCCACAATAGTACATAATACATTAAATGTAAAACAACAATAATAGGGTAATGACCCATCCCTCAACTGTTTCTGTCTGAATTCCATCAAACCTAAGATAACATCAGTTGAAATGACAATACTAATAGGAATGAATTAAACATACACAGTGCTTTAATTTTTGCAAAGCACATTATATTTTATCATGTGTGACTTGCATAGTAGCTCTATGAGACAGTGCTATACATAATTCCCATTTCTTCGATGAGGAAACTGAGCCTCAGTCAGGTTAAGGGACTTGCTAAGGGTCACACCTCAAATAAATGTATGAAGCAGGATTCACATCCAGGTTTTCCTTGTCCCAATGCAGAACTCTATTCACTACATCATGTGACTGTTTTCTCTTAATCAAAATATATTTGCAATATTCAAATATTTATGCTAATTCAGAATCTGGGAATGAAAAGCATATTTCCAATGCAGTAAACAGAAATGAAGCATCTTCACCCAATTTTCTGAATTTCCATATTCTGCAGTCCTTGATAAAACACTAAATTTTCCAGATGAGAGAACTGTTAGATTTTTAGAATTACCAATAAATCCAGGAACAAATCTCCAAAGTGTCACACAATAACAGACAATTTTCATTAAAAACTCCTAGGACTTAAAACCACCTATTGAAAATATTTAATCAGACATATGTTCTTGACAAGAAAATAACATTTGCATCCTCTGGTGGTGACGGGGAGTTTAGTATAATCTTTGAGATGAATCAAAGTGTCCTTTTGGATTTACTATGAGGCATGACTAAATTCTATGATATGTTTTATTAAACCCACAGAAGACTCATGTGCAAAAAAGTAACATCCACTCAGTCACCACTTCTAGGCATCATTTGGTTATCACAGTAATGTTGCCATTGATCAAATCATTCCTAGACATGTTCTCTTTAGGAAAGGTTCTGGAGCCTGCAATATTTTTATCAAAGAAAACAAATATTTCCCCTTCCACAGTGGATTTGCAAATTACTTAACCTCCGTGAATCTCCATTTTCTTCATCCATAAAATGGTAATAATAAACCTGTAACATTGTTAAATTAGGCGGAACTAAAATTTCATTGATACAAGAAATACCCGGGTGAAGAAACACCCTCAACCAATGCAGGGCAGCACCTTGTATGCAATTTCGTCTTAAGAGAGCCACCCAGAGAAACATGAGGTCAAGTTATTTCTGCATAGTTACACAGAATGTTGTCAGAGGTGGGAATCGAACCCTGGTCCTCTTTAGCCATTATAAATATCCTGCTTCTTGGTTGTAGAGCTCAAATAAAGTGATGTATATAAAATATTTTGTAATATTTAAAGTCCTATATGAATGACAGTTATTATTAATTGTAGCAGTAATATCATCATTATTGGCAAAAGGAGAACATCATTTGGAGCCCAGCCAACTAAATAATGTGGGTGATCAAATGGAGTCATTAGGGATTTCAAAGGACACATGGCTATATGATAATGACACTTGTTTTCTTGTGGGGCCCATTAACTGGCTTGGAAGGCAATTCCACATGAGGAGGCCTCCCTATGTTATTCACAATGAAGGAAAATAATTAGTCCAGCATGTTCTAGTTAATATGGCATAGTTGTTGAAGTATGTGTATCATTGCATAAGGGTCACAACACACAATAAATAGACAGATTCTGATTTCTAGAAGAAGATAATTGGAGTTATAATAGACTCTAGGAGCCCTGGGTCACTTCTTTCCAATATAGTTAGGACATCCCCACTTTTTCTTTTGACCAACCTTAGTAATCCACTGGTTCTGGGAGTGAGGAACTTCTGTTAAAAATGAAGATTCAGACCTCTGCCAATTAAAGAGTTTTAGAGAGGCACCTGGGGTAATGACAGATCAAATTTGCCCAGGGTCACATGGCCAATATGTAGAAAAGGTGAGTCTCAAATTCCATTCTACCTGACTCTGATATCATTGTTGCACTTAATATATCAGACTGATTCTCAACCTCAAAATTGTAATGTTATAGAAGTTAATTTTTTCTCATTTCATTCGCTGGCCAAATAATTTACCAAACAACTGATTATGACTCCCTTCATACTTAAGGAGCCCAACAAAACTAGCAGTTTGTTGGCAAGTCTTCATTTAAAGTTGTTCTATTGTGATGGTCCTTTTCAGAATGTGTGCACCATTGGAATAACTTTTGACAATCATAAAGTCTACTCTATGCCATGATGAGTGTGATCATGCATGGAAATTACTTAGCAGAAGTTGTATATCAACAGTATTTAATAACCAGCTCTCTGAAAGAATGTGTATATGCAGAAGATACTTTTAAATTTAATCTTCATTTTTAACATTTTTCTCTATAATTTTCTTTAGTCTAGCAGCTAGATAAGAAAAGCTCTGATTTCAAGTTTACTAAAGTATAAAATGTTTATACTGAAAAATTAACAATTGCCTCCTGTGAGGTGGCCCAAGTTGATTCCAGCACCACTGAGTAAAGGATGCTATTGGAGAAATGTACGATTGGGGAAATGCTAGCTCAGTCATGTATTAAGAGTTAATCTGTCAATAAACATTTATTTAGTGCCTACTGTATGCCAGCAAGTATGGTAAGTGCTGGGGGATAAAAAGAAAGGCAGAAAAGAAAAACTAGTTGCTGTTCTCAAGTATCTCAAAGTTGAATGGGAGAGAAAACACACAACTATGATCAAACAATATATTTAAAGGATAAAGTGGAGAGAGAGGGAAGGTACCAGTATTAAGGGAAATCAGGAAAGGTTTCTTATAGAGGGTGAGGTTTTGGTTGTATTTGAAGGAAGTTAAAGAGGACAGCAAACACAGATGTTTTATGGAGAGCATTCCAGGCATGCGGAGGCAGGTAGTGAACATATCTGGATTTGAGATATGGAGCAAAGGATAACAGATGGACAGGCCATGTGTCCCAATGGTATCCATATGATAGCAGGAGAATATAAGTATATTTAATTTATGAAATAAAAGAAGCATTTCCATAACATACCATAACAAAAAATATGATTGTGCATGAAAATTCAACTCTACTACGCACAAATTATTATTCCTTTTAAATATATAATAAAGTTATCATGTGAATTGAGAGAGAAAAAGAAAGAGAGAGACAGAGAGAGACAGAGAGACAGAGAGAGACAGACAGAAAGAGAGAGAGAGAGAGAGAGTGCATATAAGGAAGGCTCCCAACATGTTGAGTAGCCTAGTCTCAAGAGCTCATCAGGGGACAAAGATGGTAGTGACCTGGTCTGGGCAGGCAAAGATCAGCTCTCACCTGTAACATTAGAGAAACTGACTACGTTTGTAAGATCACAGATCTATCGGGGTATGGCAATGCCATAATTTTTCTTTTTATTTGACCTCTTTATGGTCCCCAAGGATTATGAGATAATAGATATAAAAATACTTGGGAAATTTAACCATTTTAGACCAAGATGAAATCTTTTTCTATTACTCTCGGTGATGCTTTCTCACAGCCCATTACCATCATGATCACCTTATATCTACTCTATGCTCATGTGTCATATGTGCTTGAAAATTTACAGACCCTAGAGAAACCACGGCAGGTAGCAAAGTCCTTGACAGAGTTTTATGCCTTATGACAGGCATGGCAGAAGAGAATACAGGCATAATGGTTTGATTCCTGTATGCAAAAAGAGTAGCAGCCAAGGACGTAGATGATATATAGGACACACAGAGTACAAAGAATAAACCATCCCATTACTAAATATTTTGACACAACAGGAGAGGAAGGCTAGACAAATAAATCCTGGGAGAAACTGCTGCCTCATTGCTGGAAGGAACAGAAAGGAAAGTGACTTCAGGCAGTTAAGAAATCCCATCTTAAAGGAAGCAGGCAGGAAGGAAATAATACAGGATTACAGATGGAGAGTCTCACAGCAGAGCTAACAAGAGAAACCAAAGACATTGAAAACTTGAATTCGACTCAAATGTTACAATTTTAAGTGCTCAGGAACGGGCCTAAAGCCAAGAAACCCCAGAGTCCCAAGGACAACATAAATGACATAAAAGTACTTAACTGAAAGGACATTAGTGGTCATCTAGCTAATTTCTTTATATTACCAGTGAGAAAACTAAAGGCCAGAAAGGTTGACTGCCTTACCCAAAGCCAAACATGTAGAATGAATTGGATCAAAGGGCGAGGACTGTTTGCAAAAGTATACAGTTAAATTCAGGTAACACATAACCAAGGACATATAATAAGGCTGGGAAATGAGCAAATCATATTGCAACTTGTAAAACACATTTACTGAATGCATTGGTGCTCTGACTAATGACTCATCTGTCGATCACTCCTTGGTATTAAAAAGAAAACTCAGTCCCTGACTCCTAATCTCTAACTCTAACTAGCTACACAGCCTGGGACAAGTTGCAACCTAACTCTATCTTGATTTCATTATTATTAATTTTTTTTTTTGAGGAGGGATCATAGAAGGACTAGGTGGTTTTGTGGATACAGTTTTAGACTAGGAGCCAGGAAGATGTGAGTTCAAATCCTACTGCAGATACAAATGGTGTGACCCTTCTCTCTTAACTTCTATTTCCATATCTGAATAATAGAGATGTGATGGACACCAAATGGGAGGTAACATGTACAGCACTTTGCAAACCTGAAACCACTCCATAAATGCTAGTTACAATAATGATCTTAATAAGAACATGCAATAAGCTATATACTAATCTGTGTCATAACATTATCACATATAACAACATATTATTATATAATAAAATGAATTATAAGATATAACATAAAATTGTGATGTAATTCCTTACATAATGATAATTGTACTACAATAATCACATATTATTAGAATACATTTATTTTATTATAATTATTTTGTCCTCTGCATTTACTATTGTACTGTTTAACTATATTGCTATAAAATTATGATGATTGTTATAGTAGTTCCCTGTGAGAAAACTTCCTCCAGAGATACAGGTTGACTTTCAATCTGCAATTTATTTTGAGAAAGTTGCTTGAGGACTCTGAGAGATTAAGTGATAAATCAAATTGAACCCAGATTTTCCTGACTCCAAGGTCATCTCTGTATCTACTTTTTCATGACTACCTCTCCTGCTACCCCCAGGTCTCCAAACAGGAATACTTTTCCTGCCTCATTGTAAACATAAGAGGAAACACATAAAGTTATTTTGAATCCCATTGCCTTCAATAGAAAAACAAACAACAAAAGCCAAAAAAACCAAAAAACATTGATTCAGGGCCTATTCCATGTTGGGCTGTGCATTGAGCAACAGGGATAGAGACAAAAATGAAATAGACTTGCTCTCCAAGAACCTTAAATCCTATTGGGGAGCACCCACCAATCATGATATGACATAGAGAAGAATGAATGTTGGACTTGAGTTAATGGATGTGATTCCAAATCCCAGACTTGTGACCTTGGTCAAATCACTGCATCTCTCCAGGCTCCCATTTCTTCATCTTTAAAACAAGTGATTTTAAATTAGAAGACTTTTAAGGTTCCCTTCTAGGTCTAGAACTAGGACCATTTAAGTTAATACAAAGTAATTTGCAGAGAGATCCTGTACAAGTAAATGGAGGTGGGGTAGTGGATAAGTAAGGACCTCAGAAATGCAGTGGCACTGGAGAAGCTCAGAATTCTAACTGGCAAAAATGAAAGTTGACATACTGCTCAGGTGTGGAAGTAAGTGTGACTGGAAATCAAATGGAATATCTGGGGCACCACTAGCAAGCCAATTTGCACAAAGGGGAGAAATATGAAATGTTTAGAAAAGGAGCCGGATTAGGAGAGGCTTTAAAAACAGTGTTGAGTAGTTTATATTTTATCCTAGAGACAATATGGAGCCATGGAATATTGTTAAATAGAGGGACCACGATCAGACGCTATGTTTTAAGAATGTTGATTTGGCAACTATGTGGAGGACAGACTAAAGAAAAGAGAGACTTGAGCTAAACAGATCAGTGAGGATGTTCTTGGACGGTGAGGGAATGAACAAGGGTAGTGGTTATTTGATTGGAGAGAAGAACTTAGATATAAGAGATCAATCAAGTGATCAGATTTGGGGGATGAGTAAAGAGCGATGAATTCATGATCATTGGAATATGGAGCCATTAGCAAAAGCAAATTATTGCCAAGAACCACTTGAAAAAAGCTCAGTAAGCTTTCAAAATTATGCCTTCTCATGCTTTTATATGTGCATATCTGGCTGTTTCCACAACTAGTTGCATGCACCCAACCAAAAACCAAATTTGGCCTCCAGAAATAGGCTACACAATGATTTGAGTTGCTTCCAAATTACTGATATTATGAAGGGCAATAGCCTAAATGAACTAAAAAGATATTAAGCAGTGATTGCCATTATAGTTACTAAGGGAGTGAATTACTGGGATTGATTAAAAATGTTGCAAGAGAGTTTTCTAGAAAATCGCACCCAATGGGTGTGCCATCAAATTTCACAGACAATGGACCTCAAATCGCAGAACTTCCAGGAAATAGGACATGTGAATAAGGGGCAAAATCATTACTAGTGTTAATTCTAAAGTAGAGTAGAAAAACTCAGGATTGACTCAAGGAAGTTGAATTAAAATGTAAAGTACAATATATGGAGTAAAAAAAATTATTTCCATATATAAAAGAAGAAGGAGATGTGGTTATATAACACTCCATCCAGGAAAAAAAAGGCTTTGAAAGTTTATACAGTGCACTAGGAGTCAACAATATGATATGGCATCTAGAAAAGCAAAGACAATTTGAGATCACACAGAAAAAGAAATAAAGGACCTGACTAGGGAAGTAACAGTATTGCTGTAGTTTGTCCTGGGAAGATCACATCTGAAATGGCATGTTGCACTATGTGCATCACATTTTAAGAAGAACAGTGATCAACCTACTAGTAAATGGAATTTATTAAGCACTTAGAATGCGTAAGGCATATGTTAAGGGCTACAAAAACAAAACTGAAAAATTGTGCCTGCCCTCAGGGAGCTGATATTCTCATGGATTATTAAATTAAAGGTTGTCCACATGCAGGCACCCAGGATTGTGAAGGTTTTCAAGATAATGGCACAGTCCAATTGTTTGAACCAACTTCTGATGTTTCACCTAGAGGAGAGAAGTCTTAGGGACCACTTGATGATTCTATTCAATTATTTAAAGGGCTGTCACTCAGAAGGATGAAACCTGTTTTGTTTGGTGTCAGAGGGAAGGTCTAGGAACAAAGGGGAAAATTTAGGTTTGATTTGTGTAAATTTTCCTATGATTAGATGGGTCCCAAAGTGGAATGGGTTGCCTTGGGAAGTCATGGAATCTCCATCATTGGAGGCCTTTGAGAAAAGGCTAGACGAAAACTTGTTGGCTAAGCTATAGAGGGAAGGGATTTTTATTCAGGTCTAAATTGGTCTAAATTCATGGTTTTCACTTAGTGATTTGTGAACCTTTGAAGCTTTGTAACAATGGTGCAAGGAGTTTCTGCTAAAAATTCTTTATTGACACCTTAAGCTGTAAATAATTACTCAATTATGTTACAAAAATAATTCCTCTCTGACAATAAAATGTTTGAAGCATTATATGTTTGTTTCTATAATTATAAATAGAAAAAAATATATTTTGAAATTTTGTAATACAAATTTTAATTTGGAGCTTTTTAGGGAAAAGTCACAATTGAAGTAGTCTAGTTATTGTAAGCACTGAATGAATAAGTTTAAAAGAAAGTAATATAGTATGTATATTAAGTAGCATAGTATATTAAGTATATGTATGAGTAGCATATTAAGTTACCCTAGGTATTCATAACATATTTTATTGTCTTTTTGAAAGGGGTTTTCCAGACAAAAAATACTGGAGACCACTGAACCAGATGATCTGAGGTCCCTTCTAACTATAGCTTCCTGGGTTTTGTTCCCAATTATTTCAGTATAACTCAAAGAAATAAGTGGGTCACAATTAGTAATAAAGAATTCATCTACACATAAGCACATTTTTCTTCTTGTCCTTCGGCTGAATTCACATCGTAGGGGATTAATGGAAATTAGGGATTCAGAAAATATACTAACTTCCTCTGAACCCAGGATCCATGAAATCTACCTCTTTTTTCATTACAATTTACGCTTACTAACAATTTATACTTTGTGGAGGAAGGGATGGATTTAAGTAGATCACATGGCAAAATAGTGTCATTGGGAGTCATTGGATATTCCCACGGTGTGATACAGTGGAAGAATAGTCATTTTATAGTCAGGCTACGTGGGTTCCAATCTCACTTCTGACACTGACTACCTATGTGCACACCTACACTCCTTAGGTTTCAATTTCCTCATCTATAAAATGAAGGCAGTGGAGTGAATGTTCTCTGAGGGAACGTTCCTTCCAGGTCTAGATCTATGATATTAGAAGTCAGAAGACCAAGGTGAAAGGGTTGGACAAATCAGTTAGCCTCTGGGTCTCACCTATAAAATGAGGTCATACCACACAATCTCAAAAGTGACATCCAGGGCTAACATTTCGTGATTCTTTCAAATATTCTATTTCTTGCCCCTCCTCCAAACCATGTGTAATTAGCACTGATCTCTCAGAAAAAAAGGTAGGTGGATATACTCATTCTTTCCGGTTGACCTTCACCTTACAGAGTATAGGATGAAAGTTTCTTAAACAGCATTCAGAATTCCGTATAAAGTGCATTCCCTATTATCGTGGTCCAAGACAGAATCGATGCTGTAATGTGAATTTTGGGTAGTTTAAGGAATAAAAAGGTGAATGCTTTATCCATTGAAAGTAAAAGTCCACATCTCTGCTCCCTTCTTCCCCTAATTTTTATGGTTTCATGGCTGACAAAGCATGATCATCTTTATCCTAACTTTTCTTGCCATGTTTTAAATGATTGGTAACCTTTTCTCCCAGTTCCAAGGGAAGCATCAAAGTTTGCGTTTGAATCTCATGCTAGGTGGAGTGAAAAAAAAGAACTTCTCAAGATTCCTTCTATTGCCTGATATGTCCCACTTATAATAAAAATAAAATGAAATTTTTTCAACCAAATTAATCAATTAATCCAACCAAAGGATTTGTTATTCTCATTTTGAGGTCACTGGGCTCCTCTGTGCTTCACTCTCCCATCTGCACTCAGAGCAAGACAAAAGCATCCACTCTTCTATTTCTAAGTGCTATTGTATAGATTTTACAAATTTAAATTTTAAAAGTGCTGATAGATCTTTGAATGGAAACAAATGTGAAGATTAAGCTCTCCATACACAATCATATTAGCATGCACCAGAGGAACAAAATACATTTTATCTGTGGGATGAAGAGAAATGTCAACATAGTTCAGTGCATTTTCCTTAAGAGGGAAAAATTGTGCAAAGATAACATCAATAGGGATGGTTATTTTAAGTAAACACAATATGACTAAAAGACAGTAAGTAACTCAATTAAATCCAGGCAACTGTGTGCAATTTTCCAAGCATTTATTAAACACCAACTGCATACAAGACACTGTGCTAGGATTTGGAAAATACAGGACAAAAATGAGCCAATCTCCACTCTCAAGTGGCTCACATTCTATTGAATAAAACAAGATGTGCACAAACAAATATAATGTGCATATAGAGTACAGAGTTGTTTCAAGACAGAGAAGTGACTAACCAGTAGGGGGTGAGTGGAGAAGAGATAAGGAAAGACTTCCTGAAGGAAGTGGCAGCTAAATTGTGACTAAAGGCAAATGCTGAGTGGAGGGACAGAAGAAGGCTGTCGAAAGGTAATGGGTTTGGAGTCTTGATTCTGGCACGTACTAACTATGAGACAGAGACAGGTTTTGAGCCTTGTTTTCCTCACCTGAAAAAATAGGAATATTATTCTCTGAGTTTACAAGGTGGCTGAGAAGAATATCTTTGTAAATCACAAAAGATTGAATTTACAGTATTTGTGAGAAGGTTGAATAGCTTAATACCCCTTCTTGAGTTGTCTCTTCCCCCAACTCTACTTATCCCCACATTTGGGAATATGTAGGAACATGAGAAGTATGTGGATCATCTGTATAGATCCAGGACAAAGCATTTGTGTACGTTATAAAAAGTTAAAAATTCATGCCTTATCTCTGAATTTGAAAACGGCACCCGTTATTGACTGACAATCAATCAATTAGCAAGCATTTATTAAGTGCCTACTAAATACTAAGCACTATGCTATGCCTTGGGAATATAAGAGAAAAATGAAACGTTATCTGCCTTCTAGGAGATAGCATGCACATCTCAGCAACGCAAGGTTATAAGACAACTCTAAAAGACTCAGGATGGAAGGAGATGTCTACATTCAGAGAAAGGTCTAGAAAGAACAGAGTTTAAATGCAGACTGAAGCAAACTACATGCTCTCTTTCTTTTCCATGTTTGGTTTTGTTTCCTCTTTCCTATTGTTCATTCCATCAGTTACAGCCCTTCTATACAACCAGACTAATGTCCAATGTGAAAGTATTTGCAGATCCTAAACTTGATTGCATGCTGTCATGGGTTGGGGAGGGAGGGGAGAAAATTCAAAACTCAAGGGATTGTGGAACTGAATCTTGTAAATTAAAAGCAAACAAACAAATCAATAAAAAATTAAAAAAAAAAACAAAAAAGAATATAAAATAATAATAATAATAACAATAATAAATACAAAGATATTTGGTGGAGGGGCGTTACAGTGAAGTAGGAAAGCCAGTCACTACTTACGGCTTGCTTCTAGTAGATCAGGTAGAAGGCAATGTTTGAGCTCAATTTCAAAAGATTTAAAGAATTCTAAGACTGGGCCTGAGTTGGGACTTCATTCTAGGCATAGGGGATAGCCCTTGCAGAGACGCCCAGAGTGGAGATGAATAATTCTAAAGAATAGTAAATGTTTTGTGCCATCAATGAAAAGGGCACAAAGATAGACAGATCTCAAATAGAAAACAGCTCTTTTTCCCATCGAGAAGAAAATTTTCTGTTAACAAAATGTAAAAATAGGAAAGCCATAAAAAACATCTCCTCTAGGGGGAAGAATACAATTAGTTGCCTACTCTGCCTAACCCTAGTTCCAAGTCTGAGTACAACAGATGATGTATTATAGCATTATATAATGTCACATTAAATTATATCAGATCTCACTATAATATCATATCTTCTGATATAGCTGAGAAGTTCGCTAAGACTTTTAGAACTGAGAGAAACAATTACTTCAATCATATTAATAACCAATTATTAATTAAGACTAAAAATTGCCCTGTTCTTTTTTTCTCATTCAGAAATAAGCCCCTGTAGGTTACTCTTCCAGACTTTGTGAAAGACATTGCTGAGAGATGAGATTGCCCAAATCCTCAAAGTACATGCCTCTCACCCCATGTAACTAGAAGACCTTAGGAGAAAAATGCAATCTAAGAGGAATGTTTACCCCACCAGCATTCATTGTTCACTGAATGGGTGGAGGGTAGATCCTTTTGTAGGAATTGTCCTGAGGAATGAGTGGTCTGGCTGGAAATGAGTCTCTTTTTGTCCACCAGTGACAAAAAGCGGAGTCATGTACCCAGCCCCTCATTAGAATAAGCCCACCTCTCATTATAATATTCATTCTTTCATTAATTTTAACCATTAATTTTTTCTTCCTGTTGGGAACAACCACCTTTCTAAAGGTAAATAAGCATTAAGATGGCCATCCTTTTATTAATTATTCACTAATGCTAATTAATAAGATGATGATCAATTGCCAAGAAACTTGTCTCAAACTTTTTATGCATCACAGAATACCTGTATTGTATTATATTGTAATTTCATACTATATTGTATTAATAATGTATTCTATTCTACTGTACTAAACATTAATTATCCTATCCTACCCTATTCTCATTTCTGACTCTTTGTGACCAACTTGGGTGTTTTTTATTTATTTTTTTTGGCAAAGAGAATGGAGTGGTTTGCCGTTTCCTTCTCCAGCTCATTTTACAGATAAGGAAACTGAGGCAAACAGGGTTAAGTGACTTGCCCATAGTCACAAAGTTAGTAAGTGTCTAAGGCTGGGTTTAAATGCAGAAAGATGAGTCTTCTTGACTTTAGACCCAGCATTCTATTCATTGTGTCATGTAGCTGCCCTTATACTATATACTATACTATGCTATATTATGTTATACTATACTATACTATAAACCATATCATATCATATTATAACATAATATACTAAAATATTATGGCATGTTACATTAATTATATTATATTCACAATTTCTCAAATGAATGAAATAATCTCTGGAAAAGTGAATTGAAGTTTTAAAAATAAAAACAAACAAACAAACAGGACATTAGATTAAGTATCAGGTAATCTGGGTTTATGGCCAGATTGCACCATTAACCAAAGGTATGACTAAGTCACCTCAACGGGCAAGGGAACATTATATAAGTAACATGATGCAAAGAATTTCTCAGATCACTTCTAGCATTAACTCCCTTTGATCCTCAGAAGGTAACCTTTGGGAGAATTCATTCCACGTTGAAAATTGTGAGGCAGACACTATACTTAAAGTCAAGACAAGTTTCAGTCCTATTTAGTTACTTATCTGCTGTGAGATCCTAGACAAAGCATTTTACCTCTTTAAACCTCAGTCTTCACTCATCTGCAAAATGGGGGAGACAGAAGAATTTTCCCCATAGAGTTGTTGTAAAACCTAAATGCTACAATGAATTCAAAGTACTTGACAGTCTATAAAGTGCTATGGAGACATGAGGGTGACCCAAATTTCTAAAGGGTAGGCAAACAGACTGGAAGCAGGGGCATGTCCTATCCTTGTCCTATATGTGGATACGGAAATAGACATTTTGTCTCTTGCCCAAGGGCTAGTCTAGCTAAGCTTGACTTGGCCCATCACCAAGAAGGCTTCAGGCTAATGGATTTTTTAGTTATCATCATTTCTCCAAGTCATAGAGGGATGACTATCAGCAGAAGTGAAAGGAATACACTCTCTGGAGAAATTTTTAGAAAAGGTCTTGCTGCATTGAAAAAGAAGTCTTAAATAACTAGTTTAATAGGGTTGAAAAAGGCCCAACCCATTGAAATCAGCAGCAGCCGAAATAAAACAGAAATAACAGCAGTCAAATACAGTCAAGGCCCCAGAGGGATTTCTTCAATTTGTTCTTTACCGAAATTACTAGTTTTCAAATATAATGATAATCTGATTAAAAGGACTACAGCTCCAGGCCATGGAGGACAGAGTATCTTACTAAAATTTTTTTTAAAAAGATACAGAATTAGCTTTGCATTATGTTTTCATTAATTATATTTATGTCTTTCATGCAAAAGAGGGAAATAAAGAGTAGATCTCCTTTCAGAAGACTCAGAGAAGTCAATGCATTTTAAACATTCTCACTGCTTTATAGCAGGCGGCAAATAAGTTTAGAGGTGATTCTATAATCAAGCCTGTTCTCCAAGTAGCTTTCCTGTGGATTTAAAACAGTGTTGTAAAAGAGGTCTTAACCAGTTTCAAATGTAGTTGGTAATCTATAGTTCCTATTACTCAAGTGTCATTTTTTTTTCTCCAACAAAAAAGTTTTGCCGTTAAAGAATTTTTTTTTTTTCCTTCATATAAAATCCTCTCTTTTGAATGGAGCTCCTGAGAATTTGCTTTTGGAAGAGAAAAAGGGAGGAAGGGGATGAGGGAAGAAGAGAGGGAAGAAAGAAATGAGAGGAAGGAGGAAAGGAAGGAGAAAAGGAAGGAAGGGAAAGAGGGAGAGTAGAAGGGATGGAGGAAAGGAAGAAAAGGAAAGAGGGAAAGAAGGGGTAGGCAGGGAAGGAAAGAAGATAGGAAGGAGAGAGAAAGGCAAAGAAAGAGGCAGGTGAAAGAGATCTCAGAGGCAACTTAGTGTCAGACCTTAAGCCCAGTAACGGTAAAGGGTTTTCCCTAGTTCACAGAGGTAGTAACTGGCAAATGGAACATTCAAACTCAGACTCTCCAAAACCAAGTCCAGCATCCATTCTACTTTGTGATGTGATATGAACCACCAGAAAAAGTAAGTTGCAGTGACCACTTGAATTCATCGATTGCAATGGGCTCTGTTAAGTTTCCTAGGAAGGATGATAAGCTATGGACTAGTTTTACTGATTAATTTCTCCCAATTTATATATTCTCTACATTTAATTTCAAGAAAAACTACAAAGGAGAAGTTTCACTACAATAAGAATTTTTTTTCCTATCTCATTTAGCCTTTTTCTTTTCCATGATGACCTTAAATAATAACAATCATTCTGAAATGAAATCCATAAGAACATCTTTGATGGGAAATCTATTCTCATAGGCATGTTTGATAGACTTCTCTACTGATAAATAGTGAATTGAAAGCACTCAAGACCAGAGTTGTGTCATTTACACTCTACACTGCCATCCTTCTCCAAGTAGAGATCCCAGCACAATCCACACTGTGTGTTGACAATATCCCAAATCCAGCTGGATAATGTAATTGGAAGATATTGTTTCTCCACAAATGCATAATGATTGGCATCTCAACCTCGAGTTTATTTGCCTAACATGGTAGAGCTGCTGGTCTGTGGCATGCAGTTTCCACAAATTGAGACTTCTTTTTGAAAATTAACAGTGCAATTAACAGCATCCAGACATAGCCCTAAACAAAGCTGTAAAAAGAATCTGATAGACTCCTTGAACCTAGGGTGTTAGGAATTTACTTGATACTTACTTCTCTTAGAAATATTTATATTTTTACAGAGGACTGTTGAGAATAAGAGAAATAAATGAATCACTAATGGTGGAATTATAGATCTCAGTCTGAGGGAGGACTTTTTTGTGTGTGGGTTCCCCTCCTCCCTTCTTTTAATCAAAGGCCTTCTACCGGAATGAACCAAGGTTCCTTCATGTCGCAATAGTTGTTTTGAGGCAGGGGAGGGGTTTGAACCAGTGACTCCAAAACCCTTTGCACTCTACATTTCTGCCTCATTCTATGGATCATTCCAAAAAGTGCCTCTGCGGAATTATTCTAAGGCTTATTAGTTAGCAGTGCTTAAAAAGAGATGTGATTTGAAGGTGTGGATGTCATCTGGCAATGTATAGGCCTTGGGATCATTTACAGGATCAGTGGTGTCACCTGTCTGGAGCCATGAGGAAGTCGCATCCAGAGAATCACAAAAACTCAGTTAGACTGTAGCTCAATGACCATGTAGTATGCTAGTCTGATTTATACATGAAAAAGAATCCCAACTTCAACCTCACTGACTAGCGGTCATCCCTTGTACAAAGACCTCAATGAGAGAAAATATCCTCCCTTCCAGGAACTAGAGAGAGCAGTGGCCTGAGTGCTGAACACAGAGAGAAGAAAAGTCAAATCAGTCATTAGATTCTTACTAGATGTGTGCCCTTGGGTAAGTCATTTATCTTCTAACTCAGTTTCCTCACCTATAAAATATGGGTGATAATAGCACCAACTCCTAGAGTTGTTGTGAGGATAAAATGAGTTACCTGTAAAAAGTGCTTTGTAAATCTCAAATCTATATAAATCCTAATTATTAATACCCTCGTCAATTGTCACATGACCCACTGACTTCTCCAGACTTCCTAGGCTAGAGAACACCCCCTGCCCAATAATAGGTAAAGAGGTGTATTAAGTGGCAAGATCGCTGTTCATCCTTCATTCTATAAAAGGACCTATGACTTACAAGTGAAGTGGATTTAAGTGAGGCAGGATGTGCAAAGTCATCAGCCTCACTCTCTCCTCCAGAGTCAATGGAGTCCAGTGGCAAGTAGTCAAATGAGGATAGCCATTGGGAGTTTTCCCAGCACCTACCCAGTTACAATAAAGAAGGACTACAACAAAGACCTAGGGCTTTCTATGGCTCCTCCTGATATCTGTATCTGATTCATCAAATCATTAGAGGTTCCACAAAGAGATGCTATGTGTGGGAGCTCCCATCTTCTCAGGAATGTCATTATTTATTCTTTAGAGGATGCTAAGAATGCTTCATTTTGGTTGTCCTCAAAACACCTTTCACTTTATTTTGGTCTCAAGTTCTGCCAAATATAGACACATAGTGAAATGTGAATACAATTTGACTCATTGTCTACCTAGGACTTTGGGGGAAAGCTTTCTCACCAATTGGTCTTGAGAGAGGGGGGAGAGCATATATGACACTTATTATCCTGAGAATAACAGTAAATGCAAAAAAAAATCACTTTACTGGACATCTGGTAGGAAAAGAAGAAAATCCAAGTAAAGGAAAAAGCTTTGGAAATTATCAACATGACCTACAAGTTTGAAACAACCTCCAATAAATCTTGATTAATTGTCCCTGTAAAAGGAGAGATTTTAAAGCATTTTTAAAATTAGGAATGGAGAAAACACTAGTCCAGGATGGGGGAAGGGGAAGAATGTTTCAATTTTCTAGAGCTCAGATAATATGAAGGAAAAGGAAGCAAGAAAGCATTTTTCTTTTTAAATCAGTCAATACATATTAAGTGCCTATGTCGGTGCCTGGTACAGTGGTAGGTACTGAGGATGCAAAAACAAAAAAGAAAATAGTCCCTGTCTTTAAGAAACTTCATTCTGCTGGAAAACTACAGGGGACATACAGATAAGCACAGAAGCAGAGGAGGGAGGAGGTATTATCTTGGTGATGTGTGGTAGGGGGGGTCTTCTAGGAGGTAGAAGGGTTGCTGATCCTTGAAAGGTAATAACAACCCCAATTTCTACCATTTGGCAAATGAGGCTGTCAAAGCCCTCAAAGGAGGACAAAGGGTCAGCCCAACATCACATGGACAGTAGACAGGGGAGTTGAGTCCTGAATTCAGGATCAGGGATTATCATAAAGGGATAGTTTATGGGGGCGGAGCCAAGATGGCGGCATAGCAGCAGCAATATATCGCAGCTCTCACATAGCCACCCCAAAATACCCATGGAATAGGACTCTGGACCAATCCTAGAACTTCAAAAGCACACAAAGATACTTCCCACTAAAGTCAGCTCGGCTACGAGGAACCATATCAGCACTGCTAACTGAAACGAGCCTGACCTGAAGCTGAGGCTGTGCCCCGGGGGCAGCCGGGAGGGAGGTGCAGAGAAAGCTGTCAGGTGAGGGATAAGCACCAGCTGCACGGGAGGAGGGATTGTGAAAGGGGGAGATAAGCATCCGGCCGAAAGGTCTCCAGAGCAGAGAAGCAAAAGGCGGAGGTTTTGCACCCACCTCCGCGTTGTAGCTTCCCGCCCTCGGCCTGCAAAAACCAGGGGGACTGAGCAATTGTTTTCAGACCAGGGCTCTCCCGTTGAGCAGCCTGGATCTGGATCGTTGTCTTGGGCCTTGGTCTTGGAGTCTTCATTATCCAGTCAGCCGGAAGTCTACGGCAGCCGGGAGGACCCCAGCGATTTGGGACAGAGCTTTCCCTTCTGGAAGCAGAGCCCCACA